>CM042138.1:17011763-17026763 GCA_023376005.1 Doryteuthis pealeii | reverse complement strand
TGTTCATATGCATGTAGATGAGTATATATTTTATAATGTTTAGTAGGTAATTGATTTGCGCATGCGTATGCACCTAGACGCACCTGATATTAAATATTCTATGTTCGATGTATCCGATGCAATTTCATTGAAGCAGAATGTTGTTATCATGCGTCACTGCGCACCTCAGCCGACCAATTATAATGATGGCGTCTCGACTGGCGACGTACAACATCCACACCCTCTCTCGACCAAAATGAATTTACTCACTGGAAGCATTTCGTGACCCATTTTAGATTCTAAACTCCGAGGAAATATTCGAAAAGTTATTTTTAGCTTCTCGCCACGAGAGAAAGGAACAGAAAAGAAAAGAAAAAGAGATGAGTAAAGATAAGTTATTAAAATGAATGAATTAAGTTATAATGAAAAATACCTAGAGTGAATTTCGTATTATACGATTGCCATTTTCCGTTCTCTGTAAATATATGGGAGGACGAAGATGAAATAATATCGGGAATTAAAACTGTGGATAAAAAATTAATATTAATATTAATAAGATAATATATACACATATCAAATAAATAAAAATAAATAATACATGAATACATAAATATATAAATAGATGAAAAAAATAAAATTGAAATTGAATGAACAACGGCTATTACGACTATCACGACCTTCCATGTGGCGTTTAAAAAAAGAACACCACGAACGCGTGTTTATAACATTAAAAAAAACGCGTCCATTTCCGAAAATCGTCTCTGAAGATAAAGTTTACTTTGAAATCGATAAGACAAAAAATATCTTTTTGTTTTTATTTTTTATGTGCATTGTATTGGCCTTCAAATCATTAATATATAATAACATAATTAACAATGCTTCAAGCAAATTACCAATTACTTTTAATAAGATGAGATATTAGAATGAATGAATTATAATATAATGAAAATACCTAGAGTTGATTTCGGAGGAAGAAAATAGAAAGGGTATTGGAAAATTTAGTTGGAAAGTAAAAAAAAAAAAAAAAAAGTATGGTTGTCATTTTTAGTCCACTGTAAATGTATGGAAGGATAGAGATGAAACAATCTCAGGGATTAAAACTGTGATTAGAAACGTATCTATTAATAAAATAAGTTTTGTAATGAATGAATTAAGATATAAAGAAAATAGAAAAAAATAGAAAAAGATAGACCTACAGTGAATTTCGCAGGAAGATAATAGAACGGGTATTGAAAAATTAATTTGGAAAGTACGATTGCCCTGTTTAGTTCGGTGTAAATGTATGGGAGGACAAAGATGAAACAATATCAAGAATTAAAACTGTGGATGGAAAATTATCTATAACTGACAGGACCTGTGAATATAGCACTGTATGATAATTTAATTATTACAATGTCTGATATGTGCAGTTAAGAGCTAATGCTAAATAGTTCAATACGTAAAAAGTATAATAATCTTGATTTAACACTCTTTCAATATTATTTCATTTCGTTTCCTTTTTTCATGTTTTCATTATGCTTTATTGAAACAGATTGGCGTTATCGCTTCCATGCGTTCATCCTTCTCACTATCTTCCCATACTCACTTTTTTCTTTCTTCCCAATATTTCGTTACAATAAAAATGAAAAGGTCCATCATTTAGCTGAGGTGACGACACTCACAAAAAATAAGAATTCGGTGGATAGGCAACAACATATAATCAGGATTTACATTTTTGAATTTCTTCTTTGGAAATTTTGACGGTCTCATTTTTAACCAGAGGGTGTTGCAAGATGATAACGGTCGTACTTATACGGAACACGTGTATTAATATATAGATTGAGAACTCTTTATTTATAATATATCAATTCACATATATATATATATATATATATATATATATATATATATATATATAATATATATATATATATTAATAAGCCATCCACAGGCACGTGATTCAGCGTTTCACGACTCTTTAGTGTGGCTAGACACAACAACTATCCTTGGCTAGGTTCGAACTCCGACCGACAGTTTGCCAGCCTAATTTCTTATCCCCTCGGCCACAGAGAGATCTAGTTTGCAGGCAAACGATCATTGCTTATATGCTTAGTAGTGAAAGTAAATTTAAATCACCCCTTAGAGAGCTCATACCAAATTTATGGGAGCATATATTAATAAGTCATCCACAGACACGTGTTTCGACGTTTTCTCGCCTCATCATTGTCGCTAGACACAACAACTCTTCGCATACATAGGCACAGATAGATAGACTAAATAATATATATAATATATATATATATATATATATAATATATATATATTAATATTTTGAAGGCCAATACAATGCGTATGAAAAATAAAAACAAAAAGATGTTATTTTTGTCATCGATTTCGAAGCATGAACTTCGTCATCAGAGTTTATTTTCAGAAATGGACGTGTTTATATTTTTATTTGTGTGGTTACAATTTCTCTTCTTATTTCCTTTTCCTCTCCTTTTTTTTCTCTTTCTTCTTCTCCCCCTCATGAATAAAATGGGCAAATAACTGTAATTTCTTATTTCTCTCTTCTTTTTTTTTTTAAGTTTGTGGAGAACAAATGTTCCTAATATCGTCTGTCATCCGGTCAAATGTTGCAAGTGTGTTGACATGTCAAAATTCAAAAAAATAAAAAAATAAATGAATAAAAACCGTCAATAGAAAAATTTATATACTTAGCTTTTGTTTCGCTTTCTATTTTCTTTTCTTTTTCCTTTCTCCCTCTTTTTCTTTTTCTTTTGGTCTTATTTCTTTTTTTTCCCTTTGTTCTCTAATTTAATTTTTTTAGTAAATAAGTAAATAAAAGATTATCTTAAATTATGTAATATTATTGATACAAAAAATATTTTTTAAGAAAATATCTTTTATGAGTACTTTTCTCTCTTTTTCTTTTAAACTTTAAATAGATTAAATATTATATTAATTATGTATTAAAATATCATGGAGAGTTAGACAATTTGTCTAAGCCCCCTGAAATAGACTATAAAGCTAAATCTCTAAGTCTTTTCTTATTTCTTTACTTATATATATATATATTTCTTTACTTATATATATATATATTTCTTTACTTTATATATATATATATTTATATATATATATGTAAATATATATATTTATAAATATATATATATATATTTATAAATATATATATATATATATATATATATATATATATATATATATATATATATATATATATATATATATTGGTCTATCTATCTGTACCTATGTGTCCGAAGAGTTTGTGTATGCAGTCATGCGTATACCTAAATAATGAAAGATGGTTGGTCGGTGTGTTGGTTATGCTGAGTGTTTAAATTTTTAAACCCTGGGCGTTATTTAAAGATGATTTTTAAACTTTATATGTTTTAATAAATTGGGTAGAAATAATTTTCATTAACTTCATGTTTATTAATAAGTTAATTCAACGGAGTGGCCTATTGTCGGTATCAGTCAGGCAGCGAGGGAGTATATCCCCTTTCCACTCACGTTAGACCAAGGAGATTGTTTTTTAGAGTCTGAGGTGGACCGCCACTACTACTATCAGCTCCCCATTTTACCGTACAGATCTCTGTGCTACTCATACGCTGAGTTGTCGAAGACCGGAATTGAACCTGGAACCGTGTGGTTCTCAGCTTTATCGACTGAGCTAGTTTGAATTAATTTTTAATGGCATTTCATCACATGTGGGTTATTTAATGCCAAATATTGTTATTTTTTAAAAGATGCATGGTTTTTAAAAAGTTCGTGTGTATTAAGAAATATGAAAAATAATTTTCATTAATTTCATGAGTATCAATAATCACTGGTGGTTTACCCTCAGTCACTGCCTTCTAGCACCTATATGAAAAAAAAGATATATTTTACCTTAACAGCAATATGAAGAATATGCTTGGGGAAATCATATAGTTCCTAGGACTTGACATAACCAGCCTCTCCGACCACCCATCTAGTCTAAGTTCTAGTCCACTTAGTACCAGGGTCACAGACCGTGCAGATACCACAATTATGTCCTTAAACATTCTAGTCACCACCTAAGGCTAACAGGTTGGTCCCATTTTGGAGTCTTACCGTTCTGCAGAGGTGCAGTTGACGAGAAAAGAGCTAATTTATTTTGATTCAGAGTTCTTCATTCTCCTAGACTGGTGGCCATACTACGGTTAAAGAGCCCGGTCTGCCCTACTATTTTATTCATAATTAGAGGGAGAATAGTGGGATTCATACGTTTCCCAAGGGTTTCTCAAGCGCTATATGAAATGCAAACAGTCTAATCTAGGTTTTCAACTCGTCTCGCCGTGTCTATTTCCTACGACGGTAACCATTACACCACGCGCTACCAGAATTGTGTCTTTTAATAATACTAGCAAATATATGCACCCTCCGGGTGCAAGTATTTAAGTTTTAATGTAATAAAATATTGTATTAAATTAGAAAGGCTAATGAAACTAAATAAGAATACAAATAAAAAGATTTGAAACAGAGGGAGTATAATAAAAGATTTGAAACAGAGGGAGTATAATAAAAAATGGAACAACTGAAACTTACTCTTCCATCACTCTCGTCTTTCATTGTTATTTTTTCTAATTTAAGTATTTAGTTATAAGAGGAAGTAAAGAACAAAATGACAGTTATTTTATCTTGTTAATGGATTTCATTTAAGATTCATTGAAGAGATTTTTGCTTATATTCATTAAAATAAAACCAAACAGTTAGAAATCAATAATACTAAGCACATATTTATTAAATTCGATTTTTTAATATCAATATGCAAATTAGCCTTCCCGTTCACACTGTAAACCGCTATTTTGTTATATATATAAATATAATTGCATGTTGTCAGTATGTAGACATAGGTAACAGTATTAATAATGACAATTTTATTAATAATTGAGGTTAAATAAAAATAAAATCATGGAGAATGTGATGTCTATAACTAAGAGAATTGTGACTTGAGTAGGAATATAGTTTCGGTTACAGACAGAAAAACACACAATCTCCATTATAATAAGATGTGCACCATTAATGATTTTAAAAGTATATGGATATTAATAAATTGGTAGTTTAGATTGGTGTTTATTTAATGCCAAATCTGGTTATTTTCTAAAAGATATAAGATTTAAAAACAATTTTGGCAACAGCCTCGTCTCGGATTTGAACTCGTCTCGCCGTATTCATTTCCATAACCATTAAACCACGCGCCTCTAATCCACTTTACTTTTTTCTTAAGATATGCATTTCAGTTTTATTTCTCCTCTTTTCATGTGTCAAGACGTAAATTCGGTTTTCTTCGTAAGCAAAACAAGAATAAAAGAAATATCGTTTTGACAAACGATAAGAATCCGTTTTGGATACGTTAAAGGAAAAATAATTGTTTGCTGCTTTTTCTGTAAGAAATGTTAATTGAGTCGAATTTTAACCGGAGTCGGACGCAGACCAATGCATAAATCATTCTTAGTGGACACCCACAAGCGTCCATAAAAGATACAAATCAGATGCTGTGATAACCCTTTTCATTGGTTATAACACTGGCAGACAGCCAATCAAGAGCGAGCTGTATTGCGCGATTGATCCTATTTCCTGGTCGTTCGTCATATTGCTCTCATACTTCAAACCTTTCATAACACGGTTTATATCGCTGTAGTACATTTAGATACAATAGATGCTTTATAGATGTGTGTACAGATAATTGTGTGTGTAAGTGTGCATGTGCTTACAAGTGTATGTGTTTACGAGAGTGTAAATCGCTATTTTCTTGTATATATAAATACAATACCATATTATTCGTATATAGATACGGTCAACAATATCAATAATGTTAAATAATATTAAAAATTGTGGTTTAAATAAAAATGAATCATGTAGAATGTGACGTAAATAACTAAGGGAATTGTAACTTTAGTAGTAATATAGTTGCAGACGGACAAACATAAAATCGCCATTATAATAAGATGTATATATATATATATATATATATATATATATATATATATATATATATTAATGTTAAAAACGATACACGAAACCATACCATCGTTTCCTACCTGAGAATGGCAAATTGTATTGCCGAAAGCGCTCGTTTTGAAACATTTGGTGGACTGTTACACCAGTTATACCCCGACACCAGAAAGATGGCCCGAAAATTGGAACGGATCAACGAAAAACTTGTCCGACAGGAATTGTCTGTACAGTTCAACAAAACTTGTATAAAAGAAAAAATGCTGCCAAAATACACTTACAAAATTGGTATATATATATATATATATATATATATATATATATATATATACCCATTTTATAATAAATTTGCTCTACTTAGTATTGAACACTTTGTATTTGTTATATCGCTGACTTACCCCCTATATATATATATATATATATATATATATATATATATATATATATATATATATATATATATATATAATATATATAAATATATATATTATAAATATATACATATATATTATATTTATAAATATATATAAATATAATATATAATATATATATAATATATATATTATAAATATATATGTATA
Organism: Doryteuthis pealeii; assembly: GCA_023376005.1. Taxonomy (NCBI): domain Eukaryota; kingdom Metazoa; phylum Mollusca; class Cephalopoda; order Myopsida; family Loliginidae; genus Doryteuthis; species Doryteuthis pealeii. The sequence goes on along the minus strand of CM042138.1, from coordinate 17,020,230 downwards.
TATATATATAAATATAAATAAATATATATATATATATATATATATATATATATATATATATATATATATATATATATATATGGTCGGTAGCTTTTGTAATAAAATCATTGCAATGTAGCGTAAAAAGAAATAACGTGAACTTTTAACTCTTCCTTCCCACTTTATTCATTTCGCTGTAACTTAGCAACGAGACAAACTCTCGCTGTGCTTCCATTTATCTAACCATCATTTTTTCCTCTTTGGTTCATAATAGAAAAATTCAATTTGTGAATATTCATTGTATATATCTCCCTATAGAGTCATTCTTTTTTTCTTTTTAGCTGATTTAAAACTATGATATTTAATTTCATTTTTGATGCGTCATTAGTAATTATTTTTTCATTGTGAAATCAAATATATTTCTCCCCTTTAAGAAATGTTCGATTTAACACCATCAATATTTTACGTAAATACAACTTAGACTCTCTCTATATCCATTTCTAAATAAATATATATAAAAACAATTTTTATAAAATTGATAAGGTTCATTTTCTTATGATCATATATATATTTACCAACCCCTCCGCACGAGCAGGATGCGACACAAGGTCTATTTCTTAAGCGGAGTTTAACAGGTTTGAATTCAGAATTTTCCTTCTCCTAGCCCAGTCTGCCCTACTATTTACCCATAGCTGGAAGGAGAGTAGGATTCATACCTTTCCCAAGGGTATTAGCGCTAAGTGAAATGCAATTGTCACGTCCAGGATTTGAACTCGGGGCAACGTGTCCATTTCCCATGACTTTAACCATTACACCACGCGCTTCCTATATATTCTTATGATCATATAGATTCATAGTTGGAGACCGTGGTGTAATGGTTAGAGTAGTAAGAAATAAAACCGAGTTCAAATCCTGGACGAAGCTACAGTTCACATAGCGCTAATTCCCTTGGGACAGGGATGAATCCAACTACTTTCCCTCCAGCTATGAATGAATAGTAAAGCAGACTGGGGTCTTTTTACCTTGGTTAGGCAACGAGGTTAGGAGAAGGAAATTCTTATACATATTGATTATATTCCAAATTCCAAAAGCTGGGAAATTACAGCAAAAGACAGAACGCGCTACAGAACCACCGTATTTAGAAAATATGTAGAAGAAAAAAAAACTGGCATCAAAACACTGACGACACTTGTTTAAAAGAATTTTAATCATTGCTTATGATGTTCAGGGCCGGCACATTCAACCCCAAAACCCCTGGTGTCCTTGTTATTTTAGTCGCTTCTTTCATATCATATCAACTCTTTTTTTAAAGTATTTAGTGAACAATATAAAAGTGAAATTAACAATACGATCAACTTAATAAATGAATATATTTTATAATTTCTCCTAAATTATTTTATATGGTAACTTTCATTAACTTCACTAGCTAAAATATGTACACTCAACGCACACGTATTTAAGTTTTAATATAATTAATTATTATATTGAATTAGAAAGACGAATGAAATCAAATACGAACACAAAAAAGATTACACTTATTTTTACTTTATTCTAATTGATTTCAATATAGAATTATACATGCAGATGGCACCGGTACTTACGAATGCAAATGAACTGCCGGGCTAGAAGAAAGGTGACGAATATTGAAAGAGCTAAGACAGCAATCCCGACCAGCACTGTCCCGAGGCAGAACATGTCCGCTCTATTGCCGAAATTTCAGAACGGCCTCATCAGCCATCTAAGAACGCATGGAGAGGATTGAGACTAGAAGACCATTATCCTCGACATCGATACCCCAAAACTAAACCTAAATACAATGTATTTATTTACCAAGTCCTCGAAACGAATATTCAACATTTGAGTAAATATCTTATTATATTGGAGATTATGTATTTGTCAGTAACCGAAACTATATCACTACTCAAATCACAATTACCTTAGTTACTTTCGTCACATTCTCCATTATTTATTTTTATTTAATCCTCAATTTAATCCTCAATTATTAATACAATTGTTTTATATTATTAATACTGTTGGCCTTGTCTACATTGTATTTACCTCGTACCCCACATGTACGGGTTAGTCACAAGGCCCTATTAATGTGGGACCACCCACAAACTCATGGGTGGCGGGTGAAAAATTGCGTCGATCCCGTCGGCATTCCCCCTCAGGGGGGCGTCTCAGGCACTGGGCAATAAACAGCCCTGTCCCTTTAAATCAAGGGGGCAGGTATTGCCTTTGGGGTAGCCCCATGGGATCGACGCAATTAACTTGTAAAGATCCAGGGCCGAAGCCACGACCCTCGTCGTTGTCCAGACCTACACGTATTTGACTCATACCCCACTTGTATGGGCTGGGCACAAGGCCTCGTTTTAAGGTGGGCCCACCCACAAGCCGAAGCTCATGGGTGGGAAAGAACAAAAATTGCGTCGATCCCGTCGGCATTCCCCCTCAAGGGCGGCGCCTCAGGCACTGGGCAATAAACCCAGCCCTGTCCCTTTAAATCGAGGGGGCAGGTATTGCTTGGGGAGGATAGCCCCCTGGGATCGACGCTATAAACTTGTAAAGATCCAGGACCGAAGCCACTGGACCCCCACCCTGTTGGGCGGGTTTACATGATATTTTCCACGTACCCCACTTGTACGGGTCAGGCACAAGGCCCTATTTATGTGGGACCACCCACAAGCCGAGACTCATGGGTGGCGGGTGAAAGATTGCGTCGATCCCGTCGGCATTCCCCCTCAAGGGGGGCGCCTCAGGCGCTGGGTAATAAACCCAGCCCTGCCCCTTTAAATCAAGGGGACAGGTGTTGCCTGGGGGGATGGCCCCCTGGGATCGACGCTATTAACTCGTAAAGATCCAGGGCCGAAGCCACTGGACTCCCACCCTGTTGGGCGGGTTTACATAAGAGTAAGATGCATTTGTATTTATATATACAAAATAAAGGTTTACAGTGTGAACGGGAAGGCGTATTTGCATATTGATATATAAAATTTTGATTTTAATAAATATATGCTTGGTACTATTGATTTCTAATTGTTTGGTTCTATTTTAATGAATCTTGAAGATAAATATTAAAAGAAATCGATTAAGAAGAAATAACTGTAATTTTATTCTTTACTTCCTATTTTAACTCAGTAGTCAAATTAGGAAAATTTAGCATTAACAGACGGGAGTGATGGAAGGGTAAGTTTCAGTTGTTCAATTTTTCAATTATACCCGACTCTGTTTGAAATCTTTTTATCTGCATTCTTATTTAGTTTTCTTAGCTTTTCTAATCTAATCTAATATTTTATTACATTAAAACTTAACTACTTGACCGGTGCGTTATTTAATTCCGAAAACATTTTGTTCTATTAATTCTTGATAGGTATCCAGATTTAGTTTTGTATAAATTCTTAGACCTAATTTCCCTATTTAACCCATAGACGGGGCCCAAAATGGCACTACATCTCCGGTCAGAGTGGTCACCTGCGAGTAAAGGCAATGAAGGGGCACATCACATTCTCCAGAGCTCTATAATTGGAACTTCAGCATCAGATAGAGTATAGGGTCATACCCAAGACACTAAAAAAAACAAAAAACAGCCACCACCTTGTTGTACATATATGACAAAAAAGAGTCGGGACAATCATATAGGTGCTAGGGCTTAACTTAACAAGCCAATTGATCGAAAGCGGCTTCTCTGATCACCCATCTTGCCTAAGTAAGGGCCAAAGTAGAGTGTTGGATGTCAAACACAGCTCGGCCATCGTGATTCCGTCTTTAAGCATCATGAGTCACCATCCACGGCCATGAGGTGTACCCATTGGAGAGTATAATCCCTATGCAGATATGAAGTTGATGTATTCTAAAGCCCTGACCCACAGGGCTTTGCCGTGTCGTTAAACTTAATCAATCAACCAAATCAACGGATAGATTAATGACATAATTGAAAACAAGTCCAAATGTTCTTTAATTAATCCATGACAGCCTTTTCATTTTTTCAGTTACTTAAAAAGGAACTTTCAACTTACCGCTAGTTTCAGCCCTGGTCGCCAACACCATGTAGACCATTTTATAATACCCACTACACATTGGTTGGCTCCAGCATTAGGCAATCCGGTGCTCAGAACCCGAGTTCTAAAAAAACAGCAACAACAAAAAACACTATACAAGCCCGTTTAGCTGCTAGCATTGAATCAGATAGGTGACGCATTCGGGGGTGATCGTCCCTACTGTGTGTTTGACTGATGGTAGTATCATAGTGAAAGACTCGAAACCTCCCCACCAGTGAACTAGCAATAAAATAGACGACGCCACCCAGAGTTGTTTGATAGTACAGTCATATTAAAAAAAAACACCTTTGTTAGCTTTTTTTAAAAGGAATAACGCATATAAAAACCGTGTGTATGTCGTGTTGTTCATCTATTCATAAATATATACGTACGCTGTTCTTTGAGTAACAGCTATGAAAAAGTCAGCATTTATTGCAAAGTGTTCGTGGCCTTAAAACTATTCAGTTGAAATAACTGTACATTATCTATGAAAATAGTTTTACAGAAACGACAGCTCTACATATCTGTGAGACGCTTATAGACAAAGAGTCAGCTCTCGAATTTTGAATTTTATTCTGACGGTATAAAAGCCACGGGAAATGTGAAGGTTCCAAATCAGACAATCTGACAGGTTACACGTGATTTTGGACAGCTGTCAATTCTCTTCTGCGACCTTCCGCGCAGTTTGTACTCCTTCATCGTTCATAATGCGCATGATCTCCTTTCTCAACCAAGAATACGAACATTTCGAAAAGCAATGAATGTTTTGAATATTCAAGACATCTTTACGACTTAGTTGTCAACATAACAGCCAGTACCCGGTGAACTGTGGAGAGTGAAGCAGTCTCGATACAACACAATAGCTGAAAGAGAAACATAGCAAGTAATACAGATTTATTAATAATGGAGATTCGCTTCCGGTTTTTGTCTGCAACCAAAATTACGCCACTGCTTACGTCACATTACCCAAAGTCGTCATAACATAGAATAAATACACTCAAAATTTGAATATGCAACATTAGACGGTCCTCATTGTTTTTTAAAACAAGTTTCAATAAATACATGACTGGTATTATATATCTATATATAGTTTGTTTTATTTTAATACATATTTAAAGTTTACATTTCAAATTGTTTTAATTTTTAATCCTTTAATGAATTTGATGATTTTACTTACTTAAGGCATAAACTCGCTGACATTGAATTTTTTACTCCCACCCCTCAGGTAATATGTTTCAAAAATCTATTTTTACATCGCCTGGAGGGTGTTTTTTATTTTGTACTAGTATTAATAATGGAGATTCGTTTCGGTTTTTGTCTGTAACCAAAATTACGACGCTGCTTACGTCACCTTATCCCAAATCGTCATAACATAGAATAAATACACTCAAAATTTGAACATGCAAATTAGACAGTTCTCATTGTTTTTTTTTAAACAAGTTTTAATAAATACATGACTGGTATTATATATCTATATATAGTTTGTTTTATTTTAATACATATTTAAAGTTTACATTTCAAATTGTTTTATTTGTTAATCCTTGAACGAATTTGATGAGTTTACTTACTTAGGGTACAAACTCGCTGACATTGAATTTTTAACTCACACCCCTCAGGCAATATGTTTCAAAAAAATATTTTTACATCGCCCGGAGGGTGTTTTTTATTTTGCTAGTACAGATAAAGAAGATACATTGTGTGTCAACAAACTCTTGTTAGATAACAAATAATGAGTTCGACCTTCACAGTATCATATATTCCTGTGACCTATATGATTTTCCGGACCCTATTGCCCTTATGGAGAACCCTGAACCTTTTTTATCATATGTTCTAGAAGGCGATGACAAAGGGTAAAAAGCGTCTTGGGTAAGACGTTAAACTGCATCCATGGTGGAGTTCTAATTTAGAGCTGTGGTGAGTGTGGAGTATACCTTCATCCCCATTACTTCCAAGTGCACTATTTCCCGGAGTGTTAGGGTCCTATCTATGGTTTAAATCGAAAAAATGATTCTAAAATGAGTTTAAAAAAAAGAGTTTTAAAAGAGGGAAAACCTGTTGGATTATTTTTGGTATATAAGGCGTGATGGAATCCGACACTTAAACTTATAGACTCGGCGTGGTCACGTGGATTAAACCCCAGCCAACCAACAGCTTGAATACGTGGTTAGTTAACTATTTAATCCCCGATATTGACAGCCGTTCAGTTGTACGTTATTCGGCATTGACGAACGGACATGTACCCAAAGGACAATACCCAAATCTAAGGGACACCAGGGAACAACCAAAGGATTATATCAAACACTGAAGGACACCAAGGAGCAACCGAAAGTTTCTTCACGAAGTATCGCGCTCTGCTTAACACAAGGGATCTCCAGTGGGGAGTGCTCTTGCTTGAAGCCTAAGGGTATTTGCCTCATACCCCACTTGTATGGGCTGGGCACAACGCCTCGTTTTAACGTGGGCCCACCCACAAGCCGAAGCTCATGGGTGGAAAAGAACAAAAATTGTGTCGACCCCTTCGGTATTCTCCCTCTAGGGGGGCGCCTCAGGCGCTTGGTAATAAACCCAGCCCCGCTCCCAACCGGGCAGGTATTGCCTGGGGGGAAAGCCCCCTGTGATCGACGCTATTATTTGTACTTTAACCTGATCCAGTGGCCGAAGCACACTGGGTACCCTCCCCGAGGGACGAGTAGAAGCTAAGTCTAAGGATGGCCACAAAAATCGCAACAGAATGAATAAGTATTCGGCATAAAATCACCCAAGTGGTGAAATGCCAAAAAATCTTACCAACCTACCTATCTGCAAACCAAACAACCGAGAAAAAAAAAAATAAATAAAAATAAATAAATAAATGTCGGTATATGCAGAAGTTTATGTTTTCATCCAACACATCTGCACGAGTAGGATGCAGCACAAGGTCATTTTCTCATGCGCAGTTTAACAGGGTTGAATTCAGATTAACATTTTCATAGATCGCTAACCATAGCAGCGTTAAATACTCAAATCTCTCCTAATATTTACCCATAGATGGCGGGAGAATAGATGGATACATTCCTTTTCGCAGAGTATTAGATCAACAAAAAATGTAAACAGCTTAGTCCAGGATTTGAACTCGGGTGGCCGTGTCCATTTCATGCGATGATAGAAATTATATCAGGAGTACCTAAAAACTAAAATAATATATATTTTAATTACATTTTCGCATATCATTATTAACCACTATATATATATATATATATATATATATATATGATAAAAAAATTTCTAATGATAAAAATGCTTCTAACTTTTAAAAATAACATTTATTTTATTTTTAACGTAGAATACGCATTTAAAAAATTTTTTTGAAAATTCCGGCCCTGATCGAGAGTGTTCTGTGCTTCATGATTAACGATATATTTATTTCGTTTTTCCTTTTCACATAGTTGCTTTGATAAAGACCGCTTCATATGGTCGAAACAGATTTCTGTCAGCAAAACTATTAACATCTAGTTTTTTTCTACAAACTTTCTACATACATATATATATATTATATATATATATATATATATATAATTGGAATATATATATGTACACACACACACACACACACACACACACACACATATATATATATATATATATATATATATATATATATATATAAATCTCTAAACATACACTCACACATATATAAATATACATATACATATGCATGCATGTAAGCTTGGTGTAATGGTTAGAGTCGTAGAAATTGGACTCGTCGACCCGAGTTCAAATTCTGGATGCGTCTATTTGCATTTCACGAATTGCTAATACCATTGAGATAGGTATGAATCCATTTGTAGCCGAATCTCATACACTGGGAATCTTATGATTAAATTCATCTGTAGTTCAAATCCTTGATATATTAAAAAATGTTGAAAAGTTTTTTAGCAAAAATGTGTAACTCCGAATCATCAGATGTAGATAGAGTAGACATTTCTTATTTTCTAAGTGAAGTTATCTGATTGTCCATATATCATCTTCCCATTTATAATAAAACTTATCGTTGTCATAATCTTTCATTGTTAGAAACCAGGAGAATATATAATAAATATATAGTATAATATTTTTTCATATATTTCCCCATGTCAGCTCTTTGTTGAGCGTGTCACCTGTTGCCAGGTGGTTTCTTCAAAAGTTTTTTGATATTTATCGTTGATATATCTAATGCTCTTTATTTTTGGGTGGTTCTGATCTTACGTAAAATGAATTTCACTCGTTATTTTTGGATGCCACCTTTTGTTTTGGTGCTGTTCAACGTTGTTCTTAATATTTTCACAGACTATATTTCCTGTTTCGTTTCATTTCTGCCATAGTCCTGAATTTATATAGCTGTTGTTCTTTTCTCAATAGTTTTCTAACGTTTGTATCTTCTACTTTCTTTCAAAAACTTTTTTTTTCATTTATACGAGGTTTCTGTAATGGAG
>CM042138.1:17004256-17009256 GCA_023376005.1 Doryteuthis pealeii | reverse complement strand
TGATGGCGTCTCGACTGGCGACGTACAGCATCCACACCCTCTCTCGACCAAAATGAATTTACTCACTGGAAGCATTTCGTGACCCATTTTAGATTCTAAACTCCGAGGAAATATTCGAAAAGTTATTTTTAGCTTCTCGCCACGAGAGAAAGGAACAGAAAAGAAAAGAAAAAGAGATGAGTAAAGATAAGTTATTAAAATGAATGAATTAAGTTATAATGAAAAATACCTAGAGTGAATTTCGTATTATACGATTGCCATTTTCCGTTCTCTGTAAATATATGGGAGGACGAAGATGAAATAATATCAGGAATTAAAACTGTGGATAAAAAATTAATATTAATATTAATAAGATAATATATACACATATCAAATAAATAAAAATAAATAATACATGAATACATAAATATATAAATAGATGAAAATAATAAAATTGAAATTGAATGAACAACGGCTATTACGACTATCACGACCTTCCGCCTGGCGTTTAAAAAAAAGAACACCACGAACGCGTGTTTATAACATTAAAAAAAAAAACGCGTCCATTTCCGAAAATCGTCTCTGAAGATAAAGTTTACTTTGAAATCGATAAGACAAAAAAAGATCTTTTTGTTTTTATTTTTTATGTGCATTGTATTGACCTTCAAATCATTAATATATAATAACATAATTAACAATGCTTCAAGCAAATTACCAATTACTTTTAATAAGATGAGATATTAGAATGAATGAATTATAATATAATGAAAATACCTAGAGTTGATTTCGGAAGAAAATAGAAAGGGTATTGGAAAATTTAGTTGGAAAGTAAAAAAAAAAAAAAAAAGTATGGTTGATATTTTTAGTCCACTGTAAATGTATGGAAGTATAAAGATGAAACAATCTCAGGGATTAAAACCGTGATTAGAACATTATCTATTAATAAAATAAGTTTTTAAAATGAATGAATTAAGATATAAAGAAAATAGAAAAAAATAGAAAAAGATAGACCTACAGTGAATTTCGCAGGAAGAAAATAGAAAGGGTATTGATAATACGATTTCTCGTTCAGTATAATGTATGGAAGGACAAAGCGGGAATAATATCAAGAAATGAAACGGTGGATAGAAAATTATCTGTTAATAAGATAAGTTATTAAATGAATGAATTAAGACACAATGAAAATACCTAGAGTAAATTTCAGAGGAAAGAAAATAGAACAGGAATTGAAAAATTCACTTGAAATATAGTTATTTACTAAACTTAGTTTAGATGTGGTACAAGGTAAGAATAATGGGGCGCCCAATGAGAATCGAACTCAATAACTATGGTCTGCAAATCAAGCTTGCTAACAATTACACCACATGAGGTACACATCCAGTTGGAATATACGATTGCCATTTTCTAGTTCAGTGTAAATATATGGAAGGACGGAGTTGAAAACATAGCAGGATTTAAAACTGTTGATAGAAAATTATCTATGATTAGGATATGAAAATAAATGAATTAAGATATAATGAAAATCCCGAGAGTGAATTTCGGAGAAAGATAATAGAATGGCTATTGAAAAATTAATTTGGAAAGTACGATTGCCATTTTTGTTCGGTGTAAATGTATGGGAGGACGAAGATGAAACAATACCAAGAATTAAAACTGTGGATGGAAAATTATCTATTACAGGTAGGACCTGAGTATATACCAATGTATAATAATTTAATTATTACAACGTCTGATATGTGCAGTTAAGAGCTAATGCTAAATAGTTCAATACGTAAAAAGTATAATAATCTTGATTTAACACTCCCTCATTATTATTTTCTTTCATTTCCTTTTTTCATGTTTTCATTATGCTTTATTGAAACAGATTAGCGTTATCGCTTCCATGCGCTCATCCTTCTCACTATCTTACCATTCTCCCTTTCTTTCTTTCTTCCCAATATTTCGTTACAATAAAAATGAAAAGGTTTATTATTTAGCTGAGGTGACGCCACTCACAACATTTACGAATTTGGTGGATAGGCAACACCATATAATCTGGATTTACATTTTTGAATTTCTTCTTGGGAAATTTTGACGGTCTCATTCTTTAATCAGAGGGTGTTGCAAGATCATAACGGTCGTACTTTTAAGGAACACGAGTATTAATATATAGATTGAGCACTATTTATTTATAATATATCAATTCATATATATATATATATATATATATATATATATATATATATTTAAATATGTTTGGTTAACCCCTAGTGACAACTCTTGTCGTACGAGCTTTTGTCAATCCTTTCAAGGTGTCTGGTCATTCTTTTGGTGGAACTGGTGTAGCAATCCACCAAAGGTTTCTCTACGAGCGCTTTCGGTATGTGTATCTGCCATCTTCAGGTTGGAAACTGATGGTATGTTTAGTGGTGTCTCGTTTTTAAAGAAAACGAGCAGTAGCGTAGAAATCGGTAGTGGGAGGTAGTAACAAATTGATAGTGTGAGGTAGTAGGAATCGGTAGTAGTTCAAACAAACGATGCAGTAACCTCTACTGCATCGTTTGTTGTCACTCGAGTTCAACCAACCATGTTTAAAAGAGAAAATGCTGCCAATATATATATATATATATATATATATATATATATATATATATATATATATATAGATAATCTCCTGAGTCAGACGAACCTACTATTAGTTTCGCATAAAGCTCTTCAGGGCTAAAATCTGAGTCAGATTTTAGCCCTGAAGAGCTTTATGCGAAACTAATAGTAGGTTCGTCTGACTCAGTAGATTATCTTTATTACTTGGCTCTACTTAGGCATCGAGCACTTTTTACAAATTAGCTTCTCCTAGCGGTTATATGAATATATATATATATATCTTATATACATATATATACATATAAATGTTTTTTTCTTTTGGCCAAATACTATACCAATAGATTATTTTTTGTTGGTACGAGTATCTTGGTCTTTTCTTTTTTTCAAAAATTTTTTTCTTCCTGGTTGATGTTTGGTAGTATATTTTTACAATCAAACTCTCTGCCGGGTTTTTTTCTCTCCGTAAGGATCTACCAACACGCTTGGTATATTATATATATATATATATATATATATATATATATATATATATTAATAAGTCATTCACAGACACGTGTTTGGCGTTTCACGCCTCTTAAGTGTGGCTAGACACAACAACTCTTAGCACACATAGGCACAGATAGATAGCCAATATATATATATATATATATATATATATATATATATATATATTATGTATGCAGTCATGCGTATAACTAAATAATGAAAGATGGTTGGTTGGTTGGAGTTAAGCGTTTAAATTTTAAAACCCTGGGTGCTAATTTTTTAAAGATGATTTTTAAACTTTATATGTTTTAATAAATTGGGTAGAAATAATTTTCATTAATAAGTAAAGTCAACGTAGTGGTCTATTGTCGGTATCAGCCAAACAGCAAGGGAGTATATCCCCTTTCCACTAGCGCTAGACCAAGGAGATTGTTGTTTAGAGTCTGAGGTTGACCGCCACACCTACTATGAGCTCCTCACTTTACCGCACAGATCCCTGTGCTACTCATACGCTGAGTTGTTGAAGACCGGAATTGAACCCGGAACCGTGTGGTTCTCAGCTTTATCGACTGAGCTAATTTGAATTAATGTTTAATGGCATTTCATCACATGTGGGTTATTTAATGCCAAATATTGTTATTTTTTAAAAGATGCATGATTTTTTAAAACTTCGTGTGTATTAACAAATTGAAAAAATAATTTTCATTAATTTCATGAGTATCAATAATCACTGGTGGTTGACCCTCAGTCACTGCCTTCTAGCACCTATACAATAAAAAGAGATATATTTTTACCTTAACAGCAATTTGAAGAATATGCTTGGGGAAATCATATACTTCCTAGAACTTGACATAACCAGCCTCTCCGACCACCCATCTAGTCTAAGTTCTAGTCCACTTAGTACCAGGGTCACAGACCGCGCATATACCACAATTATGTCCTTAAACATTATTGGTCACCACCTAAGGCTAACAGGTGGTCCCGTTTGAGAGTCTTACCGTTCTGCAGAGGTGCAGTTGGCGGGAAAAAGCTAATTTATTTTAATTCAGAGTTCTTCATTCTCCTAGACTGGTGGCCATACTACGGTTAAAGAGCCCGGTCTGCCCTACTATTTTACTCATAATTAGAGGGAGAATAGTGGGATTCATACGTTTCCCAAGAGTTTCCAAAGCGCTATATGAAATGCAAACAGTCTAATCTAGATTTACAACTCGTCTCACCGTGTCCATTTCCCACGACGGTAACCATTACACCACGCGCTACCAGAACTGTGTCTTTTAATAATATGTGCGCTATCAATGATTTTAAAAGTATATGGATATTAATAAATTGGTAGTTTAGATTGGTGTTTATTCAATGCCAAATCTTATTATTTTCTAAAAGATATAAGATTTAAAAATAAATTTTGGCAACAGCCTCGTCTCGGATTTGAACTCGTCTCGCCGTATTCATTTCCATAACCATTTAACCACGCGCCTCTAATCCACTTTACTTTTTTCTTAATATATGCATTTCAGTTCTTTTTTTCCCCTTCTTTTCATGTGTCAAGACGTAAATTCGGTTTTCTTCGTAAGCAAAACAAGAATAAAAGAAATATCGTTTTGACAAACGATAAGAATCCGTTTTGGATACGTTAAAGGAAAAATAATTGTTTGCTGCTTTTTCTGTAAGAAATGTTAATTGAGTCGAATTTTAACCGGAGTCGGACGCAGACCAATGCATAAATCATTCTTAGTGGACACCCACAAGCGTCCATAAAAGATACAAATCAGATGCTGTGATAACCCTTTTCATTGGTTATAACACTGGCAGACAGCCAATCAAGAGCGAGCTGTATTGCGCGATTGATCCTATTTCCTGGTCGTTTGTCATATTGCTCTCATACTTCAAACCTTTCATAACACGGTTTATATCGCTGTAGTACATTTAGATACAATAGATGCTTTATAGAT
>CM042138.1:16964256-17001756 GCA_023376005.1 Doryteuthis pealeii | reverse complement strand
GAAGGAAATTCTTATACATATTGATTATATTCCAAATTCCAAAAGCTGGGAAAGTACAGCAAAAGACAGAACGCGCTACAGAACCACCGTATTTAGAAAATATGTAGAACAAAATCTGGCATCAAAATACTGACGACACTTGTTTAAAAGAATTTTAATCATTGCTTATGATGTTCAGGGCCGGCACATACTACCCCCAAACCCCTGGTGTCCTTGTTATTTTAGTCGCTTCTTTCATATCATATTAACTCTTTTTTTTAAAAGTATTTTGTGAACTATATAAAAGTGAAATTAACAATACGATCAACTTAATAAATAATACATTTTATAATTTCTCCTAAATTATTTTATATGGTAACTTTCATTAACTTCACTAGCTAAAATATGTACACTCAACGCACACGTATTTAAGTTTTAATATAATTAATTATTATATTGAATTAGAAAGACGAATGAAATCAAATACGAACACAAAAAAGATTACACTTATTTTTACTTTATTCTAATTGATTTCAATATAGAATTATACATGCAGATGGCACCGGTACTTACGAATGCAAATGAACTGCCGGGCTAGAAGAAAGGTGACGAATATTGAAAGAGCTAAGACAGCAATCCCGACCAGCACTGCCCCGAGGCAGAACATGTCCGCTCTATTGCCGAGGTTTCAGAACGGCCTCATCAGCCATCTAAGAACACATGGAGAGGATTGAGACTAGAAGACCATAATCCTCGACATCGAGGAATCGCCTATTAATACCCCAAAACTAAACCTAAATACAATGTATTTATTTACCAAGTCCTCGAAACGAATATTCAACAGTTGAGTAAAAATCTTATTATATTGGAGATTATGTATTTGTCAGTACCCGAAACTATATCACTACTCAAATCACAATTACCTTAGTTACTTTCGTCACATTCTCCATGATTTATTTTTATTTAATCCTCAATTATTAATACAATTGTTTTATATCATTAATACTGTTGGCCTTATCTACATGATATTTTCTACGTACCCCACTTGTACGGGTCAGGCACAAGGCCCTATTAACGTGGGACCACCCACAAACCGAAGCTCATGGTGTGGCGGGTAAAAAATTGCGTCGATCCCATCGGCATTCCCCCTCAAGGGGGCGCCTCAGGCACTGGGCAATAAACCCAGCCCTGCCCCTTTAAATCAAGGGGGCAGGTGTTGCCTGGGGGGATAGCCCCCTGGGATCGTCGCTATTAACTCGTAAAGATCCAGGGCCGAAGCCACTGGACGCCCACCACGAGGGGCGGGCTTATCTACATAAGAGTAAGATGCAATTGTATTTATATATACAACAAAATCAAGGTTTACAGTGTGAACGGGAAGGCGTATTTGCATATTGATATAAAAAAATTGATTTTAATAAATATGTGCTTGGTAATTGATTTCTAATTGTTTCGTTTTATTTTAATGAATATGAGAAAACATCTTGAAGATAAATATTAAAAGAAATCGATTAAGAAGAAATAACTGTAATTTTATTCTTTACTTCCTATTTTAACTCAATAGTTAAATTAGGAAAATTTAGCATTAAAAGACGGGAGTGATAGAAGAGTAAGTTTCAGTTGTTCAATTTTTCAATTATACTCCACACTGTTTGAAATCTTTTTATCAGCATTCTTATTTAGTTTTATTAGCTTTTCTAATCTAATCTAATATTTTATTACATTAAAACTTAAATACTTGACCGGTGCGTTATTTTATGCAGAAAACTCTTTTGTTCTATTAATTCTTGATAGGTATCCAAATATATTTTTTATAAATTCTTAGACCTAATTTCCCTATTTAACCCATAGACAGGGCCCCAAATGGCACTACCTCTCCGGCCAGAGGGATCACCTGCGAGTAAAGGCAATAAAGGGGCACATCACATTCTCCAGAACTTCATAATTGGAACTTCAGCATCAGATAGAGTATATGGTCATACAAGGACACTAAAAAAAAAAAACAGCCACCACCTTGTAGTACATATATGACAAAAAAGAGTCGGGACAATCATATAGGTACTAGGGCTTAACTTAACAAGCCAATTGATCGAAGGTGGCTTCTCTGATCACCCATCTTGCCTAAGTAAGAGCCAAAGTAGAGTGTTGGATGTCAAATACAGCTCAGCCACCGTGATTCCGTCTTTAAGCATCACGGGTCACCATCCACGGGCATGAGGTGCCCATTGGAGAGTATAATCCCTATGTAGTCGGTGTATTCTAAAGCCCTGACCCACAGGGCTTTGCCGTGCCATTAAACTTAATCAATCAATGAAATCAACGGATAGATTGATATCATAATTGAAAACAAGTCCAAATGTTCTTTAATTAATCCATGACAGCCTTTTCCTTTTTTTCAGTTACTTAAAAAGGAACTTTCAACTTACCGCTAGTTTCAGCCTTGGCAGCCAGCAACATGTAGACCTTTTTATAACACCCACTACACATTGGTTGGCTCCAGCATTAGGCAATCCGGTGCTCAGAACCCGAGTTCTACGTTGAAAAAAAACAAACAAACAAAAAAAAAACACTATATAAGCCCGTTTAGCTGCTAGCATTGAATCAGATAGGTGACGCACTCGGGGGTGATCGTCCCTACTGTATGTTTGATTGATGGTGTTATCATAATGAAAGACTCGAAACCTCCCCACCAGTGAACTAGCAATAAAATAGACGACGCCACCCAGAGTTATTTGATAGTACAGTCATATTAAAAAAAAACACCTTTGTTAGCTTTTTTTAAAGGAATAACGCATATAAAAACCGTGTGTATGTCGTCTTGTTCATCTATTCATAAATATATACGTACGCTGTTCTTTGAGTAACAGCTATGGAAAAGTCAGCATTTATTGCAAAGTGTTCGTGGCCTTAAAACTATTCAGTTGAAATAACTGTACATTATCTATGAAAATAGTTTTACAGAAACGACAGCTCTACATATCTGTGAGACGCTTATAGACAAAGAGTCAGCTCTCGAATTTTGAATTTATTCTGACGGTATAAAAGCCACGGGAAATGTGAAGGTTCCAAATCAGACAATCTGACAGGTTACACGTGATTTTGGACAGCTGTCAATTCTCTTCTGCGACCTTCCGCGCAGTTTGTACTCCTTCATCGTTCATAATGCGCATGATCTCCTTTCTCAACCAAGAATACGAACATTTCGAAAAGCAATGAATGTTTTTGAATATTCAAGACATCTTTACGACTTAGTTGTCAACATAACAGCCAGTACCCGGTGAACTGTGGAGAGTGAAGCAGTCTCGATACAACACAATAGCTGAAAGAGAAACATAGCAAGTAATACAGATTTATTAATAATGGAGATTCGCTTCCGGTTTTTGTCTGTAACCAAAATTACGCCACTGCTTACGTCACATTACCAAAAATCGACATAACAATGAATAAATACACTCAAAATTAGAACATGCAGCATTAGACAGTCTTCATTGTTTTTAAAACAAGTTTTAATAAATACATGACTGGTATTATATATCTATACATAGTTTGTTTTATTTTAATACATATTTAAAGTTTACATTTCAAATTGTTTTAATTTTTAATCCTTTAATGAATTTGATGATTTTACTTACTTAAGGCATAAACTCGCTGACATTGAATTTTTTACTCCCACCCCTCAGGTAATATGTTTCAAAAATCTATTTTTACATCGCCTGGAGGGTGTTTTTTATTTTGTACTAGTATTAATAATGGAGATTCGTTTCGGTTTTTGTCTGTAACCAAAATTACGACGCTGCTTACGTCACCTTACCCCAAATCGTCATAACATAGAATAAATACACTCAAAATTTGAACATGCAAATTAGACAGTTCTCATTGTTTTTTTAAAACAAGTTTTAATAAATACATGACTGGTATTATATATCTATATATAGTTTATTTTATTTTAATACATATTTAAAGTTTACATTTCGAATTGTTTTATTTGTTAATCCTTGAACGAATTTGATGAGTTTACTTACTTAGGGTACAAACTCGCTGACATTGAATTTTTAACTCACACCCCTCAGGCAATATGTTTCAAAAAATATTTTTACATCGCCCGGAGGGTGTTTTTTATTTTGCTAGTACAGATAAAGAAGTTACATTGTGTGTCAACAAACTCTTGTTAGATAACAAATAATGAGTTCGACCTTCACAGTATCATATATTCCTGTGACCTATATGATTTTCCGGACCCCATTGCCCTTATGGAGAACCCTGAACCTTTTTTATCATATGTTCTAGAAGGCGATGACAAAGGGTAAAAAGCGTCTTGGGTAAGACGTTAAACTGCATCCAAGGTGGAGTTCTAATTTAGAGCTGTGGTGAGTGTGGAGTATACCTTCATCCCCATTACTTCCAAGTGGACTATTTCCCGGAGTGTTAGGGTCCTATCTATGGTTTAAATCGAAAAAATGATTCTAAAATGAGTTTAAAAAAGAGTTTTAAAAGAGGGAAAACCTGTTGGATTATTTTTGGTATATAAGGCGTGATGGAATCCGACACTTAAACTTATAGACTCGGCGTGGTCACGTGGATTAAACCCCAGCCAACCAACAGCTTGAATACGTGGTTAGTTAACTATTTAATCCCCGATATTGACAGCCGTTCAGTTGTACGTTATTCGGCATTGACGAACGGACATGTACCCAAAGGACAATACCCAAATCTAAGGGACACCAGGGAACAACCAAAGGATTATATCAAACACTGAAGGACACCAAGGAGCAACCGAAAGTTTCTTCACGAAGTATCGCGCTCTGCTTAACACAAGGGATCTCCAGTGGGGAGTTCTCTTTCTTGAAGCCTAAGGGTATTTGCCTCATACCCCACTTGTATGGGCTGGGCACAACGCCTCGTTTTAACGTGGGCCCACCCACAATCCGAAGCTCATGGGTGGAAAAGAACAAAAATTGTGTCGACCCCCTCGGTATTCTCCCTCTAGGGGGGCGCCTCAGGCGTTTGGTAATAAACCCAGCCCCGCTCCCAACCGGGCAGGTATTGCCTGGGGGGAAAGCCCCCTGTGATCGACGCTATTATGTGTACTTTAACCTGATCCAGTGGCCGAAGCACACTGGGTACCCTCCCCGAGGGACGAGTAGAAGGTAAGTCTAAGGATGGCCACAAAAATCGCAACAGAATGAATAAGTATTCGGCATAAAATAACCCAAGTGGTGAAATGCCAACAAATCTTACCAACCTACCTATCTGCAAACCAAACAACCGAGAAAAAATAAATAAATAAAAATAAAAATAAAAATAAATAAATAAATGTCGGTATATGCAGAAGTTTATGTTTTCATCCAACACATCTGCACGAGTAGGATGCAGCACAAGGTCATATTTCTCATGCGCAGTTTATCAAGGTTGAATTCAGATTTACATTTTCATAGATCGGTACCATAGCAGCGTGAAATACTCAAATCTCTCCTAATATTTACCCATAGATTGCGGGAGAATAGATGGATACATTCCTTTTCGCAGAGTATTAGATCAACGACAAATGTAAACAGCTTAGTCCAGGATTTGCACTCGGGTGGGCGTGTCTATTTCATACCATGAAATTATATCAGGAGTACCTAAAAACTAAAATAATATATATTTTAATTACATTTTCGCATATCATTATTAACCACTATATATATATATATATATATATATATATATATATATATATATGATAAAAAAAATTTCTAATGATAAAAATGCTTCTAACTTTTAAAAATAAATTTATTTTATTTTTAACGTAGAATACGCATTTAAAAATTTTTTTTTGAAAATTCCGGCCCTGATCGAGAGTGTTCTGTGCTTCATGATTAACGATATATTTATTTCATTTTTCCTTTTCACATAGTTGCTTTGATAAAGACCGCTTCATATGGTCGAAACAGATTTCTGTCAGCAAAACTATTAACATCTTGTTTTTTCTACAAACTTTCTACATATATATATATATATATATATATATATATATATATATATATATATATGTAAACACGGTTTGTTTTTTAATGGCTTTTTGCCGATAATTTTTGGGAGAATAAGTGCTTAATTGGAGTCGTACCTAATTTTGAAAATTAATTAATTAATAATGAATTAGGCGGGAATACCTATTAAATGTATGGCTAAACAAATCGAGAAAAATCAATCTCTGTATGTACATTTCGGCCTATTAGGCCTCATCAGCACAGCTATAGATCGGAAGACCGCCCTGTGCGTGATTTGAAACCGGACTGCCAAGCTGACAGGCCGATCCCATAACCTCTACACTAAACGGACTTCTTAGATTTTATGATTTGTTTAGAGTAGGTTAATATTCCACTTCTAGTGACTTTTATTACACGACGATATGATAAGTTGTAAACACGGTTTGTTTTTTGAATGGCTTTTTGCCGATAATTTTTGGGAGAATATATATAATTGGCATATATATATGTACAGATATATATACACACACATATATATAATATATATATATATATATATATATATATTATATATATGTTAATCTGTAAACATACACTCACAGATATATAAATATACATATGCATATGCATGCATATAAGCTTGGTGTAATGGTTAGAGTCGTAGAAATTGGACTCGTCGATCCGGGTTCAAATCCTGGATGAGTCTATTTGCATTTCACAAATTGCTAATACACTTGGGAAAGGTATGAATCCATTTGTAACAGAATTTAATTCTCTGGCAATCTTATGATTAAATTCATCTGTAGTTCAAATCTTTGATATATTAAAAAAATGTTGAAAAGTTTTTTAGCAAAAATGTGTAACTCCGAATCATCAGATGTAGATAGAGTAGACATTTCTTATTTTCTAAGTGAAGTTATCTGATTGTCCATATATCATCTTCCCATTTATAATAAAACTTATCGTTGTCATAATCTTTCATTGTTATGTTTTGAAGTGACCTTAATCCATTCTTTGTTTTTAGTGACACAATCTTCAATATTGACAAGTCTCTTTCCTCTTTCTTTTTTGCTTATCAATCAATATCATCTCTACACTCTTAGTCTTTACTCTATATATTATACTACCACATCTACCCGGTTACACATACACACAGAAACACACTAATACACACACACACACACACATATATATAATATATATATATATATAGAAGAGAGAGAGAGAGAGAGAGAGAGAGAGAGAGAGAGAGAGAGAGAAAGAGAGAGAGAGAGAGATACACACACACACACATATATATATATATATATATATATATATATATGGGAGAAATGTGAGGAGGTTAATCCGACAGTATGTGGAGAAAGGTAGACAAACATGGGATGTTATGGAAACTGGATGTTTATTGTCGACGATTCAACGTTTCGGTCTATTAGACCATCTTCAGGACTTGGATATAGTACTTGCTTCAATGATGGACATTCTCTAAATGCTGAAACAGAAGGTCGTCAGTGGGGAGTGTCAGAATATTGGATGGTAGTACCATAGGTGTCAGTCTAGAAAATTGGATTGTGAGGATTGATTAAGATAACACACACGCACATACACATATACAGTTATCTTAACCAATCCTCACAATCCAATTTTTTGACTGGTACCACCATCCACCATTCTGACACTCCCCATCTAGAGAGAAGAAAATCCACTAACCATATATATATGTAAGTTGAAAAATGGCGGTGAATCCGACAATTATGTTGAAAGATAAAAAGAAAAAAATGTATGGTTGGAAATGATATACTGGAATGCCGACTCGTGTTTCGACCAAGTGTTTGCTCTTGTATACATTGCAATCTATTCATTATTACTTTAAATACAAAATAATAATAATAATAATAATAATAATAATAATAATAATAATAATAATTTGGAGTGATAGATGTGAGAGGAAGGAACACACTAAAAAATCTAAATGGATAAGCGACATAAAAAACTCAACTGATGGAAATTGAGGAAGGACCTGTAGCAAGTATTAATATAATTACACTCAGATCAATACTCAAGAATGTAGCAAATTGGAAAACACCAGGCCATGATGGCATACATGGATTCTGGTTCAAAAAATGACTTCTATCCACAAAAGAATGGCTCAACAACTGAACAGATATCTACAAGAAACAGAAATACCCGAATGGATGACAAAAGGGATAATTACCCTAATCCAAAAAGACCCACAAAAAGGAAACCTCCCAAGCAATTATAGACCGATAACTTGTCTACCCATGATGTGGAAAATATTAACTGCAGTAATAAAAGAAGAAATATACTTTTCACTCAATTGGTGAAAACTTTTCCCAGGGGAACAGAAAGGATACCGCAAAGGAAAAAGAGGAACACATGATTTGCTTTATATAGACCAACACATTCTTAAAGAAGTTAAAAATATGCGGAAATATATTGCAATGGCATGGATCGACTACAGAAAGGCTTATGACATGGTCACACATACCTGTATTTTGAAATGTCTAAAAATGTACAAAATTTCCAACAATAATAAGTTTCATTGAAAAAGCAATGGAAAACCGGAGAGTCCAATTAAAAGCCGAAGGACAATCCCTGACAGAAATAATTATTTTCCAAGGGGACTCGTTATCACCACTACTATTCATTATAGCCATGATGCCACTCAATCATATACTGAAAAATGTACAGGGGGATACAAATTCACTAACTCACAAAAAAAGATAAACCACCTTATGTACATGGATGACATTAAAAATTTTGCAAAAAATGAAAAAGAATTGGAAACCCTAGTACAAACTATTAGAATATATAGCCAGGATATAGAGATGAAATTTTGAACTGAAAAATGTGCTATGCTAGTAATAAAACGGGGTGAAAGAAAATTAATGGACGGGATACAACTGCTAAATCAGGACACTATAAAATCACTTGATGAATATGAAAGTCAAAGTGATACCAATCGTAGTTGGTGCACTTGGAACGGTCCCCAAAAAGATTGGAAAAAAGTTTGGAAAATCTGGAAATCAGAGGGAGAATCGATACCATCCAAAATACTGAATTGCTGCTTTCTGCCAGAATACTCAGAGGAGTCCTGGAGACCTGAGGAGACTTGTTGCCACTTAGACTGCAGTGAAAGGCCATCAGCTTACACTGATGTGAAAAACTCAAAAGGAGTGAACAATAATTATTGTTATTATTATTTTATTTTGTATTTAAAATGATAGTGAATAGAATCCAATGTATAATACGCACACACACACAAACACACATACACAAGAACACACATCTGTGTGTTCTTGTGTATGTGTGTTTGTGTGTGTGTGTGTGTGTGTGTGTGTGTGTGTGTGTGTTATGTTTGATAGCATCATTCAGAGCAATGATCGCCGCGGTATCAATGTTTGAAATTTTATCATTAAAAGAAATGGTAGATTTAAAAGATCCGACATGTTAAGTATTTTGTTGATTATGTTTGTTTTATCCGTGTGTACAGGGGGTGGGATGGGGGGTAGAATCAAAACGCCTGAAATAATTCCACAGAAACAAAATGGAATCAAGTATTCTTCATATCTGATTATTACAATCAATTGTTTATTTTATACATGCATTTCTGATAAATGATATTGATTTTATATTAATTTTCATAATCTTAAGAGCTTTATTGTTTTATTGCGTCCACTAGTTTTCAAGTTTTATTAATTTTAATGTTGTTAATCATTTTAGATTTCACGAGAATATGAAATTTCTCAAAGTACTAACAATGAAGAATTAATGAACAGATTCAAATACTAAATCGATTTTTATTGATTATTTTAAAATGTTCCTCTTCAATCTAAAAAAAAAAAATAATAAGATATATTGACGTAATTGATTTAATAAATAGTTGTAATTCTCTTGGAAATCATCAAGAAGTGGGAAATGAAATTGGTTTTAATTTTCCTCTTATTTGTCTTTTTGTTTTGTAATGATTTATTTGTTTATTAATTCAGATTTTAACTTCCTGAATATTTTTCCTGGATTCGCCGCTGTGTAGAGATTTCTCCTTTGTTCTATTCATGACGTAATGGACACAGTTACTGGAAAAGAACAACTGTTTTGGATACATATCCCTGTCTGTTTGGGCTTTAGAATGTAGGGTTCGTCTTAGCTTGGAGTGTTTGTGCGTGAAGAAGATCCGTGTTTTGATCCCCACTATTTAAATGTATAAGACTACGGAAATGTAGTTTCCGTAGAAAACAAAAGAAGAAGATGAAATTTATAAAATAAACAACTTTATATACATTAATTTACAATTGGTATATTCAATTGTCCTTTTAGCAATGTTGCCGACAGTATGTGTCTGTATTGTTTATATTTGTGTGTTTGGACTTGTCAAATTTGTAGCAGTTTTGATAAAACAATGTCTGTGATTGAAACTTGTTGTTGTTGAGCGAGAGAGAGAGAGAGAGAGAGAGAGAGAGAGAGAGAGAGAGAGAGAGAGAGAGAGAGAGAGAGAGAGAGAGAGAGAGAGAGAGAGAGAGAGAGAGAGAGGAAACAAAAATACGAGACCAACCTGATATATCATTTTGTGTCTTCGGGTAGCGACTTCTCCCTTGTGTCGATGTTGGGGAGAACTTTCGCTCCTACTGTCGAGTTCCTGGGTATTCACCCCATATCTGTCGAGTTGGGAAGAGCATAAGCTCTCCACTGTCTTTTTTCAGCTCTATGGGCCTTTTTATAATTTTCTTTTGTCATTGTCTACGTGATCATTAAGTTAAATTTAATATTGGAATTTTCAAATATCAGCTGTTTTCTAATGACGTAAATATCAGATGATTTTGTAACATTCCGATGGCGTACATATTTTCAATGGAATTTAAACCATTGTTTCTATCGTTGCTAAAATATTTCTAAACTAATATTTATTCGATTATCTTTTGTTTACATAATTCTAAACTTAACTTATACAATTGTAAAATTACTTGTCTCATAAGAATACACCAACTGTACCTCTACAAATGGGTAAGACCCCCACCCAATGAGGTCACATGTTGGCCTTGGGTGGCAACCCATGATGTTTAAGAATGGAAACCTGGTTGTTGACACAGACTACACCTCTACAGAGGGGTAAAGACCCCCAGCTAATGAAGCCACCTGTTGGCCGTGGGTCGCGACCCATGATGCTTAAGAATGGATCCCTGGTTGTTGAGCAGTGCATAATATTCAACACTCCACTTTGTCCGTGACTAAGTATAGACGGGTGGTCGGAAAGACTTGTCACGTCAAGCCCTAGAAGTTATTGCCCCAACCCTATTGCCCTCATGGCAACCATTTTTATCCTATATAAGCTACAAAAGGGGCACCTCAGGTGGTTTAATGGTTAACAAGCTGTATTTGCAAACCATTGTTAGTGAGTTCGATTCTCATTTTGCACCTCATACTTCTGGCTGAGAGAGGAAGAAACCTAAAAGAATGAACTGAGGAAGCGAAGACAAAATATACGACATGATTCGCTTAAAAAAGTGAAAACAATACAAAATACTGATGACTCCCTACCGTAACAACAACTACCCCGACCATTTATTTATTTTCCCATTAAACTAACCCTAAACTCCAACCTAAACCTAAACCCCCCGAGTTAAAATTAACAGTTTTATTACAAATTTTGTGGATTCTGTTTTTTCTGGGTCACCCTAATTTTCCGACCGTTTTTCAAGTTCAGCAGAGATAAATTGGTGACTTAATTAAAAAAAATCTGCCTATTTATTTATCATTAGAATTATGATAAATTAAAGAACAAATTTTCTCATTCAAGTAACGTACATTAGAATCATTTTTATTTTATGTTTAAGGTAAAAACATATCATACACTGTTTTGTTTATATACGAAATATTAACTACATCGTATTTTGCAGACCATTGTTTGTGAGTTCGATTCTCATTTTGCACCTCATACTTCTGGCTGAGAGAGGAAGAAACATAAAAGAATGAACCGAGGAAGAGAAGACAAAATATACGACATAATAAAGTGAAAACAATGCAAAATACTGATGACTTCCTATCGTAGCAACAACTACCCCGACCATTTCAGATTGCAATCTTTTTTCTTCCGGAGCCCCGGGAACGAAAGATTAATGAATAAACAACGAGATATTCTTTAAATTGTTGGACAATTATTGTTATTGATTCATTCTCTTTGACGAGAATGTGATGTCAATAACTAAGGGAATTGTAACTTGAGTAGTGATTTAGTTTCGGTTACAGACAGACAAACACACAATCTCCATTATAATAAGATTATTATTATTATTAATGATCCCAGTTGGTAGAACATTTGCCAAGGAACCACAAGGCTCTGGGTTCGACACCAGTCCTTGCCAACTCAGCACATGAGTAGCACAGCTTGGATTTGTGTGGTAAAGTGAGGAGCTGGTGTTAGGTGTGTTGCTCTACTTCAGACACAAAAACAATCTCTCTGGTCTAGTGCTAGTGAAAAGTTGACAAAACTCCCCCGCTTTCCTGCTAATGCCGACAATAGCCCAAACTGTCGATTCTGCTTACTTTATTAAAACAAAAAATAATGAAAATTACAATGTGTGGGTGACAAGATTTTCAGACCACCCTGTACTGTTAAAATCAATCACCCACTTGTGCCAAAATTAGCTAAATTCTATTATTGACGATAAGGTGAATGTTTATTTCATTTTCTTTGCTTGTCACACGTTTTTATAGAAAAATATTGGACTCGCCGACCCAAGTTCAAATCCTGGACGAGGCTGTTTGTATTTCACATAGCACTAATACCCCTGTGAAAGGTACACATCCATATATTTTTCCTCCAGCTATGGGTAAATAGTAGGGAAGACTTTGATAGGTAAACAATCTAGGAGAAGGAAAACTCAGAATTTAAACCTGTTAAACCCCGCTTAAGAAATTGACCTCGTGTCGCATCCTGCTTGTACAGAGGGTTGGTAAATATATATATAAACATATTTAAAAATAGCAGTTAACCCTGCCTGCTTGCTTGGGTTTTACAGCATGTCATCCCTTGCTGGGTTATTTTATACCGAAGACATTTTGTTCTACTCATTCTTAATAGGACATCAATTTTTTAGACATATTTTTAAACATATATCCGTAAAGTCCTTTTTTTTCTATTTAAAGCATGGATGGGAACGTGACAGGTACTGCGACTCCGGGTCATAGTGGACCTGCGAGTAATCGTCATGAAGGGATACTCCACATTCACCAGAGCTCCAAAATTGCAACTTCACCATCAGAGTTTTATGTCATAGCCGGGACATTAAGACCTTCAGCTACCGCCTTCTAGCACATTAGGTGTGCCAAACAAATATCGAGACTTTTTGTACTTTTTAATACACGTTGTATTCTGAAAAAATTAACGTTCCGTTCATTGTTAATCTATCTCGGTAAATACAGCTTCAATCTAGATTAATTTATGACACACCTTGTATATGTTAAAAAGTATTGGAGCTTGCAATAAGAGCAATAGGGTTGGGACAATCATATAGGTGCTAGGGTTTGACGTGAACAGCCGATGGTGTCCCCGACAGCCCATCTTGCCAGTTGGTCAAAATTATGGGGATTTTACTCCTTTCCAGAGGGGTAGTCAGAGTATTAATCTGCATTGCATAAATGAATATGTGGCATTACTTACAAGTGTGTCAAAAAGTATCGAGATTTTTGTACTTTTTGGCACACATTTTTTTCTGACAACACAACTTTCCATTCATTAATTTTTTTAATACAAGGTGTGTCAAAAAGTACCAAGTTTAAAGCTGTATTTATCAAGATAGAAATGAGGAATGAATGGAACGTTATTTTTTTAGAATACAAGGTGTGTCAAAAAGTACCAAGCTTAAAGCTGTATTTATCAAGATAGAAATGAAGAATGAATGGAACGTTATTTTTTTAGAATACAAGGTGTGTCAAAATGTACCAAGTTTAAAGTTGTATTTATCAAGATAGAAATGAAGAATGAATGGAACGTTATTATTTCAGAATACAAGGTGTTTCAAAACAGTACAAAAAATCTCGATAGGTTTTTGCCACAATTTGTATATCTCGGATTGGCGCTCATGGCGATTTATGGCCAACTCAGTCATTATCGAACAAATTAGTTATGACGTGCTAGTCTGGCTCTTTAACCTAAACACTTTCAATCAGGGGAATTTATTGAAACTCGTTTTTTTTTTCAGCTTCCAATTCTTTCATCTCACGTTTGTGGCGCGATTCACATTGTTCCATCATTTGTAGAAACGATAACAATATTCACATTTCAGAGGTTTTTTTTTTGCTGGATATTCAGTTATTTGTAAAACTTATTTTCGTTTACCTGCATCTGTGATCTGCTGGCACAAGCACAACACCGACCTGACAGATTCTTGTTCACAAAAAAATAAAAAATAAAAATAATAATAATAATAATAATAATAATAATAATAATAATAAAATAAAATAAAAAAGAAAGAAAGAAAAAATGTAAAAAAAAGAAAAGAAAATATCTATTGTCCTTTGAAGGGGTTCGTCGGTCTGGATCTCAATGTCCCAGAGTTTTTTTTCTTTTCTTTTTTTTTTTTCTTTTTCTTTTTTTTTGTCTTTCTTTTTGTTGTTGTTTTTTACAAAACCTTTGTCTTTTGTATTTCTACCGTTGCCTTTTGATCATACTATTTGTTTACACGTTTGAACCGAATATTTTTTGTTACCATTCTTACTATATCACTGCTCCTTTTCTGTCGTGACTGTTTTTATATTCCCTTTGAGCCAACCTGATGCCTTCACTTATTAGATCGTTTACAGCCCCCATCTCTTTCTTCACGAGAGGCGGTTTTTGCTCTTTTATTTTGGCTATTTTTTCTTTCTTTTTTTTACGTTTACAACCTCTTTCGTTTTTTTTCTTTCGACTTTCCTTTTCTTGATTCTGTATCATTTTATTCTTCGTCATTGCATCTTTATCACCCTTCTTCTTTTTTTATTCCTTGCTTATCTCCCTTTGTATATATTTCTTTATTTTGCCTTACCCCCCTTTCTTTCTGTCAGTTTTCACCTTTGCTTTTCTTTGTCTTTCTTTCTTCCTTTAATACTTCTCTATTTATTTTTTTCTTTCTTTCTTCATTTAAGGTCTCTCTCGCTTTCTCCTTTTTTCTTTCTTCCTTGAACACTTCTCTCTTTCTTCTTCCTTCTTTTATTCCTCGAAGACTTATCTCTCTTTCTTTCTTCCTTTAAGGCTTCTCTCTTTTTTCTTTTTTTCTTCCTTTTCTTCCTTACACTTTTATCTTTCTTTCTTTCGCTATCTTTTTACCTTTAAGACTTTTCTCTTCCTTTTTCAGTCTTTCTTGCTTTTATTCCCCCACCTTTATCTTTCTTTCTTTCTTTCTTTCTTTAAGAGTACTTCTTTTTCTATCGCTTTCCGTTTTCCTTTAGGACTTTTCTCTTTCATTTTCTTTCTTTCTTCCTTGAAGACTTCACACTGTCTTTCTTTTACTTTCATTCTTCTTTAAGGAGCCCCCCTTTCTTTTTCTTCTTAAGGAACCCCCTTTCTTCTTTTTCTTCTTTTTTCTTTCTTCTTTTTCTTCTTTTTTTCTTTCTTCTTTTTCTTCTTTTTTTCTTTTTTTTCTTCTTAAGGAACCCCCTTTCTTTTTCTTCTTTTCCTTCATTGAGATTTGGCTTCTCTCTTTCTTTCTTTTGCTTTCTTTCTTCCTTCCTTCTTTTCTTGACACCTATACTTTTCTTTTTTCTTTCTTTCTTTCTTCCTTTTCTTTGTTTTCTTTTTCTTTCTGTTTTTTTCAACCATTGTTTTTTTTCTTCTTAATTCAGGTCTTTGCTTCTTTCTTTGTTTTTCTTTCTTTCTTTCTTTTACATTCTTTCTTCATTTTATTCTTTACATCTCTACCTTTCTCTCTTTTCTTTCTTTTCCTTTTCTCTTTCTAATATTAATTCCTTTCTTTCTCCTTTTCTTTGTTTTCTTTTTCTTTCTGTCTTTTCTTCTATTGTTTGTTCCTTCTTAATACAAGTATTTGCTTCTTTCTTTCTTTTTTCTTTCGTTCTTTCTTTCTTTCTTTCTTTCTTTCTTTCATTTTTTCTTTCTTTCTTTCTTTCTTTCTTTTTCATTCTTTCTTCATTCCATTCTTTACGTCTCTACCTTCCCCTCTTTTCTTTCTTTTCTTTTTCCCTTTCAAATATCAATTCCTTTCTTTCTCCTTTTCTTTATTTCCTTTTTCTTTCTATCATTTCTTCCATTGTTTATTTTTCTCCTCCCTCTGCATCAGCCATTTTATGCTTTGATGATCTTGATATATTTGTTCTGGTCTGCAATGATCAGAGATTATGTTGATCTTTGTGATTTACCTCTGAGTAAATGTGTCGATGACATTTTGTCTGTGTGATTTTTCTGTCTTAAAAATCAACGTCGAGTGTTTTCTTTGCCCATTTACATTTGCTTCTTGCGTGTTTCACTCGCCTTTCATTTGCGCTCTTTATACACCGTTATTATAATATCTTCTCTGATCTTTCTCTGTGTGTTTTGCAAATAATAATATAACCTACTGAATACAATGATCGATGGTGACTTCGCCCAATCTGCAATTCATATATATATATATATATATATATATATATATATATATATATATATATATATATATATATCATCATCATCATCATTGGCAATTCAGTCTCGAAAGACTATGATAAAAGTTTTTGTGTGTCCCTGGAGTTGCAGCACCTCCTGTTACTATGAAATCCTATGTTTGAGAAACATTCTCGACCACAGATTTTGCATTTGTAGGTTGTCCCTGTAGATGATGATGTTCCGATACTTTGTTGCCGTTGCTTTCTTATGGACCTCTTAGCTTCATGATATTGTATCAGGGTGCGTTCTGACATGTACAGTCCTCTATGGAGATTCTGCCGCCACCGAGGGCGGTCTTGAGCCAAATTTTTCCAGCTGAAGGGACAATGCCAAAGCACCTGAGATCATTTTTGCAGACATCCTTGAATCGCAGTAGGGGCGACCAATCTGTCTTTTACCAGATGTTAGCTCTCCATACAGGATGTCTTTCGGGATTCGTCCATCATCCATCCGACGTACATGACCCAACCATCGGAGACGACGTTGTCTCAGTAGAGAGCAAATATATATATATATATATATATATATATATATATATATATATA
Organism: Doryteuthis pealeii; assembly: GCA_023376005.1. Lineage (NCBI taxonomy): Eukaryota > Metazoa > Mollusca > Cephalopoda > Myopsida > Loliginidae > Doryteuthis > Doryteuthis pealeii. The sequence goes on along the minus strand of CM042138.1, from coordinate 16,984,612 downwards.
TATAGTATGAAAAAAAGTAATAAGACAAACAGGAATATTTTTTTATATATGTTATTTATTCTCAAATAGTTTCGACCTTAGGTCATCGACAGGAGAAAATTTCTTATTTGAAGAAATTGTTTTAGATTTTTGAAAGGGAGCATTATGGAAGAACTATAAAAATTAGAGTATTTTTGAGGGTTTGACATGCTATTAAAATCCGGGTACAAGAGTGTGTTAGTAGTAGCAAGTCCATTTGTTCCGTGAAAAACCTCTTTGAGGTGGGTCATTTTTTGAATGCTCTTATATATGTGAGGGACGGTTGTTGTGAGTTGTGTATATACCCATATATGTATGCACATAAATGTATGTGTGTGCATACATATATGTGTGTGAATGTGAGTGTGTGTATGTATCTCGGTACTTTGCGCATGACTTTTAGATTTTTAATTGGGTCAAAAGTGGCTTGTTTGATGTGTGGCGGTCTCCAGACACTTGGGATACAGGGAGATTGTTCGTGCGGCTATTAGCAACACTTTTGTGTTTGCTGTGCATTCACTTGTGCCTTTCCGTGTGCGCACCTAACTGTAACACGCAATCTTGGTTTGGCAGTCTTCTTTGATTGAGCTCCCGATTGACGCTACCGACAAGTGTGAAGTTTGTGCAGTTTTCGGTTCTTGAATGTAAGAGACATTGAACTAATTGACACTCATCGCCAATTAACGGAAGTGTATGGCGAGTCGTGCATGGATGTCAAAGACGTCTGCAAGTGGTTTGCACAGACAAGGAGGTGAACAGGTTTGACATTGATATACAAAAACTGCCGTAGGAAATGGACTCGTCGAGGCGAGTTCAAATCCTGAAAGAGGCTGTTTACATTTCACATAACGCTAATACCATTGGGAAAGGTATCAAACCAACTCTTCCTCCCCCGCTATGTGTAAATAATAGGACGAACTGGACTCTTTAACCTTGGTTAGGTAACCAGTCTAGGAGAATGAATACCTGGTAAACTCCGCCAAATAAATTGACCTTATGTACCATCCTGCTTGTGCGGTGAGGTTGGTAAATATGTAAATGTTCAAACAAAGCATCATTGACAATAATAAATAAACGTTTCTATAATTTCTAAATATTTTGAAGACCTTACATTTGGGATTACTCTCGTAGTCTTTGTACAACTATTATCTATATGAAGGAACTATAATAGCAGTAAGAGGAAGCATTTATATCAGATGAATGATGAATTATTTGTTTTGTTTTGTTTTGTTTGACGGCATATCAACCTCAGTGGGTCATTTAATGCCGATAAAGTTTTGAAACAAATCAATTCTTAATGGATAATAAGATTTTGTTTATCAACTCATGTTTTTCTATTTAACCCATAGATGGAACCCTAACATGTACTACCACTCCGGGTCAGAGTGGACCAGGGAGCAATGGTGATGAAGGGGTGCTCCACATTCCCCAAACCTCCAAAACTGGAACCTCACCATCAGATAGAGTTTAACATCATTCACAGGATATGCACCCATATGATAAAAAGGGGTTGGGGCTTGCCATAAGGGCAATAGGTTTGGAAAAATCATATAGGTGCTAGGGCTTGACGTGACCAGCCGATCGATTGGAGGGGGCCTCTCCGACTGCACGTCTAGCCCAAGATAGGGCCAAAGTAGAGTATTGCAAGTCATGAACTGCTCATCCACCTGGGTTCTATCCATAAGTATCACGATTCGCCACCCACGGCTAATAGCTGGCCCCATTGGGGGAGTCTTACCCCTCTGCATAGGTGCATTCTAACGCCCCAGCCGACAGGGCGAGATAAATGATGAGGTTTTAACTGTAGAATAAATAATTAGCAGAAATAAATAAATGTAAACCTATCGAAAAACAAACATACATTTTACTCTCTGAATATATATAAGATAGGTCGAGACCATAGTGGATACATAATTGGAGGTGCGTGGCGTAATGGATACAGTGGTAGGAAGGGACACGGTGAGACGAGTACAAATCCTGGATAAGACTAATTTACATAGCGCTAATACACTTGGGAAAGGTATGAATCCAACTATTCTCCCTCTAGCTATGAGTAAATAGTAGGTTAGTCTGGGTTTTTAATCTTGGTTAGACAACTAGTCTAGGAGAAGGAACACTCTGAATTCAAACCTGTAAAACCCCGCTTACGAAATTGACCCTGTGCCATATCATACTCATACGGAGAGGTTGGTAAATATGTATATATCTCTATATATATGGTTGTAAATATGTATATAGCAATATATATATATTTTTTTAGCAAAACAATAACAAACATGATAGATACACTTATTTCATTTTCTTTTCTTTTCTTTTCTTTTTCTCGGTTCCGGGACTTATCAACAAGTTAGGGATAAATAATAACACTTTATTTTTGCAATACAAAATTGTATCTACCATAACTCCTAGGAAAATCAAATATTCAAATTCTTGAGATTGGCTGACGATTCTATATCGTCCAGCGTTCCCGAAAGTGATTTAAAAAAAATTATCCTCGAACATTAAAAAAAGAAATTCTCCGTTTTTCCCCAACGAATTTTTTCATTCAAAATAAAATTTCACTCTGATGAAGGTCGAATTTTCTCTGTGTACGGAATATTTTTACATTTTTCTATTCTTATTATTTCATTTAATTTGTTTATTTAATGATAATAATAGTTTGAATCGTGTACACAGAGATGAACTGACCGAAACACATGTGTAAGTGATATTGATTAAATTCATCTTTTATTTATCCCTTCTGTACTTTTCTTTTTTTTATTCATTCTTCCTCATATATATATATATATATATATATATATATATATATAATATATATATATATATATATATATATATATATATAATAAGCAGTTCTGTCTGTGTAGGTGTGTGTGTGTGTTCGGACAAAACTACGAAAATAAAACACTTAACGACAAGGTAAATATATATGCACAATCACTATCACGGATCTAGCTTTTTGAGCAAAAATAATGAAAATTTGATTCATATTCGAGAGGATAATTAAAAGATAAAGTTTAAATATTAACAGCATGCATTTAATATCTTAAGTAGGAAACACTGATTTTTCTTTTCACGGTGTCTACGCACTTCCTTTTTCTCGACGTCTCACCAGGTCGGATAAACTCAATGTTTTTTTACGGAATGATTTTAATGGGGCACCGTGCGAGGATTTAACGATTCCGTGATAATGGATCTGCAAGACTAACCTTTTGCCCCCTTCTGCCCTGGTGACACCGGGTAGCCTTTTCTCGTATTTTATAAAATACACATTCTCTTTGAAAGGTGAGACGTATGGGAATGAAAGTAATTACTGAAAGATTGAACAGACTGCAGTAAAACAAAAACATAAAATGAGGTTGGATGATGAGACTGAAACAAGGAATATTCTGGCTGAAAGAGACGAAATTATGAGGATAAAAACATTTGATAAATAGATAAAGTGACAAATTCTATGAAATAAACAAACATCTAGAATAGAAAAAATAATAAGCACACGTCTAAACAAAATAAAATAGATTTGAACGGACAAATTCACAGAATTCAAAAATATCTTTAAAAAATAAAATATATTCTCGAGTAATAGAATCACAAATCTGCAGACATGTAAATTGAGATGGAATAAGAAAAAGAATTTAAAAAATAACAAGATATGACTGAAACAATAAAGTTGGAGCAGGTGCTCTGGATACAATATTGGACACAATAGAAACCAACTATGAGAGAAAGGAATTAAATTTAAGTAGCAAAAAAAAACTATATGCATTAAACGCAATAATATATAGCTCCTCCCTTTGTCTGAACAACAGCGACCACGCTTATGTCATCGTATGAAACAGTGCTTCCGAAAGTAGGTGGTACTAAACTTTTGGGGGCAGATCTAGTGGGCGCAGTGAAACAAAAAGAGTTTAACGGAGTTGACAGGGTGGGGTTAGGAATAGTTAATAAATAACTTATTTTTGTTAACCAAATTTAAATTACGAAATATATGTCACAAATGCTAAGATAAAGAAACACGTATGCAGTTTATACAGAATAAAGCTGATAATTATAAACGAATTCATAGTTATGTTACATAGTCTGGAATCAGGATCAAAACTCAGAACGTTTAATTGATGCCTGTACACAACACGTACAGTGGCACACCAGTTACTACATGCCACACAGCCAGGTTTAATAAATTAACTTTTATTTGTGAAATAGATCTTTGAGTTAAAACAATAGTTTAAAAAATAATTGAATAACCCTTCAATAATGATTAAATCAATTGAGTTTTGGTCTGCGGCCGTGGAGTTGGCTTGACAGTAGACTGGTGTCGCTGTGTGTGAAACCTGAGATTTAATATTTTACACTGGACGAAGTTAAAAACATATCCTGATGAAGCCTGATAATTGGTACTGACCGTTGGAACGAAGTTAAGGACATTACAAAAAACATATGTGTTAATGAAACCGAATCTCTCTCTCTCTCTCTCAATAACTTGCATTAAGAAAATAAATTGATGAAAAGCAAGAAGTACTGTCCTCATCTTTATTTCACAACACCAAAGAAATCGTACGGGAATTCATGAATGAAAGCCATTAAACAAACAAACGTAAACAGATACTTGACTGATGCTAAGGAGATATATACTTGTCAACAAGTCAAATTGACCGTAACTAAAAACCCGCGGTCGTGAAACGTGATACCCTTTGCTTGACCATAAAGGAAAAAAGTGTGGAAGAAATTTGGGCTTAAAGGACTGCTGGAATTCTGTGTGTGCTGATCAACGTGCCAACCCCTGTTACACGACCATACACATATACGAATTAGTGCCGTGAAAGAAAAAGGCACAACGTTACATATTACGATTTGGTAACGTGACAACAAACACCCCACAACATGCCCTGAAATCCAACCAATGAAAATCAAATCAATTTACTAAGAAATTATTAATGGGAAAATGATAGATTAATATCACCTGTTGCATTGGCAAAGTTTTAATACATTCAGCTATTGCAGAAGCACAGGTAAGAAGAAGAAATAAAGTGCCGTTATAGTGCTTCTGACCAAAGAATCATGTTGGCTACATTTTAAGACATGTCAACCCTTGTTGGCTTATTTTATGCCGAATACATTTTGTTTTATTCATTTTTTTACTCAATTTTTAAACGCATTTTTAAACCTCATTTTTTCTCTTTACACATAGAGGTACCCCAACAAATACTACCAGATCAGGTCAGAATGCACCTGAAAGTAAAGGCAATGAAGGGTTACTCCAAACTCCCTAGAGCTCAAAATTTGAAATTTCACAATCAGGTGCAGTTTAACATCATACTCAGGACTCTAAAGACCCTCAGACATCGCCTTCTAGCACATATACGATAAAGAATGTTTTGGATTTGCCATATGGGAAATAGGGTTGGGAAAATCATATGGGTGCAAGGGACTGACGCTGTAAGCCGATTGATCGGAGCAGGCCTCTCCGGCCGGCCAACTACCCTAGGCAATAGCTGAAGTGAAATGTTGCATATTATTGACGGCTTAGCCAACATAATTCCGCCCTTAAGCATCAAAGGTAGCCATCCACCGTTAACAGGTGGACCCATTAGGGGAATTGTATCCCTCGGTACAAGTATGTCAGTTTTTATATTTTCATATATTATATTGAATTAGAAAGACTAAGATTGCACGTATTTTTATTTTATTCTAATTTATTTCACTATAAGATTATACATAGGATTGTTTTTTAGAATAAAAAAATGAATATAAGAAATCAATAAAACCAAGTAATTATTTATTATCCTGGGTTTCATTAAAACCGGTATGCAAATTATTCATACTCTATACTATCTAAACTTTAATTGATTAATAATATATAGCACACATCGCAGGATTTTAAGCATATTAACAACCCGTCCTTCGGGGCGGGGGTCCGGTGTGCTTCGGCCACCGGACCTGTGTGTTAAATTAATAGCGTCGATCCCAGGGGGCTATCCCCCCAGGCAACACTTGCCCCCTCGATTTAAAGGGACAGGGTTGGGTTTATTGCCCGCACCTGAGGCGCTCTCTTGAGGAGAATGCCGAAGCCTTCGACGCAATTTTTGTTCTTTCCCACCCATGAGCTTCGGCTTGTGGGTGGGCCCACATTAAAACGAGGCCTTGTGCACAGCCCATACAAGTGAGGTATGAGGCAAATACCCATTAATAACATGTGCTCAACGGAGCCTCGGTTTGTTAATGTAAATTAACAGCGTTGATACCAGGGAGCTATCCCCCCAGGCAATACCTATCCACTTGATTTAAAGGGGCAGCGCTGGGTCTATTGCCCAGTGCCTGAGGCATCCCCTTGAGGGGGAATGCCGACGGGATCAACGCATTTTTTGTGCCTACCACCCATGAGCTTCGGCTTGTGGGTGGGCCCACATACAAATTTCCTTGCGTAACGCCCTCATAAGTGGGAGGAGAGGCAAATACCTTAATAATATGGGCTGTTTTGATGCACATTTATCATAGCCATATCTTTATAGAACCATTGCTGATTAATAAGATACGAGGGTGAGTCAAAAAGTTGTGCCATTTTATTTAGGTCAGGTATAATTACAAACACAGGAACAAGTATCATACATAAAATGAAGCTGTTCCTCTGTGCATCACATCCCTACTTCTCTCCATAGTCACTGTTTCTCTCAATAGAAATGTTCCGCCTTCAAATAAGAGCATGTATCTCTGCTCAATAGAATTCTGTTGACTGTTCTTTGAGTCACTTCTTCACTACAGATTTTACTTCCTCGTCACTGGAATAATGTTTGCCTCTCAAATCCCTCTTTCATGGGGCCGAAGGAGCTAAATCTGGTAGAAGAGCGGTAACGTTGTCCACCCAAATATAAATATGGACTCTGTCGTTGATTTCGACGCATGAGGGTTCATCCAATGAACAATCTACAAAGTGTTTTGTTTATAGTTGTTATTTTTTGGCCCAGTCGATAGGAAAGAATTGGTGCACAAAGAATGCCACAAACCCAATCAACGAAATTGAGTTTTTCCTTCTCCTAAACTGGTTGTTTATACAAGGTAAAGGAGCCCAGTCTTCTCTAATACTTTACCTATAGCTGGAGGGAGAGTATATGAATTCATACCTTTCCAAAGGGTATTAGCGTTATGGGAAATGCAAACAGCCTTGTCTATGACTTGAACTCGGGTCGACGAGTCAATTCTTACGACACATTATTCCACGCGCCTTAATATAATATAATATAATATAATATAATATAATATAATACAATGTTATATATGTATATATATATATATATATAATATTATATTATATTACATTACATTATATTGATATATATCAATATCAAAACAACAGACATTTTTTGAAAGTCAGGCCTGTTTTTGTTTTGCTTTCTCTCTCTCTCTCTCTCTCTCTCTCTCTCATCTTCTTCTCTCTTATATATATATATATATATATATATATATATATATATATATATATATAGGGCGACCTAAATAAAAAGGCCTGGAATTTTTTAAAAAGTCAAATTTTTATCACTATATATATATATATATATATATATATATATATATATATATATATATATATATATATATATATATATATATATATATAATTTAGGTTCATGGGCAAAATAACCGCGAAAGTGTCTCACAGATTTTTTTCCCCAGTCGTTTGAGAGGTTCCAAAAAAAACTCCGATGTTCACGAACAAAACTTATCTTGCCTCAGGAAGTTAAATAACTCTCTAGAACCCATCAATCTTCAATACATTTTTTTCCTTTTGTTTTTCCCGGTAAAAATTTATAGGCTTATCTAATTCTCTGTTCAAGTGATCATTTTTCTCACGCACAAAATCGCTAGGGAATACAACCGATAATTCTATCTGTGAATGTATCCGTATGTGCAAATGTTTACCGAATGCTAGAATATATATATATATATATATATATATATATATATATTATGACCGGAAGGTACTGTTGCTTATCTGGGAGAGAAATGAAAAATATACCCTATCATTTTTCAGGAACACCGATAGTAGTAAGATTGGGATACTTACTACTACTTAAGGGGCCAGGTTAGCTCAGTCGGTAGAGCGTTGGGCTAGAAACCACAAGGTTCCTAGTTCGATACCGGTCCTCGCCAACTCAGCGTATGAGTTGCAGAGGTATCTTTGCGGTAAAGTAAGGAGCTGATGGTAGGTGTGGAGCTCCATCTCAGATGCTAAAACAATCTCCTTGGTCTAGCGCTATTGAAAAGATAGACTCCCTCGCTGACAGGCTGATACCGACCTTAGGCCGCCCCGACGACTTTTTACTTTTACTACTCGCATAAATCCCCAAATGGGTTTGGAGGGGCTCCTTAGCCTTGGTCGGCAGGCAACCCGTCAACTCCAGAAGTTCGTCACAAAACCTCTGCTGCCTTTCAAGGAAAGGCTAAGGGAATAAACCCCGAAAACAAATCAGGAGCTGGTGTCCCTAAGGTGGCGTGATGCTGAAATCCATTGCTACCCATTAACTTCTGCGACACTACCATTGCCAAACTGCATTGGTCTCTTACCTTTCCTTTGGATCACAGCGGCAGTGTGGAGAGGTGAGATTTGCTGCATGAGCAAAAGCTCATCCTCCATATGAACCCTCCCAGGCTATGTAGTTCAAGTTAACAAAACAAAACAAAAAACCAACAAAAAAGAAAAAATTGACACTACTCCATCGTCTCTCGTAGACGGAAGGCTGCCCACCACACACACACACACACACACACACACATATATATATATATATATATTATATATATATATATATATATATATATAAGTAAAGAAATAACAAAAGTCTTAGAGATTTAGCATTATAGTCTATTTCAGGGAGCTTAGACAAATTGTCTAATTCTCCTGACTCATCAGATGCGAATCTGAAATAGACTATAAGCTAAATCTCTAAGTCTTTTGTTATTTCTTTACTTATATATTTTCTCTGTGACTCTAACATTAAGAGCACACATTGAGCTCTCAAACTGTAACATGTTTTTAAAATAAAACTCTTGTGTCGTAAGGAAGATCTCTTCTCTGGACTTTTGGATTATATATATATATTATATTATATATATATATATATATATGAAGTAGTCACGCAGTGTGTTTGAAAATGGTGAAGGCCGACAATTTGTGGGAGATTATGTGCCTAATTAAAGTCAAACATAATATATATATATATATATATATATATATATATATATATATATATTATATATACACATTGTCCTGGGTATGACGTTAACTTCATCCAATGGTGAATTCCAATATTGGATGTTATAAATTTAAGTAAGACGCTTCAACGCTTTATTTGTCGAACAGTCAAATATTCAAAATGATTTCCCAGGATGAATCATTGCAAGGATCGGATGGACAAAAGTTCCAGTTTTAAAGCAGTAGGGAGTATGAAGTACCCCTTTATCGCCATTACTCCCATGTCCACTCACACCCGGAGTGGTAGTACCTGTTACGGTACGATCTATGTTTTTAATAGAAAAAAGATGAGTATAAAAAATTGATTACCATCAAGAATGGAGAAAACAATATGCCTTTGGCATAGAATAAGCCAGCCACAGTGGACATGCCGTAAAACCCAATCAACAACGCACGCACATATACCCAAACACACACACACCACACACACACAAAACACACACACACACACACACACACACACACACACATATATATATATATATATATATATATATAATATATATATAACCAGTCTAGGAGAGGGATAACTCTGAATTCAAAATTCATGAGGTCGGTCCTTGATTGGGTTTGTGGCAACCCTTGATGCACCAATTCTTTCCTATCGACTGTGCCAAAAAGTGTGGATGGTCCAACACAAGCCTTCACCACTATAAACAAAACACTGTGTGGGCGTTCATTGTATAAACCCTCATGCGTAGAAATCGACGAGGGAGTCCATAATGATATATATATATATATATATATATATATATATATATATAATATATATTGTATTGTGTATACATATATAAATACATATATATATATACACACATTGAAAAAATGTACATTTTCATTCATCTTGTCTCGTCATTTAGCATGACTTCCTAGAACTAATTACCCATCCCGGACCTACCTACACACGTAGAAATAGGAAAATAATTTTGTCAATATAAAAATGTAGACGCTGAGAAACCATTTATCTGAACTCGACTCTTAAGATAAGTAACTTATTTTTATTTCAAATGTTAAATATTGTATTAACACTATTGGGCAAATGGCATTTAAATTTCGCCCCTAAACCATTTCGTTTTAATAGAAAACGGAACCTATGGACTTATACTAAGTTAAAACTTAGTTTTTTTTGTTCTTGGTGTGGTGGACCCGTAGATCTCGTCAGATCATCTACCTGCGTTCCCCAAAGTCTCCCAGTCATCTTGCCTCGGCTTGTCACTGATACTTGACTTTGGGGAAGGAGAGCATGCGGTGCGTGTCGCACAAGCGCACATCATGTAAAACAAAACATGTGCAGATATTTCTACAAGTCCCAGAGTGATGGAGGAATGATGGTATCGTGACAAGGGGATCATCTCTATATGGGGCCGACATCGATGCCCTTGCAGAAGTCAGTTCAGCGATAAGGACCAATTAACAGAAGAGGGTGGGCTGGATACACATCCTCATGGAAAGACAGGCCGATGGTAGCTGTAAGAAGTTTGAGGTAAGGTGACTCGAGCCTTCCATCCTGAAGAAACACATGACTCACCATGGAAACATTTCCCACATTGAAGTCTGACCTGTATGGCAGGGCCTGTATGCCGAGGGTTTCATATATGTGAAAGGGTACATAAAAACAAGCTGGATCCGTGGGCCATCTGCGTGCTCACAACTACTCACAACTATTCACAACTACTCACAACTGAAATACTTGTAGAAATGGCTTTATTCTGTGAAGAAGTGGCAATCACCATATATATATATATATATATATATATATATATATATATATATGTGTGTGTGTGTGTGTGGTGTGTGTGTGTGTGTGTCTGTGTGTATGTGTGTGTGTGTCTGCGTGTTTGTGTGTGTGCATCTAAATGTTTCCACTACCTTTATTTTACAAGGATTAATTCGGCATTAAATAACACAGGAAGTTTAATGTGCCATTAACCATTCTGCCACATTAAACACCAATTTCCTTTTAACATCACTTACATTGCCTGAATTTCTGTATATATATAGCCGAATGGCATGCAAAAACAATGACGCTATAATCTATTTTATATAGTCCATATAGTAACCATCATAAATTCTTCAATGCTTTGTTTGTCGTACAGTCAATCTATTAAAAACAGATTCCAGCATGTATCATTGCTATGATTGCAAGACAATGTCTTGCCACTTGTAGCTGAGTGAGAGTAGTCTACCATGATAGATTACAAGGAATACCTGAATAAGGCCGAAGGGTAAAATTACCGTAATGCTTTGTGTGTAGATTTCTCAGGAAAGATGAGGAAAAATCAAAATTATATATATAATGATATGAAGTGAACAAACAATGTGTTTGAAATGGCGAAGGGCGACAATTTATGGGAGATTATGTGCTTAATTAAAGTCATACCTAATTTGTTAAATAATTAATTATAACTAAATGAATTAGGCGTGCATATCGGTTTAAATGTAAAGCGTAAACAAATCGAGAAAAACTCGATATCTGTATGTACATTTCAGCCTATTAGGCCTCATCAGCAGAGCTATAGACAGGGCAGTGCTTTGTGCGTGATTCGAACCCTACCTGTCAGGCTGACAGGCGGACACTCTAACCATTACACTAGCAGGCTTTCCCATGAATTTCTCGTTTTGTGTGTCAAAGAAAAAGAAAAGAAATCAATTTTCTTAAAACGCTGACTAATATTCATGTCTCCAATTGAAAGTCGAAACAAAATTTTAGAATTCAGAATATGTCTCAACTCTTGTAAACAACCCACAAAAACAGCTGACTAAATATGAGAAACTGGTAAATGCGGCTAACACATGGCAAGAGACGACGTTAGACTATTTTGCATGAATATTAACGAATGCTTAGATTATAAGATAGAGGCAGTTAGTCTGAAATTTACAGCAACTCTTTTCAAGAACAATCGACTCTAAATACTAGCAGGACCTGTGTATAATTAGAGGTACGTGGTGTAATGATTAGAGTCGTAGGAAATGGACTAGTCGAACCGAGTTCAAATCCTGGACGTACCTTTGGGTAAGGTATGATCCAACTACTATCCCTCCAGTTATGGGTAAATAGTATGTCCGACTGGGCTCTTTAAACTTGGTAGCCGACAATTTTTTGTATATGTATATATATATATATACCAATGCCTGTTTATCAGGTTTTGAATTCAGAGTTTTCCTTCTGTTAGACCGCTTGTAAAACCAAGGTTAAAGTGCCCAGCCTGCACTACTATCTACCCATATTTGGATTAAAAATATTTGGATGCATACCTTTCAAAAGGGTACTAGCATTATCTGACATGCAAAGTGCCTGTTCCAGGATTTGAACTCGTCTCGCTGTGTCCATTTTTCCCAACAATAACAATCATTACGCAACACACCTTCTCTAAACTTAAATGTTTAGTGTTAATAACACATCAGGAATTGTCAGACAGTTGGAGTGATGGGAAAAAGGGGACAGTAAATAACAAGTGACTTTTTAAATGTATTAACCCCATCATTCATTGTCCAATTAAAGTCATGTGAGTACCGGAAAATTTATCTCAGGTGAGTCTAATTTATTATTTATCACAAGTGAGTCAAATTTAATTATATTTTCAAACTGAAGAGTGCCAAGACAAGTATATTGGCAAAATTACCAAATACATATATTTCCCTCCCATCATTTTTTATTGATATTATCTCATAATTTGCTATTTCATTGATAACACAAGTGTCTATGGTTTTTAACAAGATTCAATTTCTAACTAGAGGTAACATGCACGAGGTATCTTTTTCTGTTCTGTGTATTTTTGGTTTGGTTTGGTTTGGTTTACGGCATATCAACCTCAGTGGGTCATTTAATGCCGATAAAGTTTTGAAATAAATCAATTGTTAATGGATAATACAATTTTCTTTTATAAATACATTTTTCTATTTAACCCATAGATGGGACCCTAACAGGTACTACCACTCTGGGTCAGAGTGGACCAGGGAGCAATGGTGGTGAAGGGGTGCTCCACATTCCCCAAACTTCCAAAACTGGAACCTCGCCATCAAATAGAGTTTAACGTCATTCCCAGGACATGTAGACCCACAGCCACCGCCTTCTAGCATCCATATGATAAAAAGGGGTTGGGGCTTGACACAAGGGCAATAGGGTTGGGAAAAATATAGGTGCTAGGGCTTGACATGACCATCCGACTGATCGGAGGGGGCCTCTCCGACCGCCCGTTAAGCCCAAGATAGGGCCAAAGTGGAGTATTGCATGTCATGAACTACTCATCCACCTGGGCTCTATCCTTAAGCATCACGGGTCGCCACGCACGGCAAACAGGTGGCCCCATTGGGGGAGTCTTACCCCTCTGCAGAGGTGCAATCGGTGCATTCTAACGCGCCAGTCAACAGGGTAGTCTGTGTATGTAAATATACGTGACCATATATATATATAGTTGAATGAAGTGACTAATAAAAGTTTTAGCTTTTATTCATTTATTTGGGAAGATATTACTAACAATGGTTTCCTGCTACAAGCATTCATCAGGTAAACGAAAATAGTTTTTTAAAAAAAATTTCGTTTACCTGATGAATGCTTTTAGCAGGAAACCATTGGTAGTAATATCGTTCCAAATAAATGAATAAAAGCTAAAACTTTTATTTGTCACTTCATTCAACTATCAACGCTCTATCACAAATATTGAGCACTCTTCTAATAACTGTACGTTGGATTACTATATATATTATATATATATATATATTATATATATATATATATATATATATTTGTGTGTGTGTGTGTGTGTCTAAATTGGTTGTAAGGGATGATTCAACTGGGATTTGTAAAACACACTGTTAATAATTATTGCATGTTTTAGTAGGTGCAAATACAGGGATTTTTTAAATAAATCCCTAAAGAAGAGCTCAATGCATAATAATCTTTTTAATATTAAATACAGAGCAATATTTAACTTTGAAAGTAAGTTTTTTGAGTGTTTCCTTCCTTTCAAAGGTATATATATATATACACATATATATATATATATATATAATAAATAATTTTCGCAAAATGGTTTGAATTTTGCTTTTTTTAAACTTATTTTTTGTATTAATAAAATACAATAGAAATTAAAGAAATAAATTCGAACCATTTTCCGAGACCTTAATTCATTATTTATAAGTTCATATATCATATATTATAATATTAATTCATATATTTATTTTTCATATTTGTTCATATTAATTAACATATTCTTTTTTTCTCATTCGACCAAAAACAAATTACATCCGTTCACACAAACCAAGTAAAAAAAGACATGTTGGGTTTGTAAGGACTGCCTCAAAAGTGACGTTTTCATGTGGACACACCAGTGTTAACTACCGAGCAAGAACCTACCTACAACACACACACACACACACACACACACATATATATATATATATATATATATATATATATATATGAATGAAAATAAACACTTGCTATCACACTTCGATTCATATACATAACCCACACACACCTCTTCTACCCAAATATTCTATTTAATAAAAATCTTTAAAAAAATAGTAAACACTGCAACAGATCCGCCGAACTTTAAGTATCATTCCTTCTACCTGTCTACATTGTACAATAATATAATACAAATATAACGTTCACATTACATCACCAACACAATAAATAACACAGTCATTGTTATTAACAGCATAAATAAAAAATACATTATATTAATTGCACATAACATACGTAACCAAGAATACCAAACACAAATACGCATATTCATACGCACACACGCGCGTGGAAACAATTATATCATCACAGCCTTCATGCATTTCCACGCGCACATACGCACAAACAAAAATACGCACAGGTACAAACAAAAAGAACATTCGACATCACGTAAACACGCAAACAAGCAAAACGAGAATACAGTTAAAAAAACGCACACATTTGACCATTTACACCATTTCTGTCATTTAAAAAAAAATATTTCGTTTACCTGATGAATGCTTTAGCAGGAAACCATTGGTAGTAATATCGTTCCAAATAAATAAATAAAAGCTAAAACTTTTATTTCACTTCATTTAACTATATATATATTATATATATTATATATATATATATATATATTATATATATATTGTTGTATGTTAATCCAACAGTAAAAAAGAAGTCAAGTCGAGGTAGGGTAAAATAAGACAAGTGTATTTACAATTATGGTACAGGAACGGCAAGCTTGCCGTTTAACGGTAACAGTACAACCTTTTCACTCGGTGTCTCACTATCTATAGTGAGAACCGGTGTATATTCTCCACTGTAAGAACGGCCGGTACAACACACACACACACATATATATGTATAATATATATATATTTGTCAATTTCATTTTTTGTTATTTATTGCAAAGAAAACAGTAGAATCTACATGTAATTAAATAGCAAATCATCGTTTCAGGATTATATAGATCCTCTTGGTTTTTATTTCGTTTGGTGAAAATTCTACGGGCCCCTCTAGTTTGAATTAATACGCGAAAATTCCCACTTAGAAGTAAAAACACATGTTTAATTCTTAGCTTTAGAGAATAAAAAAGAAAAGAAATCAAACGAATACATTTTAATAACTTTAACTCAACAAGTAGAGAGAACTGAACCTATTTAGGATTTTGTCATATGTGAAAATAAAAGGTTTCATCAAAATAATATTATGTATCAGAACGCCCAGGTATTTTAAATGTAAACAGAAAAATCTGCAAAAACAAACGTAATACGCAAATACTTAGCAAATTCATTTTTAAATTAGTAAGGAATTTGCTAAATTACTTTCCTTTTAACTACTCTCTTACTTCCCTCTTCTCCTTTCTCTCACGCTTCTTTGTGTTCCTAAAATCCTTTTAGTCCAGCCATTGACCAGAAACGTGTGCTATTAAAGGCTTACAAGTCTTATCCAACCTAAATAGACAGAATACCAAATAAATCAAGACTATTTCGTTGTAGAAATATGCTCCAATAAACAAATCCCATAGGGTTCATAAAGGCATTGTATTCGTCGTCTTGATTAAGTGAAAGTAAATATTATTACTGAAGCCATTTAAGAAACTAACCGACTTTGATAGTAAGTGAGACATTTTGTAAGGGAAGCCATATTATTCCGATAGCAGCCATTTGCATTTCTTTGAAGAAAAACACCACTTTAAAATACTTAAGACATTTATTGACATAATACGACATAATAATAACAAACAGAATCAGAAAGCGAAAAATCAGTACCAATTAGTACATAATGAAATGGGACTTTAAAGTTCGTGTTAGTATACTAAGACATTCGTTGAACCAATATAGAATACTCTAGTGATACTAAGAGGATCTGTGGATATACCACAGCATGATAATTTGATTTTTACAACGTTTGATAAGTTTTCTTCTGTTGAATAGTTTAATATATAAAAAGTATAATAATCTTTATTTAACTCTCTCTCTCTCTCTCTCTCTCTCTCTCTCTCTCTCTCTCTCTCTCTTTCTTTTCATCTTTTCGTTATATTCGAACAAAACATGTTAGCGTTATCGCTTCCACATGCTCACCACTTCTCTCTAGAATTCCCCCTACTCTTATCCTTTCTTTATTTCTTACTTATTATACTTTCCAGTGTAGCATGTGCTTCCTTTCTTTCTAATAAAAATGGAATGGTCCATTATTTAGCTGAGACGACATTTTTAATCAGAAGGTTTTGCAAGAAGGTAACGGTCGGAACATTAAGTAACAAGAGTATTAATATATGGATAATACGACATAATGATAACAAACAGTATCAGACAGTGAGAAAGCCACTACCAATTAGTACATAGGAAAATAGGAGTCTACTGAAGTGTTTATGTTTGTAGGCTATGGACGTTCTTTAAACCAATACAGAAAAATGAAGGAAAATAAAAAATATTCCAATCAAGTTTGGACTCCTGTAAGTTCTTGTTAAGTTTCTGACCGCCATCCTTGGCCAGCTGAAAAGGACTTAAAGTAAGTAAGTCCTGAGCTATAGAATCCTTTGGTAAGTGAATAAGTCCTGAGTTATGGAATCCTACGTAGTATCAAAAGGTCCAGTGATATAATCCTATGTTTCGTCGTCCACGAAGGTTCAAAGCATTGTACGTAGGTATGACCAGAACAGCCGGTATAAATAACAATATCAGCAGCAGAGTACTGCCAGTGATTGGCCAAGAATATGGTCACATGATTGTCGCTGAGTCTATAAGTAGGAGCGGGCGTCCAACACACACCTTATATCAGAAAAAGTCCAGCACACACCTTATATTAGAAAAAGTTCAACTTGGGGAAATTAGTATTCTAGTATATGATCTCATCTATCTTTTTCTCCAAGCATTTCGATAAAATCCGAGTTGTGCAACCATAGATATAAATGGAAAATGGACTCTTTCTTCGATTTTGACGCATGGGGATTCATCCAATGACCCACCTACACAGAGTTTTGTATACAGTGGTAAAGACTTGTGTTGGACCATCCGCATTTTTTGGAACAGTCGATAAAAAAGACTTGGAGCACAAGGAATGCCACAAACCCAATCAACGACTGACCTCAGGTATTTCAAATTCAGAATTTTCTTTCTCCTAGACTCGTTAACTATCCAAGGTTAAAGACCTCAGTCGGGCCAACTATTTTACAAATAGTTGTAAGGAGAATATATGGATTCATACCTTTCCCAAGAGTATAAGCGCTATGTAAAATGCAAACAGCCTTAGAGTAGAATTGATATGACTAATACTTTTTGTGTGAAGCATGGCTGTGAAATAAATTAGAAACCTCTTTGGATGTTAAGTATTAAGTTTCATTTTATTTCATTCAATATTTCGGAAGCATGACCTTCCTTTATCAAGGTAACATAGACTGCCAAATATTTTAACAGGTTCAATGGATTTGAATTCAGTTTTTCCCTTCTTCTAGACTGGTTACCTAGCCAAGGTTAAATAGCCAAGTCTGCCCTGCTATTTACCCATAGCTGGAGGGAATATCGGATTCATACCTTTCCCAAGGATATTAGCGCTATGTGAAATGCAAACAGCTTCGCCCAGGAACTGAAATAGTGTCGACGAGTCCATTTCCTAAAACTCTAACCATTACTTCTCCACGCGCCTACATAAATTTGATAACATTACACACACACACACACTCCACACACACACACACATATATATATATATATATATATATATATATATATATATATATATATAAATGTGTCTGTACCTGATGTTTTTAAGTTTCATGTGTTATCTTGTATATATATATATATATATATATATATATATATATATATATATATATATATATATATATATATTATTTATATTTTGCTTGAAGGCAATTATAAATGCATGTATGCATAAAATTCGATAATTATAGTAAATAATCTTGACAAGTGAATCCGCAAAGGATGGCTCGCTATGCAGAACACCGTACAGACTGTTTCGACTTTATTAAGTCTCTTCAGCGATCTATACTAACGACTCCCCTCCGACAGGAATCGAAACCGGGACTTCACAGGCAGGTTTCGATTCCTGTCGGAGGGGAGTCGTTAGTATACATCGCTGAAGAGACTTAATAAAGTCGAAACAGTCTGTACGGTGTTCTGCATAGCGAGCCATCCTTTGCGGGATTCACTTGTCAAGATTATTTTCTATAATATATGAATTTTATGCGATACATGCATTTATAAATTGCCTTCAAGCAAATATATAATAATTTATTCAACCAATGCTTCTATAAAACAAACATCCAAAAATCTTATATATATATATATATATTATATATAAAGGGAATAACTTACTGGGAACTAAATAATTGAGTTAATTACATTAAATTTTCATGTGTTATCACAGTTCAAAGTCATGTAGACGTTGATATTTGAAATTCCCCACAAGAATACTTGCAGCCTTCGAATATATATATATATATATATATATATATATATATATATACTCTTTTAATACTTAAATTTGCTCAAATATAAAAAATGCATGAGAGAAACTGTCAGTAGCCAAGCGCTGTTGACTTCATGCCCACGCTTCGCTAACTTACATATATATATATAAATATATGGTTTACTAATCGGATTAGTATATTAAGTTTAGCTCTTGTTATAAGTATCGAGCACTTTTAAGTTCATTTGTAATAAGGATTATCTGATATATGCAAATATATATATATATATACCTAGTAAGAGAGAGAGCGGGAGAGAGAGGGAGGGGAAAGAGTGAGGGAAAGAGAGAGAGAGAGGGAAAGACAGAGAGGGAAAGACAGAGAGAGGGGGAAAAAGAGAAAGAAATAGATAGAGAGAGAAAGAAAGAGAGAGAGAGAGAGGGGAAGAGAGAGAGGAGAGGATAGAGAGAGAAAGGGAAAAAGAGAGAGAGAAGGGGAAAGAGAGAGAGAAGAAAGAGAGAGAGGAAATAGAAGAGAGAGGGGGAAAGAGAGAAAGAAAGAGAGAAAAAAGAGAAAGAAAAGAGAGAGAAAAAAAGAAGAAAATGAAGAGAGAGGGGGAAAGAGAGAAAGAAAGAGAGAGAAAGAAAGAAAGAGAGAAAGAAAAGAAAGAGAGAGAGGGGTAAAAGAGAAAGAGAGAAAGAAAGAAAGAAAGAGAAGAGGGGGAAAGAGAAAGAAGAGAGTAGAAAGAAAAAGAGAGAAGAAGAAAGAGAGAGAGGGGGTAAAAGAGAAGGGAGAAAGAAAAGAAAGAAAGAGAGAGAGGAAAGAGAGAGAGAGGAAGAAAGAGAGAGAGAGAGGAAGACAGAGAGAGGAGAGAGAGAGAGAGGAAGAAAGAAGAATGAAAGGATAGAGAGAAAAAACAAAAGAAAAAGAGAGAGAAGAGAAAGAAAGATAGAGAGAAAGAGGAGAGAGAGAGAGAGAGAGAGAGAGAGAGAGAGAGAGAGAGAGTCTGTACCTGATGTTTTTATGTTTTATGTGTTATCTCGTGTTAATCTGAAAAAAGCGGATTATTTTAATATATATTACTAAGATTAACGCGAAATTAAACTTTTACTACTTATTTGTAAATTAAACTAAACATTATTCTATTTCTTTCAATGAGAAAATTTTCCCGCTCTTGCTATTACCAAATCATCTCATCTGAAAAGTC
>CM042138.1:16921756-16959256 GCA_023376005.1 Doryteuthis pealeii | reverse complement strand
CTTCGAGAAATGTGATGTCATAACTAAGGGAATTGTAACTTGAGTAGTGATATATGTTCGGTTACAGATAAAAAGCACACAATCTCCATTATAATAAGATATATCGGGAAGTAGCCATTTAACAGACATGTGAGAAAACTTATTGAAAAGTTTAAAAACAAAAAAAAAAACGAGAAGTGTTGCAGATGAAAATAGTGTAGAAGACTTACAAAAGCGGGGATAATTGTGCCTAGTAGGGGGTTGGAATTCTGGTCATGGCGCGGCGATTTTGTGGGTAGTGCTGCCTATGCTAGAGATGGTGGGTCTTAGGGGTAGGCACAATTAGCCCGCTCACGTCATAATTATGGCGATCTCCTCAACAAAATTAAGGCAACGGACTACTAGAACCAGATATTAATAACCTCTTAAACATTAATCTCCCTATACACAAAACATACCATAAAAAATACTAGTTAAACCTTTCTTACCACACAACCAACAAAAAATCAAATTCAAGTCATTCCTCCCCATTGACTCTATAATCGATATATTCAAACATATAACCAACTTAACATATTTTAAATTCAACAACTAAATATATATATATAACTCTGATGATGATGAAGTTCATGCTTCGAAATTGATAAGACAAAAAAATAACATCTTTTTGTTTTTATTTTTCATACGCATTGTATTGGCCTTCAAAATATTAATATATTATAACATACTTAACAATGCTTCAAGCAAATTACCAATTGCTTTTATATATATAGTTGTTTTGTGTTGCTATATCCACATTTTCTCTGCTTTCAACCGACACTCACACCCACATCCACATCCATACACTCACACATACACACATTCACGCCCCATATAATATATATATATATATATATATATATATATATAATCATCCTGTCGTGCTGGCGGCACGGATATGCATGACAATCTCTGCGCCATCATTCATCATCCACGCAGTGTTAATCTATGTACGTCTGGGTGACCTACTCTGGCGTGCCCATTGTGATGGCTTCCACAGAAGAACGTCAATTATGAGTTCATCCTTGCTTCTCAAACAGTGCTAGCATGTCATGATATTATATACTAGCAAATATAATGCACCCTCCGGGTGCAAGTATTTAAGTTTTGATATAATAAAAATATCATATATTAAATTAGAAAGGCTAATGAAACTGACTAAGAATGCAGATAAAAAAGATCTGCAACAGAGGGGGTATAATCGAAAAAATAGAACAAACTTGAAACTAACTATTCCATCAATTTCCCTTACTCCCCTCTTTCATTGGTAAATTTTCCTAATTTAACTATTTTAGTTTAAAAATAGGAAGTAAAGGATAATATTACAGTTATTTCTTCTGTAAATAAATTTCTTTTAAGAATTTATCCACGAGATTTTTGTTTATATTTCTTAGATATAAAACCAAACAATTAGAAATCAATAATACCAAGCACATATTATTAAAATAAAATGTTAAATATCAATATGCAAATTAGCCTTCTCCGTTCAAACTGTAAACCGCTATTTTGTTGATTATATATAAATACAATTGCATGTTATTAGTACGTAGATATGATCAACAGTATTAATAATGTAAAACAATTTTATTAATAACTGAAGGTTTAAAAGAATGAAATCATGGAGAATTTGACGTAAATAATTAAGGGAATTGTGACTTGAGTAGTAATATATTTCGGTTACAGACAGAAAAACACACAATCTCCATTTATAATAAGATATATATATTATATATAATGATGTACGCCTACAACGCGACTTGACCCCTACGCAATACATCTTAAATTCTTTTATTATTTCCATCAGGTCATTCGGGATTTTCTTTTTTTTTTTTTTTTGCTCAGGCCGGTATCTGATTATGCTTTTCTTTCCTATTCTACCTTCGACGATAACAAGTACCCTACGAACGCCACCTAGTTTACCAATGTATAACCAATACTACTCCTGCCAATAAAACATCTATTGACGCCACAGACAGAATCCCAGAAACTGTGTTTTTATTTCCGACTGACTATACACATTATGTTAATGTTCTTAAAGAGACACGGATCCTCCATTTCCTAGAATTCCATAAAAATGTCTTTGAGAAAATCTCATCTCTGCCTACCAATTCTTTTGAGAGAGAATAAAGCAATTATCAATTCTTCAATGCTACCATATTCACCTTCCTATTCTATTTGACTCATATTATTCGAATATAAAGTGGACACAAGATACAACGCGTTATCTTATCTCAACAGCTTTTTTAAGAAATATAAATTTTCATCTAAATATTATTGTACATTAATATTTACTGATAATACTAATTATATTAATAATCATTGTTATACATTGACACCCATTTCTTTACTTACATATATTTGTAGATAGTTATATTTTGTAATAATATAATAATAAAGTTATATTTATATTTACCAACCCCTTTCTCACGAGCAAGATGCAACACAAGGTCAATTTTCTAAGCGGAGTTTAACAGGTTTGAATTCAGTGTTTTCCTTCTCCTAGACTCTTTACCTTGTCATGGTTAAAGAGCCCAATATACCCTGCTATTTACCCATAGCTGGATGGAAAATTGGATTCATACCTTTCCCAAGGGTATTAGCGCCATGTGAAATGCAAACAGCTTCGTCCAGGAATTGAACTCGGGTCGACGTGTCCATTTCCCACGACTCTAATCATTAGACCACGTGCCTCCATGATCAAGTTATATTAGTATACAAGATGTGTGAAACAGTATCGAGATTTTTTGTACTTTTTGACACACGGTGTATTCCGAAAAAAAATAACGTTCCGTTCTTTAATTTTCTTCAGAATACAAGGTGTGTCAAAACAGTACCAAGTTTAAAACTGTATTTACCAAGATAGAAATTAAGAATGATTGAATGGAACGTTATTTCTTTTTCAGAATACAAGGTGTATCAAAAGCTATTAAAATTCTCGATATTGTTTTACACTCCTTGTATTTGCAGAGATATGTATAATTACCAAAAATGCGTCAGAAAAATTGAATATCTAATTATAATGAATAAAACAAAATGTATTCGGATCATAAAATAATGCAAAGTTTTGAGATGCCGTAAAATCCATCCAACGAAACCAATCAAAACTGTTTTTACATTATAAACTAGAGTCAACCTAATCCAAGCTTAGTACACGCAATATGGCGTAATTACTTTGTGCTTCGATCAGGAATCTAATGAGGTAAACCATTACGAGAATTCAGTAAGAGCAATCATCACTGATTATCTAACATTTATAATTTCATGTAATTTAATTAATGCATTAAGTGTATGTCTAATTATTGGTATTACCTATCTAAACTAACAGGAACATAATAATATTTCGCATTTCAAATACAATATAATTATGAATAATACATTAAATAAAATACGAATAATATTTATTGAATTACTTACTTACTTAAGCTTTATTTTAGCTTCAAAGGGGCACTTTGTACTTCTTTCTTGCTCACTTCTATATGGGAGAAAAAACCCTGACAAAACCAGATATGTGAAAAACTGTGAGGTCGGATGGATACACGAAATACTCACGTCCATTCACTACGAGGACATCCCTTTCCAGCTCAGCACATTATCGGTGGAGGAGAGGGGCACACAAACAGCTGAAAAACCCTTGTGAATCCTAAAATAAATTTGCCTTCTTTCTACGTCGAAATATGTACAACATAAATAAATATCCATACTGGCATAACATCGCCCAGTGTAACAAAAGTCCCAAATTACAGAGATCTGAATCTTGCGTCGTGAAATATCCGGACAATGCTTGATAGATTCCACTCAAGTAGGTCATAACAGCCAAAGAGCCTAAAATAATATGACATCGACATTGTTATACATCGACACCCATTTCTGTATGTGCTCTAACAAGAATATGCGCCCTCCGAATGTAAGTCTTAAGTTTTAATGTAATGAAATATATTATATTGAAAAAACTAACAAAATTGAATAAGCACGCATATAAAATGATTAGACTTATGTTAATTATATTCTAATTAATTTCTATATAAAATCATCTATAGCATTTATTTTAAAACGTTGGAGTTTAAAATAATATCAGAGATCAATAAAAAAAGTAAAGTCGTCGGGCGGCCTAAAGTCGTATCAGACAGACAGCGAGGGAGTCTATCCCCTTTTCAATAGCGCTAGATCAAGGAGATTATTTTAGCATCTGAGGTGGCGTGCCACACCTACCATCAGCTCCGTACTTTACCGCACAGATCCCTGTGCTACTCATACGCTGATTTGGCGAGGACCGGTATCGAACTAGGAATCTTGTGGTTTCTAGCCGAACGCTCTACCGACTGAGCTAACCCGGCCCCTTTCAATAACACTACGTAATAATTTACTAAACCCGGTATCGTTAAAAAACATTATGAAAATCAACTACACCATACATTGTGTAAATTTATTTCTTAGTGATTTATAAGACATATAACAATTTTAAACGAACTAATAACAAGGGCTGTCTTGGCAAATCTAACTCAAATTTTCATAGAGACATCGTTAATACACAAGATTTATTCTTGGTATTAATGATATGAATTAAATAGTCTTTTATAAACTTGCGCAATTTCTGAGGATATTGTGATGCAAGCAGTGACCTAGTTTCAGTTACAGACATACAGACACCGAATCCCCATTATAACAAGATATGATATTTTGTCTAAATCTTATTGTACGTTAATGTTTACTTATATGACTAAGTGTATATCTAATTATTGGTAGAGTCACAGAATGTTTTAACAGTATAAACTAGTGTCAAACTAATCTAATCTTAGTACACACATAACCTTGTGTAGTGATTAGGAATCTAATCACTTAAACAATTAGGAGAATAGTTTCATATTGTTATTTTGTGAGATTGGTGCTCAAAACGGTTTTGGGATTGTAGTACCTGTTAGGGTCAAATCTATGGGT
Organism: Doryteuthis pealeii; assembly: GCA_023376005.1. Taxonomy (NCBI): domain Eukaryota; kingdom Metazoa; phylum Mollusca; class Cephalopoda; order Myopsida; family Loliginidae; genus Doryteuthis; species Doryteuthis pealeii. Next base: position 16,954,303 of record CM042138.1, on the reverse strand, counting down.
TAAAAAGATAAGAAATCAGTTAAAATGAGTTTAAAAGATGAGTTTAAAAAAGAACTGAATACCCAACCAGTGTGATTAAAACTAAGTATTCAACATAACATAACCCTGTGGGAGTTATTTTCGTATTTGCCTGGGGAGTTGTCTGCCCGTTTAGTTTCCGCTGGTTCCCGCTAGGGGCCTGGTCTATTTAAGCGGCTAATTTGAACTTCTCTCTCTTTTTCCTGTTGCTCGACCTACGAGACACTATGGGTTAGACTTAGGTCTACTCCCTTCTCGTTGGGGCTTCGGCCCTTAACACTGACCACTCACTGCTAGTAAGTCTTTTATACGATATATGACTATCCTTTAGTTTATCCATTCATGAATGTGTCATTATCTCTACTTTTGTATATGTATTTATATTACTTATGTATGTATGTTTATGTACACCTCTATGTATTATGTACCCTGTTTATTCTGTGCTGTATATAAAATGTTTTGTCTATCAACCTTTGTCGGAGTTTTATCACAAGTATTATCACCTTTGAATCATACAACCCAATGGTTTATTTAATACTGGTCCTCAAAACGGCTGTTCATTTGTAGTACCCGTTAAGGTCTCATCTATGTTTTAAATAGATTAAAAAATGAGTCAAATTGTGCTTAAAAGATGGGTTTAAAAATAACTGAATGCCCAACATAATGAATAAAACAAAAAAGTATTCGGCATAAAATAACCCTTGTTTGATATGCCGTAAAATCCAACCAAACAACCAAATAAATAATCCAAAAAGTTTTAACATGATAATTCTTGTGGGTAACTCACCTATGACCAGAACAATGGACTTACCCAAAGGGTATGTTTAACAGAGCAAAGCTGCTCAAGTGGGAAGTAGCAAGTGCGTATCTTCGTGTACGTTGCACTATCTCCGTGTTGAGTATTTATTGTTTTCCACTAAACAGGACATAACAATAATCAAACTGATCTAAGCTTATACTTATATGTATGTATTAAGGAAGCGCGTGTTGTAATGGTTAAAGTCATGGGAAATGGACTCGTCGCCCCGAGTTCAAATCCTGGACGAGGTAATTGCATTTCACTTAGCGCTAATACCCTTGTAAAGGTATGAATCCTACTCTCCCTCCAGCTATGGATAAATAGCATGGCAGACTGGGCTCTTTAACCTTGGTAAGGCAACCGTCTAGGAGAAGGAAAACTCTGAATTTAAACCTGCTGAACTCCGCTTAAGAAATTGACCTTGTGTCACATCCTACTCGTGCGGAGGGTTGGTATATATATTATATATATATATATATATATATATATATATATATATATATATATTAGATGAGGCTAGATATAAATAATTTTGATATTTCGGACTGTTCTCCCATCTTTATTGTGTATAAACACAAAGTACAGGTCGCAGGAAGCTCGTGCTTTGTTCCGATGTTTTTCTTTTTAAATTACCTTAAAATAAGTTATCTTCAGACAATTTCCCAAGAATTCAAATGTGATTTCGAAGCTCAAATCGTTACCACTGCTCATGGATGCTACAAGCAGACTTATTCTATCAGACTTATTAAAATATCTGAAACAGAGTCCTGAACGTAATAAAGGCGAAGGCAGCAGTCCGAAATCTCAAAATTAATCTAAGCTTAGTACATACATTTAGAGCAATTACCCCGTGTAACGATCAGGAATCTAATCACGCAATTCTGAGAGTAGAGTAAGAGCAATCTTCTCTGATTATCCAACATTCATAGTTTTATGTAATCTAATTAATTCACTTTAAGAAATGTCAGGCCGTAGAGATCATTACTAGAATAGTTAGTTGTAACCTCAATTACTTTCTTAATTTCTCTTCTCTTCTTATAACAGCATAAGCTCAATAAGCACATCAACAGTTTTATATACAGTGGCACCAATGGAGATACGAAGTGGTTAGAGTCGAAGGAAATGGATTCGTCGATCCGAGTTCAAGGCTGTTTGCAGGTGAAAGCAATGAATATTTTTATGATCTGTTTTCTAATACTAGTTCGCCCTGTCGGCAGGGGCGTTAGAATGCACCGACTGCACCTCTGCAGAGGGTAAGAATCCCCCAATGGGCCACCCGTTATGCTTAAGGATAGAGCCCAGGTGGATGAGCAGTTCATGACATGCAATACTCCACTTTGGCCCTATCTTGGGCTAGACGGGCGGTCGGAGAGGCCCCCTCTGATCAATCGGCTGGTCACGTCAAGCCCTAGCACCTATATGATTTTCCCAACCCGATTGCCCTTATGGCAAGTCCCAACCATTTTTAAAATATGGATGCTAGAAGGCGGTGGCTGTGGGTCTACGTGTCCTGGGAATGACGTAAAACTCTATCTGATGGTGAGGTTCCAGTTTTGGAGGTTTGGGGAATGTGGAGCACCCATTCATCACCATTGCTCCCTGGTCCACTCTAACCCGGAGTGGTAGTACCTGTTAGGGTCCCACCTATGGGTTAAATAGAAAAATGTATTTATAAAAAAAATTGTATTATCCATTAAGAATTGATTTATTTCAAAACTTTATCGGCATTACATGACCCACTGAGGTTGATATGCCGTAAAACAAAAGAAAACATTTAATACTAGTTCCATTGCAGTTTCTTAGAATTGTATTCCATCATCTCAGTATAGGCCTATTATCTAAATCTAATTATCATCTAAAACTATCAATTAGAAGTGGACCTATGAGACTAGCTTGCTAACCATTACACCAGGATGGGAAGTATTTTACCCACCCGTTCGCCTCGGGTAGGATGTGACACAAGGTTGCAAGTATGGGGTATCCAGCGATGATTAAACTCACTATTCAGTAGTAATTGACCTGCGAGACTAGCTTGCTAACCATTACACCACGATGTGAGGTCCTTTTGCCTAACCCACTCGCTAGGGGTAGGATGTGACATAAGGTCGCGAGTATGGGGCATCCAGCGATGATCAAACACTATTAATTAGACATAGATTTTTGAACATATTTCAATCAATGATCAGTAGATCGATAGATGCAGTAAAGATTGATTGATTTAAGATTTTGTCGGCATTTCACAAAGCACTAATTACCGTGGGAAATGGAGGCGTTGAATACACTCCCTCCAGCTATGGGTAAATAGTAAGATTGACTGGGGTTTTAACCATGACTAGATAACCAGGAGGAGTAAAATTTCTCAATTTCTTTTCCTTCTTATAACAGCATAAGCTCCATAAGGATGTCGTTAGTTTTATATCAGTAATTGTTTGGGTTATTTCTCTGAATTTTTTAGATGAGGCTTGATAATTAGTATTATTTTCATTATTCGGAATGTTGTCCTCATCTTCATTGTTATCTGTACAACGTTTCAGTCGATGTGCCCTCCGGTCTTCTTCAAGTATTCCTTGTCGGGATCGGGGACCATCTCGGACTGGGGAACCTTCTTTTCGAACTCGGGATCTTCTTATCGTAATCGGGAGCATCACGAACTTTGAACCTAACCCTTTATTCAGCCTTTATTCTATGATACTACTGCCCCTGACCAGGATTGAACCTGCATTCTAGAGATAACTTTCACTCAGAACTGTCTTACTCCTTTATCCATTAGGCTATGGCGTCCAATTGGACAGCTCCAGAACTGAAACTTCACCATCAGATGAGTTTATTCATATCCAAGACAACAATACTCCCAGCTACCACATTCTTGTACATATATGATAAAAGGGATTGGAAATTGCTACAAGGGCAATAAGGTTGGAGCAATCATATAGATATTGGGCTTGATATACAGCAGTACAAATGGGGGCGAAGTGTGGAATGGTTAGAATTGGAGCAAATGGATTCGTCGATACGAGTTCAAATCCTGTACTAGGCTGTTTGCATTTCATATTGCCCTAATATCCTGGGGAAAGGTATGCATCGACTATATCGCCTCCAGTTATGGGTAAATATTGACTGGGCTCTTAAAACTTGTCTAGATAACCAGTCTAGGAGACGGAAAACTCTGAATTCACACCCGTTAAACTGCGCTTAATACATTGACGTTTATCACATCATTCTTATGTGGAGGGGAGGATATATATATATATATATATATATATATATATATATATTCAACGGTACCTTGATTTACGCTTTATTTACATAAGCGTATCTGAAGCTTGTTCCAACCAGACATTTTAGCTCTCACCACAAGGAAACGTCAACCGAGTAACAGTTCTTAACTCGAAAAGACCCTTAATTTGAGTAACGCGTAAGTCAAGGTACCATTCTTCATTGTTAAAATCACTTTCTAGCTTTCTGTATTTCATCCTGAATGTGTTGTTTTGTGTAATCTCTGAAGGGCGCCCCGAACCTTATGGATTCTGTTTATTTCTAGAAAATACAAGGGGCATAACAACATATTTGGCTGCAGCAAGTTTCTGGCTAAAAAAATAAAAAAAATAGAATAAAATCCAGTAGAATAAAATAGAAAAAAAATGCATTTTTTCCTCATGGGCAACACTAAAGGCTATTCAGGTTGTAGCGATGAACACGAACCTTTTTTAGTTTTTCACCCGTTCTTTGTTTTTTCCCACGTGTTTTCCTCTAGAATTTCTTTTTTTAAAATACGTTTTCAACTTATATTTCTTGAGTTTCTTTTTAGCATCTTTAAAATACAAGCATTTGAATCGCAGGTGGCAAATTTTACCGATCTTCAGGCAACAAGAGAAGCATTTCATTTGGGATTCGACTTATATTTATTTTCCAGTAGAAAACATTTCAACCATTTCTAGTTTTGTAAAAATCATTGATTGATTGATTGTCTTATTTTAACGGCAGGTCAGACCATATGGGTATTTTATGCCGCGAGGTTACGGAAGTGTGTACATTTTAGAATTATGATTAAATGTTGTGTGTAGTTTCTTAAGTGTTTTCTGTCAAGTTTATATGATATAAGGCATGTGGTGTAATAGAATCGTAGCAAATGGGCTCATCGGTCCAAGTTCAAATCCTGGAGGAGGCTGTTTGCATTTCACATATCACTATACCCCGAAAAGGTATATCTCTAACTTCTCTAGGGGTAAATATTAGGGCAGACTGGGCGTTTAATATTAGCTTGGTAACCAGTCTAGGAGAAGGAAAATATCTGAATTCAAACCTGTTAAAATCCGCTTCAGATATTGACCTTATTTCAAATCCTGCTCGTGCGGAGGCTTTATAAATATATATATGATATCTTATTCGTTTTTTTGGTTTTTTTTTGTGGGGGGGATATCTGTAAGATACGGGTGAATGCATGATCAGTCATGTTCTAAAATTAAATTAGTCTAAAATTAGTGAAATAGATCACTAATTAGGACTGAGCCTATTCTAGTAGTGACAACCCAAGCGGAGTTTAACAGGTTTGAATTCAGAGTTTTCCGGTTTCTACTAGACTCGTTGCTTAGTGAAGGTTAAAAGCACAGTCTGCCCTACTATTTACCATAGCCGGAAGGAGAGTATTTGGATTCATACCTTTCCCAATGGTATTAGCGCTATGTGAACTGTAGCTTCGTCCAGGATTTGAACTCGTCCACTTCCTATGAATGTAACGATTACACCAAAGCTTCCAACTGTTCTTTAGTCTATTGGAGGTTTTGGGACTTTTTGATATCATACCGCTCTGCGAAGGTGACACGACCGAGATCTAGCATGCCCCCACTCCCTATTTTTCTTCACTTTCTTTCTGTCTTTCTTTCTATATTTTTCTTAATGTAGCAAGATGGGGATATTATCCTGACTTTTGTGAGCTAGAACTACTATATTAGAAAAAGGGGAAGAAGAAATAAGAGATGATAAAGTTTTAAAAAGAGTAATGAACACAAAACAGGATGAACGATGGTTTGACCGTAGCGTGACCCCGAATGGAGAATTGAGTGTCAACCGGAAGTTTCGGGTGTTGACCGGAAGTCACGTGGTGACGTGGATCAACGAAAAAAGGGAGCGGCCTCTTTTTGCTTTCGGACGCGTAGGGGAACGGACGGGCCTTTGGTGCCTAGGATGGGGTCACACTAATCAAGTAGTGTTCTCTCTCTCTCTTTCTCTCTGCCTTTCCTCCTCTCTGATACGAGCTCACTAGACGAGCACGGTAATAAAGGCTAGCAGTTGTGACTACATATTTTTCGCGTTGTAATTTTATCAACAAGAATACATTTTTAGTGCCGTGAATATATCGCCGCCGCCACCACCACCGCCCCGTTATGTATATCGCTTTGGGTACTGTGACCAGATATACGACAATGTTAAAATATCGTTTTAGTGCCGAAAAAAAGGGACAACGTTACATTAAGTGTAGCATGGATAGTCTTCACTTTCTCTCTACACAAAAACAAACAAAAAAAGAAAAGAAAAACGGAATGGTCCATTAGTTAACAGGTGACGATAAACATGGCCCAAACCAAACCATTCCTACCAACTTCCTGAGTAATAAGCTCCACCCGATCAGCGCTGTCAAAGTGTGACAGTCATTACCTGCATATTGATATGTATAAATATATAACTCTTTTTTCTTTTTTTCCCTTCTTTTCCTTAACTTCGATTGAAACTGATTAGCGTTATCACTTCCGGCGCTCACCCTCTCTCTCTATCTTTCTCCCACTCTATGTTTCTTATTATAATTTTTCTGTGTAGCATGTCACTTTTCTTCCCTTTCTTTCTTTCTAATAAAAACGGAATAGTTCATTATTTAGCGTAGCTGACGACTCTCGTAACAAATAAGAATTTGGCGGATAAGCAACATCAGATAACTAGGGTTCACATTTTTACATTTCATCTTGGACGATTTGGACGGTCTCATTTTTAACTCGATGGTGTTACAAGATGATAGCGACCGTAATAATCTTCATACAATGACTGTTATTTACACAGTAGCATTGCAACCAACAAAGCCTTCATCAGATGATGACTCTGTTCAGGCATGGTTTCGGGGCCGAAGCATCATTACCGCTAATGATGCTTCGGCCCGTAAAATTTAGCAACAAGCGTATTAATTTATTATAATATACATTGATTACCCTATGTGTAATCCTTAATCATTAAAATTAATTCTCAATCCGAATATTACGTAAATTCTTTCTGTAATAAATTGACAACTACTTTTGTAAAGGCTTATTATGTTCTTGTTGTTAGCGTCTGATAATGAATATTTCATCTCAAGTCCAAATGAATTTTCAGGGCTCATTAAAACATTATTAGTTCAATTTGTGTTCAAATAATTCTGTTAACGATTTGTCTAATGTAAACTCATCCAGGGCAAAACTTTTAATCTGAATTTCAAAGTTAAACATCCCTCCAAGGTAATGGAAATATAATGTAAATTCGGATCCTGTAAAGAAGAAGAAAAAGAAGAAGAAGAAGAAGAAGAAGAAGAAGAAGAAGAAGAAATAATGAAAAAAAGAAGAAGAAAGAATGAAAGAAAGAAGAAGAAGAAGAAAGAAAGAAGAAGAAAGAAGAAGAAAAAAGAAGGAAGAAAAGAAGAAGAAGAAGAAGAAGAAGAAGAAGAAGAAGAAGAAGAAGAAGAAGAAGAAGAAGAAACATGTGCACATTTTAATCATCCAATTGCAAATTGGAATAAAAAATCTGAATTAATTTCAATGCAAATGAACATGATGAAAGCAAAGGAGGGAATACTTCTGAAATTAATTCCTTGTTAAAAACCTGAGATTTTATAAAAGAAAATTGAAGTTTGAAAAAAAAAAAGAGAATATGAAAACATTGACAAAGGAAAAGAACTAAGAATTACAGTGTCATAAAAAGAAGAGAAATTACTAGAAATAAAAAGCTAAAATACAAAGTCTCCAAGTTTTCTATGGGACCGTCTCCCTCTGTCCCCCCTTTCAACTGCTAGACCTTTTTTTATCCTGTTTTTTTTTAAATCATAATTAATATCGGCTAATTTTAAGGATGTTTGGAACACATTCCAATATCTAATATTTGCATTACTTACATAATTAGTTATATTAATAATGGAGATTCGCTTCCGGTTTTTGTCTCTAACAAAAACTACGTCACTGCTTACGTCACATTACCCAAAATCGTCATAACATAGAATAAATACACTCTAAATTTGAACAGGCAACATTAGACAGTCCTCATTGTTTTTTAAAACAACTTTTAATAAATACATGACTGGTATTATATATCTATATATAGTTTGTTTTATTTTAATACACATTTAAAGTTTACATTTCAAATTGTTTTATTTTTTAATCCTTTAATGAATTTGATTATTTTACTTACTTTGGGTACAAACTCGCTGACCTAGAATTTTTTACTCCCACCCCTCAGGCAATATGTTTAAAAAATACTTTTAAATCGCCCGGAGGGTGTTTTTTATTTTGTACTAGTATTTATAATTGATATTGCAAGTCTATATAATTTTTCATTCGATTGATTGATTGATTGATTTTAACGGCATGTAAACCCACCCAGAGTTATTTTATGCCAAACGGTAGATTATGAGGATAGTAAAATTTATTGATATGTCTTTTGTCAAGGATTGTTATTGGTTTAGACAGAAGGTTGTTTGTCTTCTAGCACCCATATGATAAAAAGGGTTGGGGTTTGCCATAAGGGCATACATCTATCTTTGTTGAAATTCCTGTCCAAGTAAATCAATATCGTGATTATTTACGTTGGATTAATCTACCAATCATTAGTTTTTGATCATAGGTTTTTATTATGGTAATTTACCAAGCACGCATGAACTCTTCCAATTATAAATAACAGCAGGTTCTGCACTTAAGCAAGAGTTAATATTTCAGTGGATAGTTGATAAGACAGCCTCCCGAAACCTACTCATTTGTATATGTTTGTACTACTGTTCTTTCTTAATATATTTGTTTAACTCATTTCCTCTCTTGTGTTTCTGTTCTGGCCCCTAATTTCTGGATATCACATTATATTGTTTGAATGTATGTCAAATAAAACATCGCCAAAAGTTTAACGGAGATAGAAGTCGACAGATGAAACTGAAGTAGGGAATTCAGTGGTTTCTAAAATAGAGAGAGAAAGAAAGAAAGTAGAATTAGAAAATATAGGAGATACGTGGAAGAAAGAAAGAAAGAAGATTCAGAGAATGTAAGGAATACGAGAAAGAAAGAAAGAAAGAAAGAAAGAAAGCATTTGAAATTATAAGAGATACGCAAAAGAACAAAGGAAAGAAAGTAGAATTAGAACATATAGGAGATACGTGGAAGAGAGAAAGAAAGAAAGAAAGAAAGAAAGAAAGAATTGTAGAATACAATAGATAAAAAAGAAAAAAGGATGAAAGAAAGAAAGAAAGAAAGAAAGAAAGAAAGAAAGAAAGAAAGAAAAAAAAAAGAAAGAATGCATTTGAAAATATAAGATACTTTCTTTCTGGCGTTTCTTTCTAGTCATCAGTACAAGGGAATTTCGCGGGTTTAACACCCGATATTTGGTATGTAATGGACTGCTCAGCCATCTTGAACAAAACTGTTGGGATTATTTTCCCATTAGCCTGGAAGAGTTATCTTCCCGCTGGGTTACCGTTAGTTCTCACCAGGGGCTATAGTATTTAAGCGCCTGATTCAAACACTTCTGCCTCTTTTAGCTATATCTTCTGGAACGACCACATGGGTTAGACCATTGTCACACCCTTCTAGGTGGGGGCTTCTGCCCCCAACGCTATGTAACTCTCATGGAGTCTTCGCCCCATCAATAGTAAGTGATTTTGTATGTACGGACTCTCCAGTCCTTTTATCTTTATTGTGCCTACTATTTGCATTCAATTGTTACCGTATTTCATGTCTTATTTCTGTGCTACATATATCGTCTAGGGTTAGTGACGATACCCGCTATGCAGTTACACGAAGTAGGGTCGCGAATTTGAAGTCGCTATATAACATATAAATATTTGATACCAGTATGCAACACTGTGATATATAAAATGTTTTGTCCCAACAAAACTAAGAAGACTTGTTGGGGTAGATAGTAGAGACTGACGGCAATTCGAATGCTATAATGCTGAAGAATGTCTGCTTCATAGCCTGGGGCATTCAGCAAGGATCTCATTAAGTTTGGTTTGTTTTGTTTTACGGCATATCAACCTCAGTGGGTAATTTAATGCCGATAAAGTTTTGAAATAAATCAATTCTTAATGGATAATACAATTTTTTTATAAATACATTTTTCTATTTAACCCATAGATGGGACCCTAACAGGTACTACCACTCCGGGTCAGAGTGGACCAGGGAGAAATGGTGATGAAGGGGTGCTCCACATTCCCCAAACCTCCAAATCTGGAACCTCACGATCAGGTAGAGTTTAACGTCATTCCCAGGACATGTAGACCCGCAGCCACCGCCTTCTAGCACCCATATGATAAAAAAGGGGTTGGGGCTTGCCATAAGGGCAATAGGGTGAGAAAATCATATAGGTGCTAGGGCTTGATGTGGCCAGCCGATTGATCGGAGAGGGCCTCTCCGACTGCCCGTCTAGCCCAAAATAGGGCCAAAGTGGAGTATTGCATGTCATGAACTGCTCACCCACCTGGGCTCTATCCTTAAGCATCACGGGTCGCCACCCACGGCCAACAGGTGGCCCCATTGGGGGAGTCTTACCACTCTGCAGAGGTGCAGTCGGTGCATTCTAACGCCCCACCGACAGGGTGGGCAAGGATCTCACTCGCGATAAGGAAAAATGGATCTGCGAGACTAATTCTTAACCCCTCCTCTACCCAGGCGACGCCGGGTAGCCACATCTAGTGATAAATAGATGAATTGTCATCATCGTTATTGAAAATTCTTCACGAGGACATTGACGAAGGAATAACATTGGTTTTCACTCAGTTTCAAAGATTTTCTCGAAATTATCAGTCTATTTATCAGTCTATTTATCCGAAAAACATAATTCCTGTCACCCTTCCAGGTTTTGGTGGTACTAATATTTTCTTGAAACTCTCTCGGATCGTTTCCAGCGCCTTAACGTCTTTAAGGTAAAAATCGATCTCAATATCCATAGATTCTTGTGTAAGTCACATTTTTTTTTTACCCTTTCACCTCATCGTCTGCTGGCACTGATGCCCGTACGATTTGGCAAACGTTTCGTATATATTGTCGATAGCCATTTTTTGTCGATTGTTGTTTATAAAAATTACTGTATAACATCATGATTCCAGAGGTTTATGGCGATGGTTGGGGACTGTCAAGACACAAAATAATCAGCAGGTGTTCACAAATATCCTATTCTCTACACGGTATCATTGGTCACTGTCAATTGTGATTTGGCTTTCATTAAATCAATCCTCTGGAGATTGGTACGGGTGTTCCAATGATTAACGGTACTATTTTCTCATTCAAATTTCAGAAAATGCCATTTTTCAGCCATTATAAGTCTACGTATTTTGATGAAAATTTAAGTTATCGATTTTATTGTATTTCTCGTGGATTCTGATGCGTAGAATTTACTGATGGAGAAAAAAGTGCTCAATTAGGAGTTTTAAGTGAGATTTGACGCCTGATACCCCCCCCCCCTGAGAGTGGGTGAGAATGGCCAATTTCCTGTAAAATTAAAGTGCCAATTTAATATGATTTTCTGATAGAGTTCGATAAGGTGTATCACATAGTAAAAGATCGTTCAATTCTGTTGAGAATTGGGGGAGATATGGGGCTTCAAAGATACCCAAAAAATGCCTTTTGTCAGCCATTCTACGTATTTTGATGAAAATTTAAGTTATCGATTTTATTGTTTTTTTTCTCATGGATTCTGATGCGTAGAATTTAGTGATGAAGAAAAAAGTGCACAATTGGGAGTTTTAGGTGAGATTTGAGGCCTGATAACGTCCCTGAGAGTGGGTGAAAATGGCCAATTTCGTGCAAAATTAAATTGCCAATTTAATATAATTTTCTGATAGAGTTCGATGAGGAGTATCATATAGCAAAAGATACTTGAATTCTGTTGAGAATTAGGGAAGATATGGGGCTTCAAAGATACCCCCAAAATGCCAATTTCAGCCATTATAAGTCTACGAATTTTGATGAAAATTTAAGTTATCGATTTTATTGTATATTCTCATGGATTCTGATGCGTAGAAATTCCTTTTACGATTCTAGTCACCATTTAAGGTGTTTAGTTTATCTGGTGTGTTGAGTACAGTTTCAGTAGATATTACTTGTGGCATAAAGTTTGATTTTTTCCTTAAAATATTCCTTGAAATAGAAAGATACAGTATCAGTTTTAATCCTTGTCTATTGATTCTTGAAGTAGAAAAATTGCTGAGACTGGTACGGGTATTCCAATGATTAACGGTACTATTTTCTCGTGTATTATTTGGATTATTGGGACTATTGTTCTCATCTTTATTGTTATCTACACAAAGTTTCTGGCGATGTGCTCTCCGACCTTCTTTATGTGTTTTTTTTTTGTCAAACCGGGAAACCTTTCCGAACCGGGAACCCTCTCATCGAACTCGGACAAATTTACAAGAGATTTTGGTAAATTTTTCTATGGTTTACAAGTCCTAACGGGTGGGGCTTTAGAATACACCGTCTGCACCTCTGAAGAGGGTAACAGCCCGCTAATGGGGTCACTGGCTGGTTGTAAGGGGCAACCCTGATGCTTAAGAATGGAACCCTGATGGCTGAGCAATCCATTACATACAAATTTCTCTTTGGCCCTTACTTATGCTGGACAGGAGGCCCCCCTCTGAACATTCAACTGGTCAAGTCAAGCCCTATCACCCATATGATTGTCCCAATTAAATTTCCTTCATGACAAGACCCAACCCTTTTTATCTTATGTGCTAGAAGTCGGTGACTGAGGGCCTTAATGTCCTGGACATGACGTCATACTCTATCTGATTGTAAGGTTCCAATTCTGTAGCTCTGGTAAATGTGGGGTACCCCTTCATCACCTTTACTTCCAGGTATTATAATTTTATGGGCCATTCTTTAGGGTTCAAGCAAGAGCGCTTGTCTAGCGGAGATCTTTTATATTAAGCAGAGCGTAGTTTCGATCAAACGGGCAAAGAATCCTTTGTTTGTCACTTGGTGCTCCTCAGTCTGGCATGTACTACGTCAATGATTGCAAATGGGTGTCTCTCAGTATCAGTGATTAAGTAGTCAACCAGCCACGCATTCGGGCTGTTGATTGTCTGAGGCTTAAACCACGTGACCTCGCTTAATCTATAAATTGATAGTGTATTTTAGCACACCTTATATACAAAAAATTCCAATAACCGGGTCTACTCAGACCCGGGCTGATAGTACCTACTAGGGTCCCCTCTATGGGTTAGATATTTTTTTAATATCCGTTGCGCCAAGTGTCCACCTGGATTATTTTCTTATTCAAATTTCAGAAACGCGGTAAGTCGTATTACGATTCTAGTCGCCATTTTTGGCGCTTAGTTCTACTGTTGAGTGCAGTTTCAATGGATCTTACCTTTGGCGTAAAGTTTGATCTTTTTCTTGAATCATTCATTCAAGTAGTAAGATGTAGTGGTAGTTTTAATATTTGTCTGTTGATCCTTGAAATGGAAAAATTGCTGTATTAGTTTAATCCTTTTCTATTGATCCTTGAAGTAGAAATATGTAGTATCAATTTGAATCCTTGTTTGTTCCTTGAGGTAGAAAGATGTAGTACCAGTTTGAATGCTTTGTCGTTAGTCCTGCTAGTCCCTGAAGTAGAAAGATGTAGTATCAGTTTGAATCCTTTTTTGTTAATCCTGCTGGTCCTTGAAGTAGAAAGATGTAGTATCAGTTTGAATCCCTGTTTTTTAATCTTTCTGGTCCTTGAAATAGAAAGATGTAGTATCAGTTTGAATCCTTTTTTGTTAGTCCTGCTTGTCCTTGAAGTAGAAAGATGTAGTATCAGTTTGAATCCTTTTTTGTTAGTCCTGCTTGTCCTTGAAGTAGAAAGATGTAGTATCAGTTTGAATCATTGTTTGTTAATCTTGCTGGTCCTTGATGCAGAAAGATTGAGTATCAGTTTTAATCCTTGGATAATATTTGCCTCAGACTTTCGTCTCTTCGGAACCATGAAAGAGCGTTTGAGACGCAAACATTATTCCAGTGACGAGGAAGTGAACTCTGTAGTGGCGAATTATCTAAAATAACAGTCAACAGAATTTTACGGGGCAGGGATACATGCTTTCATTTGAAGGTGGAACATTGCTATTCAGAGAAACGGTGACACTGTGGAGAAGTAGGGATATGATCCACAGAGAACCAGCTTCATTTTTATGTATGATACATGTTCCTATGCTGGTAATTATACCTGTCCTTAAAAAATGGCATTACTTTTTCGACTATATATCATATTTCGCAATAGGACATATCAATAGCTCATGATAGTAAACATATCAAACGTTGTAATAATAAAATTATCCTACTGTGGTATATCCTCAGCTTTTGCTAATTATTATTATTATTATTATTATTATTATTATTATTATTATTATTATTAGCAAAATAAAAATACGTCCTCCGGTTGATGTAAAAATAATTTTTTTAAAGATATTGCCTGAGGGGTTGGGAGCTAAAAATTCAATGTCATAGAGTGTGTACCATAAGTATGTAAAATCGTCAAATTTATTAAAGGAGTAAAATAAAAAAAAATAGAAAGACAATTTGAAATGGAAACAGTTCCGATAACTTTAAATATTATATTAGAATAAAACAATCTATATATAAATATATAACGCCCGGCCTCTATTTATTGAAACAATGATGATTGTCTAACGTTGCATGCTCACATTTTGAGTATATTTATTCTATGTTATGACATTGGATTGTATGTTGGGTAATGTGACGTAAGCAGTGACGCAGTTTTTGTTACAGACAAAAACCGGAAGCGAATCTCGATTATTAATAGATTAGTCGTCGTAGTAGTGGTAGATCTCTTGTTGCGTTGGCAACGCTCATAAGATTCAATTTGAATTGTCCATTTATGATTCGCTTGGAATTGATCTCTTTTAATATATGTTTACTTTTTTTCCCTTAGTTTTTTTCTTTTTTTTTTCTTTCTGGGATAATTTTCATTTCTAATTTAATGAAATCCATTTCAACTATTCAATTTCAAAATTAAAACATGAAATGTGGCACAATGGTGAATATTTTCAATTTATTGATTCAAAGTAAGAACCCTGATTTGAACTGGATGATCAGTTTCATGAAAATACTATTTTACAATAACCTGATTATCAAAGTAAAGTAAAAAATAAAAGTGGCCTATTGTCGGTATCAAGCGAAGGTGTCCATCCCCTTTTCGCTGTTGCATACATCTTCACTTACTTACTTCTATTCTTCTTCTGTTCTTCTGACATCTTAAGTTCTTCTATGTCTCTTCTAACATCTCTTCTTCGTCTGGACTTCTCTTGGGGACTTCGTGTCTGGTCTTTCATTGGGGATTTCTCTTTATCAGAAGCCCTGTGTCATTGGTAGTTTTTAGATAATAACACAAGACTTCGATTTACTTAGATCACATTTTATTTCTAAATCCTCACCAGACTACCTGCGCAGATCGAGTCGGAGCGTGTATAACACGACTCACCACCTTCGTGGTTTCTTGCCGACTCTAAAATCTATTTCTAATCTAAACACGTCTACCATTCCGACATCACCTATCAACAGAGGACGGCCGGTGGATATAGCCACCGAAACTATGTGTTTATACAGATCACAAGAAAGACGAGGACAATAGTCCGAAACATCAAATTTATACATGAAGCTTCATCTTAAAAATACATACAAATAATAAACCAAGTATTGTTTATTGAAACACGGTATCCACCGGAAAGGATCAGGATGAGGTCAAACCTTGTCACTCACCCTTCAAGGCCGTGGGCTGCCTTATAACAGCCATTTTGATTTCTACACCATTGCACATAAATATTAGGTATCTAATAATTATGTAACATCGCTAGCACTAGACCAGAGAGATTGTCATATTTTATGAAATGGAGCGCCACACTTACCGTCAGCTCCCGACCGCACAGATCAGATTATCCAATCTGCGCAACATATGCGCTGTGTTAGTGGGGATCGGTGTCGAACCAGGAACCTAGCGATTCCTAAGCCAGATAATCCTGGTAATAATAATCCATTTGGTCAAATTCAGTTTGTTTGGCATTGAACTGATCATGGACAGATGAATAATAGATATATTGGTTGGATTTGGTTAGGTTCTTTCTTCAATAAACAATACTTAGTTTATTATTTGTATGTATTTTTAAGATGAAGCTTGATGTATAAATTTGATGTTTCGGACTATTGTCCTCGTCTTTCTTGTGATCTGTATAAACACATAGTTTCGGTGGCTATATCCACCGGCCGTCCTCTGTTGATAGGTGATGTCGGAATAGCAGACGTGCAAAAACATTGACGCCATTATTTTACTGAGATTTTCAAAAGTTCCTCGATACCAGTTTCATCAACAGTCAAACTATAAAAATGATTCACACGTTCGGTTATTACTCTACTCAGATACACAGGGAACATCCGAAGAGACAGCGCCGAAACGTTTTGTTTATACGTCCCAAATTAAAGATGATGACAACAACCCGAAACCTCAAAATTATACTTAATACTTGTTTTATTTCATAACGATGTCTTTTTTTTCTTCAGGCAATTATATTGTAACACTATGGTTATGACGTATAACCATTGTGTTGGACTGATGATTTTTTGGAAAAATTTATGACAAGCGGAAAAGTTTAAATGCTGATTCAGCAAATACACGTAAATAGATTTGATTGGATGATTCGAATGTTGACGTGGCAAAGGGGAGAAAGGAAGAGGTGATAGTTAGAATTTAGTAAGGAGTTTTGAGTCTGATCGTCGACGGGTGAAGACGGGCTAAGGCCCTGATCTTCCCCGTGCAGTGAACATAGATGAAGTTAAAATGAATAATTACTTGATCAAGTCACAAAATGGATGTCTTGTCTTTAATAATTCTTTTATTTTGACGAAATCAGCCTTAGCTAGAAGCACAATCAGAAGAAGCCGGCGGACATGGCAGAAAGTCTTCAAGTAAGTCAAATCTCTCTCTAATATCTTTCATAAAAAAGTCTCTCTCTCTCCCTAAAGAAAGTTCTTGCCAAAGAATACTCACTCTCACCAGTGCGTATGTGACACGTATCCCATTTGGTACTATGGACAACATAGTATCAGTGGGGTACGTATGCGAGGCATATAGGGTCACATTCCTCATACGCTCACACTGGGTGCCGTCCCAGGACCTAATGGTGATCACATGGGGGGGGTGAACCTTAGAGTTGCACAATATGTAATTGATACAAACAATCATCTATAAAAAGCTGCAATTGTAAGTAACTCTTCTGAATTCTAATAATTTGCACACAATAATAAGGTTCCAAGTTTTACTATCTTATATTTTTCTTATCTTATACTAACTGGCACATATATTAACCCTCTGAGTGCAAGTATTTAAGTTTTAATGTAATAAAAATATTATATTAAATTAGAAAGACTAATGAAACTAAATAAGAATGCAGATAAAAAGATTTGAAACAGAGGTGGGTATTATAAAAAAATAGAACAACTAAAACTTACTCTTCCATCACTTCCGACTTTCATTGCTAAATTTTCCTAATTAAACTATTTAGTTAGAAGAGGAAGTAAAGAACAAAATTACAGTTATTCCTTCTTGTTAATGGATTTCTTTTAAGATTTATCCATGAGATTTTTGTTCATATTCATTAAGATTAAACCAAACAATTAGGAATCAATAATACTAAGCACATATTTTTTAATATCAATATGCACATTAGCCTTCCCGTTCACTCTATAAACCGCTATTATGTTGTATATATGAATACAATTGCATATTTATAGTATGTTGATAAAGCCAAAAGTATTAATAATGTAAAACAATTTTATTAATAATCGAGGTTTAAGTAAAAATAAACTCTTGGAGAATGTGACGTAAATAACTGCTATAGGTGACATAAATGGAATGCGCCGACGGCTACTATTAGTACCAGTAACAATTGTAGCGTGACATGAAGCAAATGCGAGTCAGCTCGTAACTGTATTGGTCAGACGCAATCTCCACTTTCTTGCTGTAAATTTCTACTCCTTTTGTTCAATACATTTGTATACATTGTTACCAGTCGTTTGTCTTATTTTTTACCCTTAAAACCCCACAACAATGACTAAAGGAATTGTGACTTGAGTAGTGATATAGTTTCAGTTACAGACATACAAACACACAATCTCCATTATAATAAAATAATCGAATTTTCCCCCCCAAAAAATGCAGAAGAAAATACTTAGTTGTCACTCTACGAGCATTTATAACAGCAGCCGTACATTTTTCAGGTATATATTTATTTCGCTAATCTAAAGCTCTATTTTTTATTCTCAAAGTTGTTCCGAATTTCTTTTTTGGTAGGTAGATACTTCTGCTCTTTTATAGCCTCTACTTTTAAGGGGTATGTTGTATTCTCCTAAAAAGGACTGTTGTGTAGTTTCTCTTTCTTGTGGTAACATCGAATTAGAAAGAATTGAACGCACACAAAGGCGAAACATCCCTTCCACTGAAAGTAAGACTATAAGAGCACCGTGAAGCAGTGGTTTGAGGAGAAATAGAAAAGTCGGGCATGGCTGACCATTAATGGAATGAGAAGGAAAACCATCTGCCCTTATGGGACGAAGTTAGGATAATAGATAGTGAAGAACATCGGAAGACAAGACGCCTCAAAGAATCAGCTCAAATGATAGGCTATAGTAATCTCTTAAGTAGACTTGGCATCGGAATGAACACAATATGGGAATCTATAATTAAAAATGCTAGATTAAATTAAAAACAAACAAATAAACAAAAAAAAACAAGAATATGAATCTAGGTAAAAAATCATACATAAGTGAATAGGTATATATTCTGGACACATATACTAGGGGATAAAGGAGTTAGATTAATAGTGACAGTTATCTCTAGACTACAAGTTCATTGCTGGTCAGGGGCTGCAGTAACATAGAAAAATAATTAACACAGCTTAACACCTGTACCCGACCTATGGTTAGCGGAATGAGAACAGGATACCCCCGTGGACTGAACAAAGGGTTCAGTTCAAAGTTTCGTGATGGCTCCCGATTATGACAAGAAATTTCCCGAGTTCGAAAAGAAGGTTCCCGAGTCCGACAAGAAATACCTGAAGAAGGCCGGAGGGCACATCGACCGAAATGTTGTACATATAACAATGAAGATTAGGACAATAGTCCGAATAATACAAATAATACGAATTGAACCCAGTTCAAATTGTTCTCTTGTCAAACAAAATCTTTTATTTTCACTGTGACATGTAGTAATACAATGAGTTCACCTGTTGGCCGTGGTTGAATACCCGTGATCCTAATGAATAGAACCCTAGTGGCTGAGCAGTCCATGACATGCAACACTCCACTTTGGCCCTTATTTAAGCAAGAGCCTACCCCGATTAATCATCCGGTCACGTCAAGTCCTAGCATATATATGATTGTCCCAATTCTATTGTCATTATGTCAAACCATTTTTCACATATACATGCTAGAAGGTGGTGACTAAGGGTCTGTGTCCTGAGTATGACATTAAACTACATGTAATGGTCAAGTTCCAATTCTGGAGCTCTGGGGAATGTGGAGTTGCCCTCCATCACTACTACTTTAAGGTCTAATCTGACCCGCAGTGGTAGTACATGTTAGAGTCTCCTCTATGGGCTAATAGTAAAACTTGAGTTTAAAAAAGTATTTTAAAAAGCCTGAGTTTTAAAAAAATGCTAGTTGGTTGGTTGGTTGGTTGGTTGGGTTTTACGGCATGTCAACCCCTTGGGTTATTTTATGCCGAATACTTCTATTGGTAATTTGGTATTCAAAAATGTTTAATGCCCACAAAGTTTTGAAATGATTTCATTTTTAATGGATAATACAATTTCGTTTATAAACTCATGTTTTCTATTTAACCCATAAATGGGACCCTAACAGGTACTACCACTCCGGGTCAGAGTGGACCAGGGAGCAATGGTGATGAAGCGGTACTCCACATTCCCCAAACCTCCAGAACTGGAACCTCACCATCAGATAGAGTTTAACGTCATTCCCAGGACATGTAGACCCATAGCCACCGCCTTCTAGCACCCATATGATAAAAAGGGATTGGGGCTTGCCATAAGGGCAATAGGGTTGGGAAAATCATATAGGTTCTAGGGCTTGACATGACCAGCCGATTGATCGGACCGCCCGTCTAGCCGAAATAAGTGGAGTGTTGCATGTCATGGACTGCTCATCCACCAAGACTCCATCCTAAAGCCTTACAGGTCGCTACTGACGGCCAACAGGTGGCCCCATTGGGGGAGTCTTACTACTCTGCAGAGGTGCAGTCGGAGCATTCTAATGCCCCAGCCGACAGGGTGATTGAAAAATAGTGTACTCTTCAAGAATGAATAAAACACAATCGTTTTCGGCATAGAAGGACCCAATGGGTTGACATGCCGTAAAACCGAACAAACCAACCAACATACTGCATGTTATTCTCGTGGTTTAAAAGACGTAAATTTAATTATATAATTTTGAAGTCTTCCCTTTATACTCTTAATGACAGCATGTAAAACCATTACTCCCAGTTCCACTCTGACCTGGAGTAGTAGTACCTGTTAGAGTCCCATCGATGGGTTAAATAAAATATGTGTTTAAAAATGGCTTTAAAAACTGAATACAGTTATGGTAATTTACCACGCACGCATGAACTCTTCCAACTATAAATAGCAGCGAGAGTAAATATTACAGCGGACAGTTGATAAGACCACCTCACGAGTAATCTTCTCATTTGTATATGTTTGTACTACTGTTCCTTGTTAATATATTTGTTCAACTCATTTCCTCTTTTGTGTCTTTAATTTGGCTCTAACCAGGCCACAACAAATACCAATAAAGAATGAATAAAGCAAAAAACCCACCCAACCACCAAACCAACCAACCAACCAACCAACCAACCAACCAAGTCATCATTTTTATCGTCAAATGTCACGGTGATTCTCATGATAAGGTTGCTTAGTTCATTTACAGTTCCTCATTTTTTTTGGTTCCCTGTTAGATTACAAGTGATTTTGGTAAGTTTCCCTGAGCTACACAGATTTTAGCTAATTTTTTTCACTTTTATGTCTGATAATTCTCAAAGCTCTTTGACAAGATACTCATATTTCTCTACATCCGAATTTCTTTTTCATTTTCACCCTGTGGTCTGCTGGGACGGATCCAGCCACAATTTGGCACTCGGTGCATTCTTTGTTTACCGTAAGTAGGTCTGGTCATCTCGTATAGAAGGATAATGTCTGAATCATTAAGTTCGAAAGTATTTTGAATTTTTATTCGTTGACTGTTATTTTGGGGCTTTGTCGTCAGCATCATTATTTTTATCAGGTATCAATAGTGGCGTTTGATCATATTAATAGTCGATTTTCTGGCACTGTCTTAGTTTGGTGTTGGAAATGATAGATGCCAATGTACTAGTAACATCAGTGTAGATATATAAGTATATATAGTTTGATTATCTCCCAACATTTTATAAACATTTCCTTCAGTTGATACATAAAACAAAATGTGACATTACACAAACACAGAGGAATACTCACACATAATCACACGCACACTTGCACACACACACACACACACACACACACACACACACACACACACACACACATATATATATATATATATATATATATATATATATATATTAAGAAATCTGAAAAAAACAAGTCTTCCGAAAATAGGATGAATTTATTTATCGATGTTTAAACATTTCGGTTTCTTTAAACCTTCATCCGGATGTATCTTAGGGTGAATAAATTGATAGATGTTTTATTCACCCCAAGATACATCCTGATGAAGGTTTAAAGAAACCGAATTATTTAAACACCGATAAATAAATTAAGCCTATTTTCGGAACACTTGTTTTTTCAAATTTCTTAATATTGTCGGATTTATTTTCCATATTTACTCTCATATATATATATATATATATATATATATATATATATATAATATATATATAATATATTATCTCTTCCACAGAAAACGATGTTAATGCACGCATAGGAAAGACAGGGTCCGCTATAAATAAATTATCAGTCATATGGAAATCAAAACTCACAGACAAGTTAAAGAGACAATTCCTCCAGGCCGTCGTCTTGTTAGTACTCATGTACGGCTGCACCACCTGGACCCTAACGAAGCGACTAGAGAATATACTAGATGGGAGCAAATCCGGGGTTGTTACGATTTTTGTGGCCATTTTTAGGTTTCAAGTGAGATTACTTTACAATGGAGATCCCTTGAGTTAAACAGAGGCTGATCCTTAGTGAAGAAGCTTTTGCTTGTTCCTCGGTGTACCTTAGTGTTATATAGAATCCTTTGGTTGTTTCTCGGTGTCCCTCAGTGTTGGGTAAATATACTTGCGTTGAGCAAACTCCTTGGTTTCAGGTTCGTTTATCAGTGACGCATACGTGCAAATGGACGGCTTTCTAGATTAAATAGTGATTAAATAGTTAACTAACCACGTATTATAGCTGTTGTTTGTTTGGGTTCAATCCACGTGACCACACCGAGTCAATAAGTTTAAGTGGCAGTTTCCAGCACAACTTATATTCCGAAATAATTTGGGGAACCTCACGTGGTGTAATGGTTAGCGTGCTAAATTAGCAGACCATTGATGGTGAGTTCGATAGTCACTGAGTGTCCCATACTTCTGGTCTTGTGCCATATCTAAGCTAGAGGCACCTCATGTAGCCTAATGGTTAGCAAGTTAGCTTAGAATACCATTTTAGTGAGTCTGATTCTCACTGGGTGCTCCATAATTCTAGCCTTTTGCTACATCTAAGTTAAGCATAATAAATAACTATATACCAAAATAATCCATCGGGGGTATCTTATATTAACCTTAGTATCCTCAAAACAAGTCTTGAAAAAAATGTTCAAATGACACCAATTCTATACCAAGGTTGATTTCCCTCTTTTAAACATTAAATTTATTTCTGAATCATTATTTTTACAAAACATGACCCCAACCCCTTTTTATCATATGGGTGCTAGAAGGCGGTGGCTGCGGGTCTACATGTCCTGGGAATGACGTTAAACTCTATCTGATGGTGAGGTTCCAGTTTTGGAGGTTTGGGGAATGTGCAGCACCCTTTCATCACCATTGCTCCCTGGTCCACTCTGACCCGGAGTGGTAGTACCTGTTAGGGTCCCATCTATGGGTTAAATAGAAAAATGTATTTATAAAAAAATTGTATTATCCATTAAGAATTGATTTATTTCAAAACTTTATCGGCATTAAATGACCCACTGAGGTTGATATGCCGTAAAACAAAACAAACCAAACCAAACAAAACATGAATATGAGAAGAACTCACATAACAAGGAGTTTTTTTAAAAAATTCTATGTGAGCACCAGCAATATGCCTCCAGCCTCTCAAGTCAGTCATGAATTAGAATTGAATTAGACTTAAACGTCCAGACATCTTTATAGGGCTTCGAAATTTGAAACTAAATAATCAATCTAAAAAACAAAAAACAAAAAAAAAGAAAACATTTAATTGCCATATATTAAGGAACATACGTTAAAGAATTGACAAAAAAGGTATCTGCATATGAAAAAAATTATATTTGAGTAAAGGTAGCGTGGACATGTAAATGAACACATGATTACTGACAGTTTATTGCCTATTCAATCTTTGGATGAGAAGAGGATCGCATAGGCGACAAACTGTCAGTACCCAGTCGTTGACTCCATGTCTACGCTATATTAACTCAAATAGAATCGCTCGATCAATGATATAGAACATTACGTGCTTAGAAATATAGCATCCATATTAATTACAAAATATACAAAAATTCTAGATAGTTTAAAATACGAGGGTGTCAAAAAGTAAAGCCATTTTCTTTATTTCATATGAAGTTTAAAAAAAAAAAACAAACGCCTATATTGAGACCCTAAGGAAGCCCGTGGTGTAATGGTTAAAGTCACCCCGAGTTCAAATCCTGGACATGGTAATTGCATTTCACTTAGCGCTAATACTCTTGGGAAAGGTATGAATCCTACTCTTCCTCCAGCTATGGATAAATAGTAGGGCAGACTGGGCTCTTTAATCTTGGTTAGGCAACCGGTCTAGGAGAAGGAAAACTCTGAATTCAAACCTGTTGAACTCCGCTTAAGTAATTGATCGTGTGTCGTATCCTGCTCGTGCGGAGGGGTTGGTAATATATATATATATATTGAGACCCTAACAAGGCTCAAAGCAAGAATCCGACAAGTGAAACCCAACTTGTCCTCCTTCTGCAATGCTCGGCCAAACACAAGCATCAGGACAAGAGAGAACATTGCCTCATTTGGGTGGACAGCTTTACCGCATTCACCATACTCATCAGATTTAGCACATTCAGACTATCATCACTTCGGCCCCATGAAAGAGGGCTTGAGAGGTAAACATTATTCCAGTGACGAGGAAGTGAAATCTGTAGTGAAGAAGTGGCTCAAAGAACAGTCAACAGAATTTTACGGGGCAGGGATACATGCTCTCATTTGAAGGTAGAACATTGCTATTGAGAGAAATGGTGACTTCATTTTGATGTATGATACATGTTCCTGTGTTGGTAATTATATATATTTACCAACCCATCCGCACGAGCAGGATGCGACACAAGGTCAATTTATTAAGCGGAGTTCAACAGGTTAGAATTCAGAGTTTTCCTTCTCATAGACCGGTTGCCTAACCAAGGTTAAAGACCCCAGCCTGCCCTACTATTTACCCATAGCTGGAGGGAGAGTAGGATTCATACCTTTCCCAAAGGTATTAACGCTAAGTGAAATGCAATTACCACGTCCAGGATTTGAACTCGGGGCGACGAGTCCATTTCCCATGACTTTAACCATTACACCACGCGCTTCCTGTGTTGGTAATTATACATGTCCTAAAAAAATGGCATTACTTTTTGACAAACCCTCGTATGTTGTTACTTTTCACTCTCCCTGTATATGGATGACATTATAATACCCGACTCTAATTAATTACAGCATAGGAATGAAATCTGTGATAGAAAAAAAAACAAGATTCCCAGTGATGCACGAAGGAAAGTTGCGACAACAGATTGAATCGACAGAGTGGACAAGATGGGAACTAGGCTATGAAATGCAAAGAACCGTTACAATTATATAGTTTGAAAAAATAGATGAATGGAAAAAGAAAGAAAATGAAGTGATGTAGACAATAGAAAGATGACAAGAGAGAGAGAGAGAGAGAAGAGAGAGAGAGAGAGAGAGAGAGAGAGAGAGAGAGAGAGAGAGTCAAATAAATGAAAATGAGTAGAATAAGGGAGATAGATAGATAGATAGATAGATAAAGAGAGAGAGAGAGAAGGAGAGAGGGAGAGAGAACGATAGAGAGGGGAATGTGGGTATGTGAGAAAGAGCGAGCTACGTGAGTATAAATGAGCAAATGAGAGAGAGAGAGAGAGAATGAGAGAGAGAGAGAATGAGAGAGAGAGAGAGAGAGTAAGTCAAATAAATGAAAATTGACAGAATAAAGGGAGATTGATAGATAGATAGATAGATTAATAGAGCGAGAGAGAGAGAGAGAGAGAGAGAGAGAGAGAAAGAGAGAGAGAGAGAGAGAAATAGAGAGAGAGTGAGTGAAGAGAGGATGAGACCCAAATAAATATAAATAAGCAAAATAAAGTGAAGAGAGAGAAAGCAAAATAAATGTAATGAGCAAAATATTGAAAGTTAGAAAGTGAGTGAGAGAGAAGAGAGAGAAGAGAGAGAGAGAGAGAGAGAGAGAGAGAGAGAGAGGGCGGGAGGGGGAGAAAGAGAGGGGAAGAATAAGCAATCAAAATAGATTTAAATGAGTAATATATATATATATATATATATATATATATATATGGTGATTGCCACTTCTTCACAGAATAAGGCCAAGTAGTTGGTTGTGCGCAAGCAGATGGTCCAAGGATCAAGATTTGTTTTTATGTACCCTATTACATGTGAATCGCTTCCCTGTCTTCCTCAAGTATGCGACGATATGTGATTGAGAAGCCCAGCCTCGATGGGCAAGCCCTGTCACACAGGTCGGTCAAATGTAGGAGTTGTGTCGTGACGACCGGGTTAGGTGCCGCCTGTGTAAGAGACCAATTCAGGATGGGTACTCGATCCACCTTACATCAAACCCTTACAGGTACCATCGGCATGCCCTTTCAGAGAAAGTGTAGCCCCCCCACTTCTTTTAATTGGTCCTGATCGCTATAACGCTGTCTTCCACAAGGGCGCTCGATGTCTATCCCATATCAAGAAGGTTTGTCACGATTCCAGTTCGTCATTTGGGGTTTTCCAATCGCTCAGGATCCAGAATTGTCCGGAGATTCCAGGTGGCTATTGTTAGCCTGACTTATATTACAATATTTTCTTGTTTTCGCCCTGCTAATAGGAACAGCCGTCAAACCGCATGTTGCTGGTCAGCTTGATAGGTGAAAGGTATTTGTTAGGCTACTTTTCTATACACTTCCCAGACGTCTGGGAGAACAGTGCTACTCAAGGGCTGTTCAGTCACTCAGTACATCACCGAGGTCTGTTGCTGTTATCGACAATGCAGTGCTGTTAAATGGGTCACGAGTATTACCACGTGTATGTTCAGCCAGTTGTGTGGAGCTTTGGGCAGGCATTGCAAATAGCGTCGTGTTCACGCCATCAGCTGACGCATGCAACATGCGGTTTGACGGCTTGTTCCTATTTAAGCAGAGCGGCGAAAAAGGAAAATATAGGTAAATCGATAAGTCAGGCCCTAAAAAACAATAGCCAATCCTGGAATGCTCCGGAACAATGAAAGATAGTTCTTCTTGATCTCTGGTAATCCTAGGCGATTGGGAAAACCCGACATGCGAGACTTGGGAATCGGTGACAAACCTCCTTGGATTATTAGATTAACTGGGGACTATTAGGACAGATGCGAAATAAAGGATCCCCAGTCCCCCGAGCCCTTGGTGGAATAGACAGTATAAGGCGATCAGGACCAAAATTAAAGAGAATAGGGAGCTGGCTACACTTTCTTCCTTGGGAAAAAAAGAGAAAAGGTGCTACCGAATGGGTAGACCTAGTTAAAGGGTTTTGTATGTAAGAGTATGTGGATCCGAGTACTCCGCATCGCTGAATTGTCTCTAACAGGCGGCAATCCTAACCCGCGTGCGTCAACGGAACAACTCCTACAATTTGACCGACCTGTGTGACCAGGGCTATTGCCCCCATCGAGGCTGGGGCTTCTCCAATCACATATGCGTGCTTACTTGGAAGACAGGGAAGCGATTCACATGTAATTGAGGTACATAAAAACAAATCGTTGTCCTTGGGACCATCTGCTTGCCAACAACTCAAACTACATTGGGCCTTATTCTGTGAAAGAAGTGGCAATACCACCATATATATATTATATAGTAGTCATATATTATTATATATATATATTAGCTCCTTTAAATGCTATTTTGATTGCTTAATTCCTTCCCTCTCTTTCCTCCCCCTCCCGCCCTCTCTCTTCTCTCTCTCTCTCTCTCTCTCTCATCTCTCTCTCTCTCTCTCAGCTCACTTCTAACTTTCCAATATTTTGCTCATTTACATTTATTTTGCTTTCGTCTCTCTTTCACTTTATTTGTGCTATTTCAGTTAATTTATTTGGGCCCCCCCCCTCTCTCATCCTCTCTTTCACTCACTTCTCAATCTTATTTCTCTCCTCTCTCTCATATATATATATATATATATATCTCTCTCTCTCCTCTCTCGCTCTATTAATCTAATCTATCTATCTATGCAATCTCCCTTTTATTCTGTCAATTTTCATTTATTTGACTTAACTCTCTCCTCTCTCTCTCATTCTCTCTCTCTCTCATTCTCTCATCTCTCTCTCTCATTTGGCTCATTTATACTCACGCGTAGCTCGCTCTTTCTTCACATACCCACATTCCCTGCCTCTCTATCGGTTCTCTCTCCCTCTCTCCTTCTCTCTCTCTCTCTTTATCTATCTATCTATCTATCTATCTCCTTTATTCTACTCATTTTCATTTATTTGACTGCTCTCTCTCTCTCTCTCTCTCTCTCTCTCTCCTCTCTCTCTCTTCTTCCCCCCCCTCTTTTCTCTCTCTTTGTCATCTTTTTTCTATTGTCTACATCACTTCATTTTCTTTCTTTTTCCATTCATCTATTTTTTCAAACTATATATTGTAACGGTTTCTTTGCATTTCATAGCCTAGTTCCCATCTTGGTCCACTCTGTCGATTCAATCTGTTGTCGCAACTTTCCTTCGTGCATCACTGGGAATCTTGTTTTTTTTCTAATCACAGATTTCATTCCTATGCTGTAATTAATTAGAGTCGGTATTATAATGTCATCCATATACAGGGAGAGTGAAAAGTAACAACATACGAGGGTTTTCAAAAAGTAATGTTTTTTTAGGACATGTATAATTACCCAACACAGGAAGCGCGTGTGTATTGGTTAAAGTATGGGAAATGGACTCGTCGCCCCCGAGTTCAAATCCTGGACGTGGTAATTGCATTTCACTTAGCGTTATGACCTTTGGGAAAGGTATGAATCCGTAACTCCTCCCTCCAGCTATGGGAATAGTAGGGCAGGCTGGGGTCTTTAAACTTGGTTTAGGCAACCGGTCTATGAGAAGGAAACTGCTGGTCTAACCTGTTGAACTCCGCTTACATTAAATTGACCTTTGTGTCGCATCCTGCTCGTGCGGATGGGTTGTAAATATATATAATTACCAACACAGGAACATGTAACATACATCAAAATGAAGTTTCACCATTTTCTCAATAGCAATGTCCTACCTTCAAATGAGAGCATATCCGTCTTGCCGTAAAATTCCTGTTGACTGTTTTTGAGCCACTTCTTCACTACAGATTTCACTTCCTCGTCACTGGGATATGTTTACCTCAAGCCCTCGTTTCATGGCCGGGGAAGTGAATGATAGTCTGAATGTGCTAATCTGAGATGAGTATGGTGAATGCGGTAAAGCTGTCGCCGCCAAATGAGGCATATGTTCTCTCTTGTCCTGATGCTTGTGTTGGCCGAGCAATTGCAGAAGGAGGACAAGTTGGGTTTCACTTGTCGGATTCTTGCTTTGAGCCTTGTTAGGGTCTCAATATATTATATATATTTACCACCCCTCCGCACGAGCAGGTACGACACACGATCAATTACTTAAGCGGAAGTTCAACAGGTTTGAATTCAGAGTTTTCCTTCTGCCTAGACCGGTTGCGCTAACCAAGATTAAAGAGGCCCAGTCTGCCCTACTATTTATCCATAGCTGGAGGAAGAGTAGGATTCATACCTTTCCCAAGAGTATTAGCGCTAAGTGAAATGCAATTACCATGTCCAGGATTTGAACTCGGGGTGACTTTAACGCATTACAACCACGGCTTCCTTAGGGTCTCAATATAGGCGTTTGTTTGTTTTGTTTTTAAACTTCATATGATAAAGAAAATGGCTTTACTTTTGACACCCTCGTATTTTAACTATCTAGAATTTTGTATATTTTGTATTAATATGGATGCTATATTTCTAAGCACGTAATGTTTCTATATCATTGATCGAGCGATTCTATTTGAGTTAATATAAGCGTAGACATGGAGTCAACGACTGGGTACTGACAGTTTTTGTCGGCCTATGCGATCCTCTTCTCATCCAAAGATTGAATAGGCAATAAACTGTCAGTAATCATGTGTTCATTTACATGTCCACGCTACTTTACTCAAATATATTTTTTTTCAATATGCAGATACCTTTTTTTGTCAATTCTTTAACGTATGTTCCTTAATATTGGCAATTAAATGTTTTCTTTTTTTTTGTTTTTTTGTTTTTTAGATTGATTATTTAGTTTCAAATTTGAAGCCCTATAAAGATGTCTGGAGTTTAAGTCTAATTCAATTCTAATTCATGACTGACTTTTGAGAGGCCTGGAGGCATATTGCTGGTGCCACATAGATTTTTTAAAAAAAACTCCTTGTTATGTGAGTTCTGTTCTCATATTCATGTTTTGTTTGGTTTGGTTTGTTTTTTGTTTTACGGCATATCAGCTCAAGTGGGTCTTTAATGCGATAAAGTTTGTGAAATTAAATCAATTCTTATGATAATACAATTTTTTTTATAAATACATTTTTTCTATTTAACCCATAGATGGATAACGCCTAACAGGTACTCCACTCCGGTCAGAGTGGACCAGGGAGCAATGGTGATGAAAGGGTGCTGCACAATTCCCCAAACCTGCCAACTGGGACTCACCATCAGATAGAGTTTAACGTCATTCCAGGACAATGTAGACGCGAGCCACCGGGGCCTTCTAGCACCCATATGAATAAAAAGGGGTTGGGGTCATGTTTTGTAAAAATTAATATTCGAGAAATAAATTTAATGTTTAAAAAAGAGGGAATCAACCTTGGTATAGAATTGGTGTCATTTGAACATTTTTTTTCAAGACTTGTTTTGAAGGAATATAGGTTAATATAAGATACCCCCGATGGATTATTTTGGTATAAATAGTTATTTTATTATGCTTTAAACTTAGATTAGGGCAAAAGCTAGAATTATGGAGCACCCAGTGAGAATGCAGAGCTCACTAAAAAGGTATTCTAAAGCTAACTTGCTAACCATTAGGGCTACATGAAGGTGGCCTCGTAGCTTAGATATGGCAGCAAGACCCAGAAGTATGGGACAACTCAAAGTGGACTATCGAACTCACCATCAAATGGTCCTGCTAATTTAAGCACGCTTAACATTACCACGTGGGTCCGCCAAAATTATTTCGGAATATAAGTTGTGCCTGGAAACTGCCACTTAAAGCTTATTGGACTTCGGTGTGGTCACGTGGATTGAACGCCAAACAAACAAGCAGCTATAATACGTGGTTAGTTAACTATTTAATCACTATTTAATCTAGAAAGCCGTCCATTTGCACGTATGCGTCACTGATAAAACGAACATGAAACAAGGAGTTTGCTCCAACGCAAGTAGTATTTACGCCAACACTGGGAGGGACAACGAGAAACAACCATAAAACAAAAAGGATTCTATATAACACTAGGTACGACGGGGGGAGGAAACAAGCAAAAGCTTCTTCACTAAGGATTCAGCCTCTGTTTAACTCAGGGATCTCATTGGTAAGTAATCTCACTTGAAAACCTAAAAATGGCACAAATCGGTAACAACCCCTGATTTGGCTCCCATCCTAGTATATTCCTCTAGTCGCTTCGTTTAGGGTCCAGGTGGTGCAGCCGTACTGAGTAATAACAGACGACGGCCTGGAGGAATGTCCTTTACTTGTCTGTGAGTTTTTGATTTTCCATATGACTGATAATTTTTATTTATAGCGGACGGCCTGTCTTTCCTATGCGTGCATTAACATCGTTTTGTTGTGGAAGAGATAAATATATATATATATATATATATATATATTATATATATATTATATATATATATATTATGAGAAGTAAATATGGAAAAATAAATCCGACATATTAAGAAATTTTGAAAAAACAAGTGTTCCGGAAAATAGGCTTAATTTATTTATGGTGTTTAAAATAATTCGGTTTCTTTTTTAAACAAGCTTCATTCAGGATTGTATTTGGGGTTGAATAAACATCTATCATATTTATTCACCGCCTAAGGATACATCCGGATGAAGGTTAAAGAAACCGAAATGTTTAACATCGATAAATTAAATTTCAACTATTTTCGGAAGACTTGTTTTTTGCAGATTCTTAATATATATATGATATATTTATATATATATATATTATATCATATGTGTGTGTGTGGTGTGTGTGTGTGTGTGATGTGTGTGGTGTGTGTGTGCAAGTGTGCGTAGTGAGTTATGTGTGAGTGATTCCTAATGTGTTTGTGTAATGTCACATTTTGTTTTATGTAATCAACTGAAGGAAATGGGTTTATAAAATGTTGGAGATAATCAAACTATTATACTACTTATAATCTACCACTGATGTTACTAGTACGATTGGCATCTATCATTTCCAACAACAAAACTAAGACAGTGCCAGAAAATCGTTATTAATATGATCAACGCCACTATTGTACTGAATAAAAATAATGATGCTGACGACAAATGCCCAAATAACAGTCAACGATAAAAATTCAAAATACTTTCGAAGCTTATGATTCAGACATTATCCTTCTATACGAGATGACCAGACCTACTTTACGGTAAACAAAAGAATGCACGGCAGAAGTGCCAAATTGTGGCTGGATCCGTCCAGGCAGACCACAGGGTGAAATGAAAAAGAAATTCGGGATGTAGGAAATATGAGTACTCTTGGTCAAGAGGCTTTGCAGGAATTATCAGACATAAAAAGTGAAAAAAATTAGGCTAAAATCTGGTGGTAGCTCAGGGAAACTTACGCCAAAATCACTTGTAATCTAACAGGGAACCAAAAAAAATGAGGAAACTGGGGTAAATGAACTAAGCAACCTTATCATGAGATAACCGTGACATTTGGACGATAGAAAGTGATGACTTGGTTTGTTGGTTG
>CM042138.1:16877115-16921656 GCA_023376005.1 Doryteuthis pealeii | reverse complement strand
TTTTCACCCGTTTCTTGTTTTTCCCACGTGTTTTCCTTCTAGATTTCTTTTAATACGTTTTCAACTTATATTTCTTGAGTTCTCTTTTAGCATCTTTAAATACAAGCATTGAAATCGCAGTGCAAATTTTACCAGATCTCAGGCAACAAGAGAAGCATTTCATGGGATTCGACTTATATGATTTCCAGCTAGAAAACATTTCAACCATTTTAGTTTTGTAAAAACATGGATGATTGATTGTCTTATTAACGCAGGTCAGACCATATGGGTATTTTATGCCCGAGGTTACGGAAGTGTGTACATTCTAGAATATACTTGATTCAAATGGTATGTGTGTAGTTTCTTAAGTGTTTCTGCTCAAGTTTATATGATATAAGGCATGATGGTGTAATAGAATCGTACGCAAATGGCTCATCGGTCAAGTTCAATCCTGAGAGGCTGTTTGCATTCACATATTCACTATAACCCCGAAAAGTATATCTTCTAATTCTCTAGGGTAAATATTAGCAGACTGGCGCTTTAATATAGCTTGTAACCAGACTAGTGTGAAGGAAAATATCTGAATTCAAACCGTTAAAATCCGCTTCAGATATTGACCTTGTTTCAAATCCATGCTCGCTGCGGAGGCTTTATAAGATATAATATGATATCTATTTCGTTTTTTTGGTTTTTTATTGAGGGGAGGGCATTCTGTTAGATACGGGAATGCATGATCAGTCATGGTTCTAAATTAAAGTAGTCATAAATTAGTGAAATAGACACTAATTAGGACTGACCTATTCTAGTAAGTGACCAACCAACGGAGTTATAACAGCACATTAATGGCTAACCTGTATTTCAGTTTGAATTCAGAGGTTGCTTTCTACTAACTCGTTGACTAGTGAAGGTAAAAAGCACAGTCTGCCCTACATTTACCCATTAAGCAGAGGAGAGTATTTGGATTCATACCTTTCCCAATGTTAATTAGCGCATGTGAACTGTAGCTTCGTCCAGGATTTGACTCGATCCACTTTCCTCAATGTTAACGAATTACACCAAAGTCCTCCAACCTTGTTTCTTTAGTCTATTTTGGAGTTTGGATTTTGATACCATACCGCTATGCGAAGGTGACACGACCGAGACTCATAGCATGCCCCCACTCCTATTTTCTTCACTTTCTTTCTAGCTTTCTTTCTATATTTTCTTAATTGTAGCAAGATGGATACTTATCCTGACTTATGTGAGCCTAGAACTACTATATAGAAAAGAGGAAGAAGAATAAGAGATGATAAAGGTTTTAAAAGAGTAATGAACAACAAAACAGATGAACGATCGTTGACCGTAGCGTGACCGAATGAGAACTTGAGTGTCAACCGGAAGTTTCGGAGTGCTTGACGGAAGCTCACTGGTGACGTGGACAACGAAAAAGGAAGCGGCCTCTTATTTGCTTTCGACGCGTAGGGGAACGACGGGCCTTTGGTGCCTGATGGGGTCACACTAATCAAGTAGTGTTCGTCTCTCCTCTTCTCTTCGCCTTTCTCCTCTTGATTACGAGCCCACTAGACGAGCACGGTAATAAAAGGCTAGCAGTTGTGACTAAATATTCTGCGCGCCCCCCCCCCCCCCCCCCCGCCCCCCCCCCCCCCCCCCCCCCCCCCCCCCCTTGTAATTTTAATCAAACAAGAATACATTTTTAGTGCCGTGAATATATCGCCGCCGCCACCACCACCGCCCCGTTATGATATCGCTTTGCAGGACTGTGACCAGATATACGACAATGTTAAAATATCGTTTTTAGTGCACGGAAAAAAAAGGACAACGTTACATTAAGTGTAGCATGGATAGTCTTCACTTTCTCTCTACACAAAAACAAACAAAAAAAGAAAGAAAACGGAATGGTCCATTAGTTTAACAGTGACGATAAACATGGCCCAAACCAACCATTCCTACCAACTTCCTGAGTAATAAGCTCCACCCGATCAGCGCTGTCAAAGTGTGACAGTCATTACCTGCATATTGATATGTATTAAATATATATACTCTTTTTCTTTTTTCCTTCTTTTTCCTTAACTTCGATTGAAACTGATTAGCGTTATCACTTCCGAGCGCCACTCTCTCTCTATCTTTCTCCACTCTATGTTTCTATTATAATTTTTCTGTGTAGCATGTCACTTTCTTCCCTCTTTCTTTCTAATAAAAACGAATAGTTCATTATTAGCGTAGCTGACGCGACTCTCGTAACAAATAAGAATTTGGCGGATAAGCAACATAGCAACTAGGGTTCACATTTTTACATTTCATCTTGGACGATTTGGACGGTCTCATTTAACTCGATGGTGTTACAAGATGATAGCGACCGTAATAATCTTCATACAATGACTTTTATTTACACAGTAGCATTGCAACCAACAAAGCCTTCATCAGATGATGACTCTGGTTCAGGCATGTTTCGGGGCCGAAGCATCATTACGCTAATGATGCTTCGGCCCTAAAATTTAGCAACAAGCGTATTAATTTATTCATAATATACATTGATTACCCTATGTGTAATCCTTAATCATAAAATTAATTCTCAATCCGAATATTACGTAAATTCTTTCTGTAATAAATTGACAACTACTTTTGTAAAGCTTATATGTTCTTGTTGATTAGCGTCTGAAAGAATATTTCATCTCAAGTCCAAATGACATTTTCAGGGCTCATTAAAAACATTATTAGTTCAATTTGTGTTCAATAATTCTGTAACGATTTGTCTATGTAAACTCATCCAGGGCAAAACTTTATTTCTGAATTTCAAAGTAAATCCCTCAAGGTAAGGAAATATAATGTAAATTCGGATCCTGTAAAGAAGAAGAAAAAGAAAGAAGAAGAAGAAGAAGAAGAAGAAGAAGAAATAAGAAAAAAAAGAAAGAAGAAAGAATGAAAGAAAGAAGAAGAAGAAAAGAAAGAGAAAGAAAGAAAGAAGGAAGGAAGAAAAGTGAGAAGAAGAAGAAGAAGAAGAAGAAGAAGAAGAAGAAGAAGAAGAAGAAGAAGAAGAAACATGTGCACATTTTAATCATCCAATTGCAAATTGGAATAAAAAATCTGAATTAATTTCAATGCAAATGAACATGATGAAAGCAAAGGAGGGAATACTCCCGAAATTAATTCCTTGTTAAAAACCTGAGATTTTATAAAAGAAAATTGAAGTTTGAAAAAAAATAGAGAATATGAAAACATTGACAAAGGAAAAGAACTAAGAATTACAGTGTCATAAAAAGAAGAGAAATTACCAGAAATAAAAAGCTAAAATAGAAAGTTTCCAAGTTTTCAATGGGACCGTCTCCCTCTGTCCTCTCTTTCAACTGCTAGACCCTTTTTATCCCGTTTGTTTTATTCCTACGTCAGATTTTAATCATAATTAATATAAGCTAATTTTAAGGACAATGCAACACATTCCAATATCTAATATTTGCATTACTTACATAATTATTTATTAATAATGGAGATTCGCTTCCGGTTTTGGTCTCTAACAAAATTACGTCACTGCTTACGTCACATTACCCAAAATCGTCATAACATAGAATAAATACACTCTAAATTTGAACATGCAACATTAGACAGTCCTCATTGTTTTTTAAAACAACTTTTAATAAATACATGACTGGTATTATATATCTATATATAGTCTGTTTTATTTTAATACATATTTAAAGTTTACATTTCAAATTGTTTTATTTTTTAATCCTTTAATGAATTTGATGATTTTACTTACTTAGGGTACAAACTCGCTGACATAAAAATTTTTACTCCCACCCCTCAGGCAATATGTTTTTAAAAAAATATTTTTAAATCGCCCGGAGGGTGTTTTTTTATTTTGTACTAGTATTTATAATTAATATTGCAAGTCTACATAATTTTTCATTCGATTGATTGATTGATTGATTTTAACGGCATGTAAACCCATCCAGAGTTATTTTATGCCAAACGGTAGATTATAAGGATATTAAAATTTATTGATATGTCTTTTTTCAAGGATTGTTATTGGTCTAGAGAGAAGGTTGTTTGTCTTCTAGCACCCATATTGATAAAAAGGGTTTTGGCTTGCCATAAGGGCATACATCTATCTTTGTTGAAATTCCAGTCCAAGTAAATCAATATCGTGATTTTTTACGTTGGATTAATCTACCAATCATTAGTTTTTGATGATAGGTTTTTATTATGGTAATTTACCACGCACACATGAACTCTTCCAATTATAAATAACAGCAGGTTCTGCACTTAAGCAAGAGTTAATATTTCAGTGGATAGTTGATAAGACAGCCTCCCGAGAACCCTACTCATTTGTATATGTTTGTACTACTGTTCTTTCTTAATATATTTGTTTAACTCATTTCCTCTCTTGTGTTTCTGTTCTGGTCCCTAATTTCTGGATATCACATTATATTGTTTGAATGTATGTCAAATAAAACATCGCCAAAAGTTAAACGGAGATGGAAGTCGACAGATGAAACTGAAGTAGGGAATTCAGTGGTTTCTCAAATAGAGAGAGAAATAAAGAAACTAGAATTAGAAAATATAGGAGATACGTGGAAAAGAAAGAAGAAGATTTAGAGAATGTAAGGAATACGAGAAAGAAGAAAGAAAGAAAGAAAGAAAGCATTTGAAATTATAAGAGATACGCAAAAGAACAAAGGAAAGAAAGTAGAATTAGAAAATATAGGAGATATGTGGAAGAAAGAAAGAAAGAAGATTTAGAGAATGTAAGGAATACGAGAAAGAAAGAAAGAAAGAAAAAAGAAAGAAAGAAAGAAAGAAAGCATTTGGAATTATAAGAGATACGAAAAAGAACAAAGGAAAGAAAGTAGAATTAGAACATATAGGAGATACGTGGAAGAGAGAAAGAAAGAAAGAAAGAAAGAATTGTAGAATACAATAGATAAAAAAGAAAAAAGGATGAAAGAAAGAAAGAAAGAAAGAAAGAAAGAAAAAAAAAGAAAGAATGCATTTGAAAATATAAGATACTTTCTTTCTGGCGTTTCTTTCTAGTCATCAGTACAAGGGAATTTCGCGGGTTTAACACCCGATATTT
Organism: Doryteuthis pealeii; assembly: GCA_023376005.1. Classification (NCBI taxonomy): domain Eukaryota; kingdom Metazoa; phylum Mollusca; class Cephalopoda; order Myopsida; family Loliginidae; genus Doryteuthis; species Doryteuthis pealeii. The sequence continues at coordinate 16,916,606 of CM042138.1, read as the reverse complement.
GGTATGTAATGGACTGCTGTTGGGATTATTTCCCCATTAGCCTGGAAAAGTTATCTTCCCGCTGGGTTGCCGTTAGTTCTCACCAGGGGCTATAGTATTTAAGCGCCTGATTCAAACGCTTCTGCCTCTTTTAGCTATATCTTCTGGAACGACCACATGGGTTAGACCATTGTCACACCCTTCTAGGTGGGGGCTTCTGCCCCCAACGCTATGTAACTCTCCTGGAGTCTTCGCCCCATCAATAGTAAGTGATTTTGTATGTACGGACTCTCCAGTCCTTTTATCTTTATTGTGCCTACTATTTGCATTCAATTGTTACCGTATTTCATGTCTTATTTCTGTGCTACATATATCGTCTAGGGTTAGTGACGATACCCACTACGCATACAGTTACACGAAGTAGGGTCGCGAATTTGAAGTCGCTATATAACTTATAGATATTTGATGCCAGTATGCAACACTGTGATATATAAAATGTTTTGTCCCAACAAAACTAAGAAGTCTTGTTGGGGTAGATAGTAGAGACTGATTTACGGACTGACGGCAATTCGAATGCTATAATGCTGAAGAATGTCTGCTTCATAGCCTGGGGCATTCAGCAAGGATCTCATTAAGTTTGGTTTGTTTTGTTTTACGGCATATCAACCTCAGTGGTTCATTTAATGCCGATAAAGTTTTGAAATAAATCAATTCTTAATGGATAATACAATTTTTTTATAAATACATTTTTCTATTTAACCCATAGATGGGACCCTAACAGGTACTACCACTCCGGGTCAGAGTGGACCAGGGAGCAATGGTGATGAAGGGGTGCTCCACATTCCCCAAACCTCCAAAACTGGAACCTCACCATCAGATAGAGTTTAACGTCATTCCCAGGACATGTAGACCCGCAGCCACCGCCTTCTAGCACCCATATGATAAAAAAGGGGTTGGGGCTTGCCATAAGGGCAATAGGGTTGAGAAAATCATATAGGTGCTAGGGCTTGATGTGGCCAGCCGATTGATCGGAGAGGGCCTCTCCGACCGCCCGTCTAGCCCAAGATAGGGCCAAAGTGGAGTATTGCATGTCATGAACTGCTCATCCACCTGGGCTCTATCCTTAAGCATCACGGGTCGCCACCCACGGCCAACAGGTGGCCCCATTGGGGGAATCTTACAACTCTGCAGAGGTGCAGTCGGTGCATTCTAACACCCCAGCCAACAGGGCGGGCAAGGATCTCACTCGCGATAAGTAATAATGGATCTGCGAGACTAATTCTTAACCCCTCCTCTACCCAGGCGACGCCGGGTAGCCACATCTAGTGATAAATAGATGAATTTTCATCATCGTTATTGAAATTTCTTCACGAGGACATTGGCGAATGAATAACATTGGTTTTCACTCAGTTTCAAAGATTGTCTCGAAATTATCAGTCTATTTATCAGTCTATTTATCCGAAAAACATAATTCCTGTCACCCTTCCAGGTTTTGGTGGTACTAATATTTTCTTGAAACTCTCTCGGATCGTTTCCAGCGCCTTAACGTCTTTAAGGTAAAAATCGATCTCAATATCCATAGATTCTTGTGTAAGTCACATTTTTTTTTTACCCTTTCACCTCATCGTCTGCTGGCACTGATGCCCGTACGATTTGGCAAACGTTTCGTATATATTGTCGATAGCCATTTTTTGTCGATTGTTGTTTATAAAAATTACTGTATAACATCATGATTCCAGAGGTTTATGGCGATGGTTGGGGACTGTCAAGACACAAAATAATCAGCAGGTGTTCACAAATATCCTATTCTCTACACGGTATCATTGGTCACTGTCAATTGTCATTTGGCTTTCATTAAATCAATCCTCTGGAGATTGGTACGGGTGTTCCAATGATTAACGGTACTATTTTCTCATTCAAATTTCAGAAAATGCCATTTTTCAGCCATTAAAAGTCTACGTATTTTGAGGAAAATTTAAGTTATCGATTTTATTGTTTTTTCTCATGGATTCTGATGCGTAGAATTCACTGATGGAGAAACAAGTGCTCAATATGGAGTTTTAGGTGAGATTTGAGGCCTGATAATCCCCCCCCCCCGAGAATGGGTGAAAATGGCCAATTTCGTGCAAAATTAAATTGGCAATTTAATATGATTTTCTGATAGAGTTCGATGAGGAGTATCACATAGTAAAAGATGGATGAATTCTGTTGAGAATTAGAGGAGATATGGGGCTTCAAAGATGCTCCCAAAATTCCATTTTTCAGTCATTATAAGTCTACGTATTTTGATGAAAATTTAAGTTATCGATTTTATTGTATTTTCTCATGGATTCTGATGCGTAGAAATTCCTTTTACGATTCTAGTCACCATTTAAGGTGTTTAGTTTCTCTGATGTGTTGAGTACAGTTTCAGTAGATATTACTTGTGGCATAAAGTTTGATTTTTTCCTTAAAATATTCCTTGAAATAGAAAGATACAGTATCAGTTTTAATTCTTGTCTATTGATTCTTGAAGTAGGAAAATTGCTGAGACTGGTACGGGTATTCCAATGATTAACGGTACTATTTTCTCGTGTATTATTTGGATTATTCGGACTATTGTTCTCATCTTTATTGTTATCTACAGAAAGTTTCTGGCGATGTGCTCTCCGACCTTCTTTATGTGTTTTTTTTGTCAAACTGGGAAACCTTCCCGAACCGGGAACCTTCTCATCGAACTCGGAAACATTTACAAGTCCTAACGGGTGGGGCTTTAGAATACACTGACTGCACCTCTGAAGAGGGTAATACCCCGCTAATGGGGTCACTGGCTGGTCGTAAGGGGAAACCCTGATGCTTAAGAATGGAACCCTGATGGCTGAGCAGGCCATTACATACAAAATTCTCTTTAGCCCTTACTTAGGCTGGACAGGAGGCCTCCCTCTAAACATTCAACTGGCCAAGTCAAGCCCTATCACCCATATGATTGTTCCAATCATATTTCCTTCATGACAAGTCACAACTCTTTTTATCCTATGTGCTAGAAGTCGGTGGCTGAGGGCCTTAATGTCCTGGACATGACGTCATACTCTATCTGATTGTAAGGTTCCAATTCTGGAACTCTGGTAAATGTGGGGTACCTCTTCATAACCTTTACTTCCAGGTATTATAATTTTATGGGCCATCATTTAGGGTTCAAGCAAGAGCGCTTGTCTAGCGGAGATCTTTTATATTAAGCAGAGCGTAGTTTCGATCAAACGGGCAAAGAATCCTTTGTTTGTCACTTGGTGCTCCTCAGTCTGGCATGTACTTCGTCAATGATTGCAAATGGGTGTCTCTCAGTATCAGTGATTAAGTAGTCAACCAGCCACGCATTCGGGCTGTTGATTGTCTGAGGCTTAAACCACGTTACCTCGCTTAATCTATAAATTAATAGTGTATTTTAGCACACCTTATATACAAAAAATTCCAATAACCGGGTCTACTCAGACCCGGGCTGATAGTACCTACTAGGGTCCCCTCTATGGGTTAAATATTTTTTTAAATATCCGTTGCGCCAAGTGTCAACCTGGACTCTTTTCTTATTCAAATTTCAGAAACGCGGTAAGTCGTGTTACGATTCTAGTCGCCATTTTTGGCGCTTAGTTCTACTGTTGAGTGCAGTTTCAATGGATCTTACCTTTGGCGTAAAGTTTGATCTTTTTCTTGAATCATTCATTCAAGTAGTAAGATGTAGTGGTAGTTTTAATATTTGTCTGTTGATCCTTGAAATGGAAAAATTGCTGTATTAGTTTAATCCTTTTCTATTGATCCTTGACGTAGAAATATGTAGTATCAATTTGAATCCTTGTTTGTTCCTTGAGGTAGAAAGATGTAGTACCAGTTTGAATGCTCTGTCGTTAGTCCTGCTAGTCTCTGAAGTAGAAAGATGTAGCATCAGTTTGAATCCTTTTTGGTTAATCCTGCTGGTCCTTGAAGTAGAAAGATGTAGTATCAGTTTGAATCCCTGTTTTTTAATCTTTCTGGTCCTTGAAATAGAAAGATGTAGTATCAGTTTGAATCCTTTTTTTGTTAGTCCTGCTTGTCCTTGAAGTAGAAAGGTGTAGTATCAGTTTGAATCATTGTTTGTTAATCTTGCTAGTCTTTGAAGTAGAAAGATTGAGTATCAGTTTTAATCCTTGGATAATGTTTGCCTCAGACTTTCATCTCTTCGCAACCATGAAAGAGCGTTTGAGACGCAAACATTATTCCAGTGACGAGGAAGTTAACTCTGTAGTGACGAATTATCTAAAATAACAGTCAACAGAATTTTACGGGGCAGGGATACATGCTTTCATTTGAAGGGGGAACATTGCTATTCAGAGAAACGGTGACACTGTGGAGAAGTAGGGATATGATCCACAGAGAACCAGCTTCATTGTAATGTATGATACATGTTTCTATGTTGGTAATTATACCTGTCCTAAACAAAATGGCATTACTTTTTCGACTATAGCTCGTATTTCGCAATAGGACATATCAATAGCTCATATCAATAGCTCATGATAGTAAATATATCAAACGTTGTAATAGTAAAATTATCCTACTGTGGTATATCCTCAGCTTTTGCTAATTATTATTATTATTATTATTATTACTAGCAAAATAAAAATACATCCTCCGGTTGATGTAAAAATAATTTTTTTAAAGATATTGCCTGAGGGGTTGGGAGCTAAAAATTCAATGTCATAGAGTGTGTACCATAAGTATGTAAAATCATCAAATTTATTAAAGGAGTAAAAAAAAGAAAGAAAAAAAGAAAGACAATTTGAAATGGAAACAGTTCCGATAACTTTAAATATTATATTAGAATAAAACAATCTATATATAAATATATAACGCCGGGCATCTATTTATTGAAACAATGAAGATTGTCTAACGTTGCATGTTCACATTTTGAGTATATTTATTCTATATTATGACATTGGATTATGTGTTGGGTAATGTGACGTAAGCAGTGACGCAGTTTTTGTTACAGACAAAAACCGGAAGCGAATCTCCATTATTAATAGATTAGTCGTCGTCGTAGTAGTAGATCCCTTGTTGCGTTGGCAACGCTCATAAGATTCAATTTGAATTGTCCATTCATGATTCGCTTGGAATTGATCTCTTTTGATATATGTTTACTTTTTTCCCCTTTATAATTTTCATTTCTAATTTAATGAAATCCATTTCAACTATTCAATTTCAAAATTAAAATATGAAATGTGGTACACTGGCGAATATTTTCAATTTATTGATTCAAAGTAAGAACCCCAATTTGAACTGGATGATCAGTTTCATGAAAATACTATTTTACAATAACCTGATTATCAAAGTAAAGTAAAAAATAAAAGTGGCCTATTGTCGGTATCAAGCAAATGTGTCCATCACCTTTTCGCTAGCACTAGACTAGAGAGATTGTCATATTTTATGAAATGGAGCGCCACACTTACCGTCAGCTCCCGACCGCACAGATCAGATTATCCAATGTGCGCAACATGTGCGTTGTGTTAGTGGGGATCGGTGTTGAACCAGGAACCTAGTGATTCCTAAGACAGATAATCCTGGTAATAATAATCCATTTTGTCAAATTCAGTTTGTTTGGCATTGAACTGATCATGGACAGATGAAAAATAGATATATTGGTTGCATTTGGTTAGGTTCTTTTTTCAATAAACAATACTTGGTTTATTAGTATTATCTGCGTTATTCGGACTATTGTTCCCATCTTCATCGTTATTTGTACAATGTTTCGGCCGATATACCCTCCGGCCTGCTTCAGGTATTTCTTGTCGGACTCGCGAACCTTCTTTTATTCCACGGGGGTATCCTGTTCTCATTCCGCTAACCATAGCTGGGGTAGGAGTTGTGCTAATTAGTTATTTTTCTAACTGCTTTTACTCAGGATTGAACTCGGGTACCAGAGATAACTGTCACTTAGAACTGTCTTAACCTAACTGCCTAATCCACTCGGCCATGTGTCCAATTGGACAATTGAGTGCGAATTTTTGGAACTTATAAACCTAATGTCTTGATTTGGCTAGAATATTTACCTATTTAACTTATGTATGATTTTTTTACCTAGACTCATATTGTGTGTGTTTTTTTTTTTTTTTTTTTTTTTACGCAGATAATACTAATCTTCAAGCCTCATCTCAAACTTCAGAGAAATAGTACTTGGTTTATTATTTGTATGTATTTTTAAGATGAAGCTTGATGTATGAATTTGATGTTTCGGACTATTGTCCTCATCTTTCTTGTGATATGTATAAAAACATAGTTTCGGGGGCTGTATCCACCGGTCTTCCTCTGTTGATAGGTGATGTCGGAATAGTAGACGTGCAAAAACATTGACGTCATTATTTTACTGAGATCTTCGAAAGTTATTCGATACTAGTTTCATCAACAGTCAAACTATAACAATGATTCACAGGTTCGGTCATTACTCTACTCGGATACATAGGAAACATATGAAGAGACAGCGCCGAAACGCTTAGTTTATACGTCCCAAAAGAAAGATGATGACAACAACCCGAAATCTCAAAATTATACCTAATACTTGTTTTATTTGATAACGATGTCTTTCTTTTTGAGGCAATTATATTGTAACACTATGGTTATGACATATAACCATTGTGTTAGATTGATGATTTTTTGGAAAAATTTATGATCAGCGGAAAAGTTTAAATGCTGATTCAGCAAATACGCGTGGATAGATTTGATTGGATGATTTGGATGTTGACGTGGCAAAGGGGAAAAAGGAAGAGGTGATAGTTAGAAGTTAGTAAGGAGTTTTGTGTCTGGTCGTCGACGGGTGAAGACGGGCTAAGGCCCTGATCTTCCCCGGGCAGTGAACATAGATGAAGTTAAAATAAATAATTACTTGATCAAGTCGCAAAATGGATGTCTTGTCTTTTGTAATTCCTTTTATTTTGATGAAATCAGCCTTAGCTAGAAGCACAATCAGAAGAAGCCGGCGGACATGGCAGAAAGCCTCCAAGTAAGTAATCTCTCTCTAATATCTTTCACAAAATATATATCTCTCTCTCCCTAAAGAAAGTTTTTACCAAAGAATACTCACTCTCCCCAGTGCGTATGTGACACGTATCACATTTGGTACTATGGACAACATAGTATCAGTGGGGTACGTATGCGAGGCATATAGGGTCACATTCCTCATACGTTCACACTGTGTGCCATCCCAGGACCTAATGGTGATCACATGGGGGGGGGGTGAACCTTAGAGTTGCACAATATGTAATTGATACAAACAATCATCTATAAAAAGCTGCAATTTTAAGTAACTCTTCTGAATTCTAATAATTTTCACACAATAATAAGGTTCCAAGTTTTACTATCTTATATGTTTCTTATCTTATACTAACTGGCACATATATGAACCCTCTGAGTGCAAGTATTTAAGTTTTAATGTAATAAAATATTATATTAAATTAGAAAGGCTAATGAAACTAAATAAGAATGCAGATAAAAAGATTTGAAACCGAGGTGGTTATAATCGAAAAATAGAACAACTAAAACTTACTCTTCCATCACTTCCGACTTTCATTGCTAAATTTTCCTAATTAAACTATTTAGTTAGAAAAGGAAGTAAAGAATAAAATTACAGTTATTCCTTCTTGTTAATGGATTTATTTTAAGATTTATCCCTGAGATTTTTGCTCATATTCATTAAGATAAAACTAAACAATTAGAAATCAATAATACTAAGCACATATTTTTTAATATCAATATGCACATTAGCCTTCCCGTTCACTCTATAAACCACTATTATGTTGTATATATGAATACAATTGCATATTAATAGTATGTTGATAAGGCCAACAGTATTAATAATGTAAAACAATTTTATTAATAATCGAGGTTTAGGTAAAAATAAACTCTTGGAGAATGTGACGTAAATAACTGCTATAGGTGACATAAATGGAATGCGCCGACGGCTACTATAAGTACCAGGAACAATTGTAGAGTGACATGAAGCAAATGCGAGTCAGCTCGTAACTGTATTGGTCAGACGCAATCTCCACTTCCTTGCTGTAAATTTCTACTCCTTTTGTTCAATACATTTGTATACATTGTTACCAGTCGTTTGTCTTATTTTTGACCCTTAAAACCCCACAACAATAACTAAAGGAATTGTGACTTGAGTAGTGATATAGTTTCGATTACAGACATACAAACACACAATCTCCATTATAATAAGATAATCGAACCCCCCCCCCCCAAGATATGCAGAAGAAAATATTATGGAACAACCGAATATTCGGTAGAAACTTTGAATCCATTGATTATAGAATTTATATTAATACCTAGTTGTCACTCTACGAACATTTATAACAGCAGCCGTATATTTTTCAGGGATATATTTATTTCGCTAATCTAAAATTCTACTTTTTTTTTCTCAAAGTTGTTCCGAATTTCTTTTTTTTTTTTTGGGGGGGTAGGTAGATACTTCTGCCCTTTTTATAGCCTCTTCTTTTAAGGGTATGTTGTATTCTCCTAAAAAGGACTGTTGTGTAGTTTCTCTTTCTTGTGGTAACATCGAATTAGAAAGAATTGAACGCATACAAAGGCGAAACATCCCTTCCACTGAAAGTAAGACTATAAGAGCACCGTGAAGCAGTGGTTTGAGGAGAAATAGAAAAGTCGGGCATGGCTGACCATTAATGGAATGAGAAGGAAAACCATCTGCCCTTATGGGACGAAGTTAGGATAAAAGATAGGGAAGAACATTGGAAGAGAAGACGCCTCAAAGAATCAGCTCATGTGATAGGCTATAGTAATCCCTTAAGTAGACTTGGCATCGGAATGAACACAATATGGGAATCTATAATTAAAAATGCTAGATTAGATTAAAAACAAACAAATAAACAAAAAAAACAAGAATATGAATCTAGGTAAAAATCATACATGAGTCAATAGGTAGAAATGCTAGGCAAAACAAGACATTAGGTTTATAAGTTACTAAAATTCACACTGGATTGTCCAATTGGACACATATCCTAATGGATAAATGGGTTAGATTAAGACAGTTCTAAGTGACAGTTATCTCTAGACTACAGGTTCATTGCTGGTTAGGGGCAGCAGTAACATAAAAAAATAATTAACACAGCTTAACGCCTGTACCCCAGCTATGGTTAGCGGAATGAGAACAGGATACCCCCGTGGACTGAACAAAGGGTTGAGTTCAAAGTTTCGAGATGGTTCCCGATTATAACAAGAAGGTTCCCGATTACAACAAGAAGGTCCCCGAGTCCGAGAAGGTTCCCGAGTCCGAGAAGGAAATACCCGAAGAAGGTCGGAGGGCACATCGGCCGAAACGTTGTACACATAACAATGAAGATGAGACAATAGTCCGAATAATACAAATAATACGAATTGAACCCAATTCAAATTGTTCTCTTGTCAAACATAATCTTTTATTTTCACTGTGACAAGTGGTAATACAATGGGTTCACCTGTTGGCCGTGGTTGAATACCCGTGATGCCAATGAATAGAACCCTAGTGGCCGAGCAGTCCATGACATGCAACACTCCACTTTGGCCCTTATTTAAGCAAGACGGGCGGTCGGAGAGCCCCCCCCCCCGATCAATCCTCCGGTCACGTCAAGTCCTAGCATATATATGATTGTCCCAATTCTATTGTCATTATGTCCAACTCTTTTTCACATATACATGCTAGAAGGCGGTGGCTAATGGTCTGTGTCCTGAATGTGACATTAAACTGCATGTAATGGTCAAGTTCCAATTCTGGAGCTCTGGGGAATGTGGAGTTGGCCTCCATCACTACTACTCTCAGGTCTAATCTGACCCGCAGTGGTAGTACATGTTAGAGTCTCATCTATGGGCTAATGGTAAAACATGAGTTTAAAAAAAGTCTTTTAAAAAGCCTGAGTTTAAAAAATGTTAGTTGGTTGGTTGGGTTTTACGGCATGTCAACCCCTTGGGTTATTTTATGCCGAATACTTCTATTGGTAATTTGGTATTCAAAAATGTTTAATGCCCACAAAGTTTTGAAATGATTTCATTTTTAATGGATAATACAATTTCGTTTATAAAATAGGTACTACCACTCCGGGTCAGAGAGGACCAGGGAGCAATGGTGATGAAGGGGTACTCCACATTCCCCAAACCTCCAGAACTGGAAGCGCACCATCAGATAAAGTTTAACGTCATTCCCAGGACATGTAGACCCGCAGCCACCGCCTTCTAGCACCCATATGATAAAAAGGGATTGGGGCTTACCATAAGGGCAATAGGGTTGGGAAAATCATATAGGTACTAGGGCTTGACATGGCCAGCCGATTGATTGGAGGGGGCCTCTCCGACCACCCGTCAAGCCTAAGTAAGGTTCTAAGTGGAGTGTAGCATGTCATTGACTGCTCATCCACCAAGACTCCGTCCTTAAGCATCACGGGTCGCTACCCACAGCAAACAGGTGGGTCCATTGGGGGAGTCTTACCCCTCTGCAGAGGTGCAGTCGGTGCATTCTAACGCTCCAGCCGACAGGGCGATTGAAAAAATGTGTACTCTTCAAGAATGAATAAAACACAATTGTTTTCGGCATAGAAGGACCTAATGGGTTGACGAACAAATCAACCAACATACTGCATGCTATTCACATGATTTAAAAGACGTAAATTTAATTATATAATTTCAAAGTCTTCCCTTTATACTCTTAATGACAGCATGTAAAACCATTACTCCCAGTTCCACTCTGACCTGGAGTAGTAGTACCTGTTAGGGTCCCATCGATGGGTTAAATAAATAAATGTGTTTAAAAATGACTTTAAAAATTGAATACTGTTATGGTAATTTACCATGCACGCATGAACTCTTCCAACTATAAATAGCAGCGAGAGTCAATATTTCAGCGGACAGTTGATAAGACCACCTCACGAGAAATCTTCTCATTTGTATATGTTTGTACTACTGTTCCTTGTTAATATATATGTTCAACTCATTTCCTCTTTTGTGTCTTTATTCTGGCTTTAACAAGGCCACAACAAATACCAATCAAGAATGAATAAAGCAAAACCCATCCACCAAACCAACCAACCAACCAACCAACCAAGTCATCATTTTTATCGTCAAATGTCACGGTGATTCTCATGATAAGGTTGCTTAGTTCATTTACAGTTCTTCATTTCTTTTTTGTTCCCTGTTACATTACAAGTGATTTTGGTAAGTTTCCCTGAGCTACACAGATTTTAGCTAATTTTTTTCACTTTTATGTCTGATAATTCTCAAAGCTCTTTGACAAGATACTCATATTTCTCTACATCCGAATTTCTTTTTCATTTTCACCCTGTGGTCTGCTGGGACGGATCCAGCCACAATTTGGCACTCGGTGCATTCTTTGTTTACCGTAAGTAGGTCTGGTCATCTCGTATAGAAGGATAATGTCTGAATCATTAAGTTCGAAAGTATTTTGAATTTTTATTCGTTGACTGTTATTTTGGGGCTTTGTCGTCACCATCATTATTTTTATCAGGTATCAATAGTGGCGTTTGATCATATTAATAGCCGATATTCTGGCAGCGTCTTAGTTTGGTGTTGGAAATGATAGATGCCAATGTACTAGTAACATCAGTGTAGATATATAAGTATATATAGTTTGATTATCTCCCAACATTTTATAAACATTTCCTTCAGTTGATACATAAAACAAAATGTGACATTACACACACACAGAGGAACACTCACACATAATCACACGCACACTTGCACACAAACACACACACACACACACACACATATATATATATATATATATATTAAGAAATCTGAAAAACAAGTCTTCCGAAAATAGGATGTATTTATTTATCGATGTTTAAACATTTCGGTTTCTTTAAACCTTCATCAGGATGTATCTTAGGGTGAATAAATTGATAGATGTTTTATTCACCCCAAGATACATCCTTATGAAGGTTTAAAGAACCGAAATATTTAAACCCGATAAATAAATTAAGCCTATTTTTCGGAACACTTGTTTTTTTCAAATTTCTTAATATTGTCGGATTTATTTTCCATATTTACTCTCATATATATATATATATATATATATTATATATATATATATATATATATTTATCTCTTCCACAGAAAACTATGTTAATGCACGCATAGGAAAGACATGGTCCGCTATAAATAAATAATCAGTCATATGGAAATCAAAACTCACAGACAAATTAAGGAGACAATTCCTCCAGGCCGTCGTCTTGTTAGTACTGATGTACGGCTGCACCACCTGGACCCTAACGAAGCGACTAGAGAATATACTAGATGGGAGCAAATCCGGGGTTGTTACGATTGTTGTGGCCATTTTTAGGTTTCAAGTGAGATTACTTTACAATGGAGATCCCTTGAGTTAAACAGTGGCGGATCCTTAGTGAAGAAGCTTTTGCTTGTTCCTCGGTGTACCTTAGTGTTATATAGAATATTTTGGTTGTTTCTCGGTGTCCCTCAGTGTTGGGTAAAATACTTGCGTTGAGCAAACTCCTTGGTTTCAGGTTTGTTTATCAGTGACGCATACGTGCAAATGGACGGCTTTCTAGATTAAATAGTGATTAAATAGTTAACTAACCACGTATTCGAGCTAATATTTGTTTGGGTTCAATCCACGTGACCACACCGAGTCAATAAGTTTAAGTGGCAGTTTCCAGCACAACTTATATTCCGAAATAATTTGGGGAACCTCACGTGGTGTAATGGTTAGCGTGCTAAATTAGCAGACCATTGATGGTGAGTTCGATAGTCACTGAGTGCCCCATACTTCTGGTCTTGTGCCATATCTAAGCTAGAGGCACCTCATGTAGCCTAATGGTTAGCAAGTTAGCTTAGAATACCATTTTAGTGAGTCTGATTCTCACTGGGTGCTCCATAATTCTAGCCTTTTGCTACATCTAAGTTAAGCTTAATAAATAACTATATACCAAATAATCCATCGGGGTTCTTATATTAACCTTAGTACCTCGAAACAAGTCTTGAAAAAAAATGTCAAATGATACCAATTCTATACCAAGGTTATTTCCCTCTTTTAAAACATTATAATTTATTTCTGAATCATTATTTTTACAAAACATGACCCCAACCCTTTTTTATCATATGGGTGCTAGAAGGCGGTGGCTGCGGGTCTACATGTCCTGGGAATGACGTTAAACTCTATCTGATGGGTGAGGTTCCAGTTTTGGAGGTTTGGGGGAATGTGAGCACCCATTCATCACCATTGCTCCCTGGTCCACTCTGACCCGGAGTGGTAGTACCTGTTAGGGTCCCATCTATGGGTTAATAGAAAAAATTATTTATTAAAAAAAAATTGTATTATCCATTAAGAATTGATTTATTTCAAAACTTTATCGGCATTAAATGACCCACTGAGGTTGATATGCCGTAAAACAAACAAACCAAACCAAAACAAAACATGAATATGAGAAGAACTCACATAACAAGGAGTTTTTTTTAAATTCTATGTGAACACCAGCAATATGCCTCCAGCCTCTCAAGTCAGTCATGAATTAGAATTGAATTAGACTTAAACGTCCAGACATCTTTATAGGGCTTCGAAATTTGAAACTAAATAATCAATCTAAAAAACAAAAAACAAAAAAAAAGAAAACATTTAATTGCCATATATTAAGGAACATACGTTAAAGAATTGACAAAAAAGGTATCTGCATATGAAAAAAAATTATATTTGAGTAAAGGTAGCGTGGACATGTAAATGAACACATGATTACTGACAGTTTATTGCCTATTCAATCTTTGGATGAGAAGAGGATCGCATAGGCGACAAACTGTCAGTACCCAGTCGTTGACTCCATGTCTACGCTATATTAACTCAAATAGAATCGCTCGATCAATGATATAGAACATTACGGCTTAGAAATATAGCATCCATATTAATTACAAAATATACAAAAATTCTAGATAGTTTAAAATACGAGGGTGTCAAAAAGTAAAGCCATTTTCTTTATTTCATATGAAGTTTTTAAAAAAAACAAAACAAACGCCTATATTGAGACCCTAAGGAAGCCCGTGGTGTAATGGTTAAAGTCACCCCGAGTTCAAATCCTGGACATGGTAATTGCATTTCACTTAGCGCTAATACTCTTGGGAAAGGTATGAATCCTACTCTTCCTCCAGCTATGGATAAATAGTAGGGCAGACTGGGCTCTTTAATCTTGGTTAGGCAACCGGTCTAGGAGAAGGAAAACTCTGAATTCAAACCTGTTGAACTTCCGCTTAAGTAATTGACGTGTGTGTCGTATCCTGCTCGTGCGGAGGGTTGGTTAAATATATATATATTATTGAGACCCTAACAAGGCTCAAAGCAAGAATCCGACAAGTGAAACCCAACTTGTCCTCCTTCTGCAATGCTCGGCCAGACACAAGCATCAGGACAGAGAGAACATTGCCTCATTTGGGTGGACAACTTTACCGCATTCACCATACTCATCAGATTTAGCACATTCAGACTATCATCACTTCGGCCCCATGAAAGAGGGCTTGAGAGGTAAACATTATTCCAGTGACGAGGAAGTGAAATCTGTAGTGAAGAAGTGGCTCAAAGAACAGTCAACAGAATTTTACGGGGCAGGGATACATGCTCTCATTTGAAGGTAGAACATTGCTATTGAGAGAAATGGTGACTTCATTTTGATGTATGATACATGTTCCTGTGTTGGTAATTATATATATTTACCAACCCATCCGCACGAGCAGGATGCGACACAAGGTCAATTATTAAGCGGAGTCAACAGGTTAGAATTCAGAGTTTTCCTTCTCATAGACCGGTTGCCTAACCAAGGTTAAAGACCCCAGCCTGCCCTACTATTTACCCATAGCTGGAGGGAGAGTAGGATTCATACCTTTCCCAAAGGTATTAACGCTAAGTGAAATGCAATTACCACGTCCAGGATTTGAACTCGGGGCGACGAGTCCATTTCCATGACTTTAACCATTACACCACGCGCTTCCTGTGTTGGTAATTATACATGTCCTAAAAAAAAATGGCATTACTTTTTGACAAACCCTCGTATGTTGTTACTTTTCACTCTCCTGATATGGATGACATTATAATACCCGACTCTAATTAATTACAGCATAGGAATGAAATCTGTGATAGAAAAAAAAAACAAGATTCCCAGTGATGCACGAAGGAAAGTTTCGACAAACAGATTGAATCGACAGAGTGGACAAGATGGGAACTAGGCTATGAAATGCAAAGAACCGTTACAATTTATATAGTTGAAAAAAATAGATGAATGGAAAAAAGAAAGAAAATGAAGTGATGTAGACAATAGAAAAGATGACAAAGAGAGAGAGAGAGAGAGAGAGAGAGAGAGAGAGAGAGAGAGAGAGAGAGAGAGAGAGAGAGAGGTCAAATAAATGAAATGAGTAGAATAAAGGGAGATAGATAGATAGATAGATAGATAAAGAGAGAGAGAGAGAGAGAGAGGAGAGAGAACGATAGAGAGGGGGGAATGTGGGTATGTGTGAAAGAGCGAGCTACGTGAGTATAAATGAGCAAATGAGAGAGAGAGAGAGAGAATGAGAGAGAGAGAGAAGAGAGAGAGAGAGAGAGAGTAAGTCAAATAAAATGAAAATTGACAGATAAGGAGATTGATAGATAGATAGATAGATTAATAGAGCGAGAGAGAGAGAGAGAGAGAGAAGAGAGAGAGAGAGAGAGAGAGAGAGAGAGAGAGAGAAATAGAGGAGAGAGTGAGTGAAAGAGAGGATGAACCCAAATAAATATAAATAAGCAAAATAAAGTGAAAGAGAGAGAAAGCAAAAATAAATGTAAATGAGCAAAATAATTGAAAGTTAGAAAGTGAGTGAGAGAGAGAGAGAGAGGAAGAGAGAGGAGAGAGAGAGAGAGAGAGAGAGAGAGGGCGGAGGGGGAGAAAGAGAGGGGAAGAATAAGCAATCAAAATAGATTTAAATGAGTAAATATTATATATATATATATATATATATATATATGGTGATGCCACTTCTTCACAGAATAAGGCCAAGTAGTTTGGTTGTGCGCAAGCAGATGGTCCAAGGATCAAGATTTTGTTTTATTGTACCCTATTACATGTGAATCGCTTCCCTGTCTTCCTCAAGTATGCGACGATATGTGATTGAGAAGCCCAGCCCTCGATGGGCAAGCCCTGTCACACAGGTCGGTCAAATGTAGGAGTTGTGTCCGTGACGACCGTTAGGTGCCGCCTGTGTAGAGACCAATTCAGGATGGGGTACTCGATCCACCTTACATCAAACCCCTTACAGGTACCATCGGCATGCCCTTTCAAGAGAAAGTGTAGCCAGCCCCCACTTCTTTTAATTGGTCCTGATCGCTATAACTGTCTTCCACAAGGGCCTCGATGTCTATCCCATATCAAGAAGGTTTGTCACGATTCCAGTTCGTCATTTGGGGTTTTCCAATCGCTCAGGATCCAGAATTGTCCGGAGATTCCAGGTGGCTATTGTTAGCCTGACTTATATTACAATATTTTCTTGTTTTCGCCCTGCTAATAGGAACAGCCGTCAAACCGCATGTTGCTGGTCAGCTTGATAGGTGAACAGGTATTTGTTTAGGCCTACTTTTCTATACACTTCCCAGACGTCTGGGAGAACAGTGCTACTCAAGGGGCTGTTCAGTCACTCAGTACATCACCGAGGTCTGTTGCTGTTTAATCGACAATGCAGTGCTGTTAAATGGGTCACGAGTATCACCACGTGTATGTTCACAGTTGTGTGCTTCCAGGCCATCAAACCTGCACACATCATTCCTCTATCACCGAGGGACTTGTAGAAATATCTACGCATGTTGACATATTGTGCGCTTGTGCGACACGCACCGCATGCTCTCCTTCCTCAAAGTCTAGTATCAGTGACAAGCCGAAGCAAGATGACTGTAAGACTTTGAAGAACGCAGGTGAATGATCTAATGAGATCTACGGGTCCATCACTCCGGAAAAAAATAATTATATTTTTTTCTAAGTTCTGACTTAGTCCACAGATACCGTTTTCTATTAAATAGGTGACTTTTTATATACGTTTCTGTAAAATGAAATGTATTAGGGGAGAAAGTTAAATGCATTTGGGCATAATGTTAATACAATATTTACTATTTAAAATAAAAAAAATAAGTGATTTATCTTTGAGAGCCAAATTCAGATAATAGTCTCTGACCGTCTTTACTTTTTATATTGACAAAGTTACTTTCCTATTTCAACGTGGGTGGGCCAGTGGAGGGGGCATAGTTCTAATAAGTCATTTTAAATATATATACACACACACACACATATATATATATATATATATATATATTATATATGCAACGTGTGTAAAAATATATTTTTGTACTATTTGAACACCTTGTATTCTGAAAAAAACCTTCAATTCAATTTTCATTTACATTCCTTTTTCATCTCCCCCAGCTATGGGTTAAATAGTACTACTACTGTTCTTCTGCAAGGAAGGTTTTGACAATACGTAATTCACACATTTTTATATGCCATTAAACAAAGAAACTAACTTCTCTAAATTTCTCTCTTCTCTCTCTCTCTCTCTCTCTCTCTCTCTCTCTCTCTCTCTCTCTCTCTCTCTTAAATTCACTTTCAAACTAATATCCTTGGAAAAGGTATTGACCCCCAAATCCACTCTGCTATGAGTTAAATACTATAACTACTGTTCTTCTACAAGGATGAAATTGGCATAACATAACCCAGAAATGTTGATATACCATTGAACAAAGAAATGAACTGCCCCCCCCCTCTCTCTCTCTATAACACACACACACACACAACATATTATATATATTATATATATATATATATATATATATATATATCTTATGTTCACTTTGAAACTAATACCTTGGGGTGAAATAGTACCACTACTGTTTTACTGTAAGGATGGACTTGTTTTTAAATAACCCACAAAAGCTGATATGCCAATAAACATAGAAACCAACACTAACTTTATATTCAGTAACAATTCTGTTATTCAATTTACTTTAGTTTGATGTCTACAAAATTAATTTGTCTAGTTTTTTATTGTCTCGTATCCACTTTCATGTGTTTGTAGAATTCGCTTTCATTGTTCTCAGAATTGCATTTTTGCGTGCACTGAGCAATTCTATGTTTACGCGTTTTCACTAATGTTTCTTGAGTCTATAATTTTTTGTGTTATTTTTGGGTTAAGCTTTTTTTTGTCTTTTTAAAAAAAATTCTTTTGCTTGTCTCAAACAACTTGTGGTCTCTCTTATTCGTTACGATATTAACTAGTTTAAAGTTTGGGTATTTTAATTATATTTATGTTTATCAATGAGTATTTAATTTATAGTTAAAATCATTAATGCATATAATAAAGAACAACCCTGTATTATATATGTATATATATAAGTAAAAAAAAAAGTAAAGTCGTCGGGCGGCCTAAAATCGGTATCAGCCAGTTAGCAAGGGAGTCTATCACCTTTTCAATGGTGCTAGACAAAGGAGATTGTTTTGGCGTCTGAGGTGGAGCGCCATACCTACCATCAGCTCCTTACTTTATATATATATATATATATATTTAACACCACCTCCGCATGAGCATGTTCTGACACAAGGTCAATTTCTTAAGCGGAATATAATAGGTTGAATTCAGAGTCTCCTTCTCATAGACTGGTTACCTAGTCATGATTAAACATTTCAATCCGCCCTACTATTTGCCCATAGCTGGTATTAGTCCTGGTATTAGTGCTATGTGAAATTCAAACGGCTTCGTGTAGGATTTGAACTTGGGTCGACGAGTCCATTTCTCACCCTTCTAACTATTACACAACACACCTCCATATTATAAATACTTAGGCATTAAGTATATAACATTAAACGGTACACATTGTTTTTTTTAAAACAATTGTAGTAAATACATATACGGTATTATTGATTTATATTTAGTTTCTTTTATTTTAACATATATCAAAGTTATATAACGTTTAGGGTTTTGCGAAAACAATTATCTACAAACGAGGAATATCTTATTATAATGGAGATTGTGGGTTTGTCTGTCTGTAACCGAAACTATATTACTATTCAAGTCACAATTCCCTTTATTATTTACATCACAATCTCAATCATTTTATTTATATTTAAACCTCAATTATTAATAAAATTGCTTCACCTTTTTATTAGTGTTGTCCATATCTACATACTAATAACATGCTATTGTATTTATATATACAAAAAATAGCGGTTTACAGTGTGAATGGGAAGGCTAATTTGCATATTGATATTAAAAATGTGATTTTATTAAATATATGCTTAGTATTATTGATTTCTAATTGTTTGGTTTTATTTTAATGAATATAAGCAAAAATCTCTTCAATGAATCTTAAATGAAATCCATTAACAAGAAAAAATAAGTGTAATTTTATTCTTTATTTCCTAATTTAACTAAATAGTTAAATAAGTAAAATTCAGCAATGAAAGACGGCAGTGAGGGAAGAGTAAGTTTCATTTCTATTTTTCTATTATACCCCCACTCTGTTTCAAATCTTTTTATCTGCCTTCTTATTAGACTTTCTAAATTAATACGATATTTCATTACATTAAAACTTAAATACTTGCACCCGGAGGGTGCATATATTTGCTAGTTCATATAACGTTCGTCTACGATAAATTATATATTTTATAATACGGTGAAAAAATTCTATTTTCATTATCGTCTGTCATAAGATTTTATTTTACGACAGACGATAATGAAAACAAAACGGTTTCGGCACCGCAAAAAGAAAAACCTAAAATATTTGAATTAATGGGAATTAAATTGTTACACGTTTGAGTAATGTATCTTAAGTCAATAATTTTTGGTGTATTTTTTCAGTGCAGCAGGAATAGCTTTTAACAGGTACAACTACGGAGCAACGGTGTGCTCCACATTCCCCAAACCTCCAAAACTGGAACCTCAGCATCAGATAGTTTAACGTTATACCCAGGACAAGTAGACCCTCAGCCACCGCCTTCTAGCACCCATATGATAAAAAGGGTTGGGGCTTGTCATAAGGGCAATCATATAGGTGCTAGGGCTTGACGTGACCAGCCGATTGATCGGAGGGGGCCTCTCCGACCGGCCGTCTAGCCTAAGTAAGGTTTTAAGTGGCGTTAGAGTGAAAGTATGAAAAGATAGCTCATAAAATAAAATAAAAAACATTATTTTATATTGTAAGAAATATATAAATAATGACTAATAAGGTTTATGGTTTTGTTGGATTTTACGGCATGTCAACTCTTGTTGGGTTATTTTATACCGGAGTTGTATAAAAAACATATATAAAAAACAATGAGTAATAAATTATTCCTTGGTTTATGGTTTGGTTGGGTGTTACGACATTTCAATCCTTACTGGGTTATTTTATACTGGAGACGTATAACAAATATATAAAAAAATGAGTAATGAAACAAAAATGGGTACAAATACAGAAAAATATAGCGCAAGAGATATTATTAGTATCGCATTTTACATATAAAAGCATTAGATTACGGAAACTCCTGAAGTAGTCTAACCCTAACCCTAATCCTTTTTATACGTAATCAAATGATATTATCTCTTGTCCGCTATTTTGGATTTGGACCCGAAAAATGTTATTTTCCTGCTTTTGTGCCATATTATACGTTTATATTTTTCCTATTTTCTGTTATTAGCAAAGATTTCCTGTAATTTTTATCAGAATTTTGAAAAGTGTACGAAAAGAGAAGATTTATTATTGTTACTTCCACGTTAGGTGAGTATTAGAAACTTTTGGATTAGTTGGATTTTACGGCAAGTCAACCGTTGTTGAGTTATGTTATGCTGGAAATGTATAACAAATGTATAAAAAAGATAGTAATACATTTTCCTAGGTTTATGGTTTGGTTGGGTTTTATGGCATGTCAACCCTTGTTGGGTTATTTTATGCCGGAGATATTTTGTTCTTTCACTCTTGATGTTTTTAATTTTTTAAAAAATTTTTTTAAATTTTTTTTTTTTTAGATATAAACTCATTTTTTAAACATTTTTTAAACTTATGCTTTCAATTTAATCCACAGAGAGGGTCCATAAACTGTACTACCACTCCGGGTCAGAGTTAACCAGAGAGGAATGACAATAAAGGAAAACGTGATACTCCCCAAAGCTCCAGATTTTGAACTTCACAATTAGATACCGTTTAAAGCCATACCGAAGACACATTGATCCTAGGATACTGGAGTAGGACATACTAACTGCATTAAATTGCACTGATCGAATTTGCTCTATTTTTCTGTGCAAGAAGTCAAGTCTTTCCCAAATATTGAAAGAGAATTAGTGCAATTGGGAAATGGATGAACACGAACTCAATGAAGAAAGGGGGAAACACACAGTCAATAAAACTAAATGTAATATCAAAAGTATTAATACTATCTTGACACAAAAATGCTAAATATACTAAAATATTGCAAAACATTTAACTCAAACTAGTAACACACACACACACACACACACACACACACACATACACCACACACACACACACACACACACACACACATATATATATATATATATATATATATATATACATTTCATTGTCACAGGATGAGTTTGTAAGAGAATTCAGTCAATTTCTAAGACGATATTGACAACTGAAATGAGTATTTTAAACGGAGAAAGAAGATATATATATATATATATATATATATATATATATATATATATATATATATATATATATATATGAAGTGGCATATTTTGGTTTGACCGGTACCTTGAATATACCTATCCTCAGTTGGCCTGTAATAAATAGCTTCTTCAGAAACTAGTTCTTCATTAGTAGATACAGGTATATATAATATATATATATATATTATATATATATATAATAAAGATAATCTACTGAGTCAGACGAACCTACTATTAGTTTCGCATGAAGCTCTTCAGGGCTAAAATCTGACTCAAAATTTCCAGCATAACATAACTCAACAACGTAAAAACCAACTAATCCAAAGGTTTATAATACTCACCTAACGTGGAGTCAGATTTTAGCCCTGAAGAGCTTTATGCGAAACTAATAGTAGGTTCGTCTGACTCAGTAGATTATCTTTATACTTGGCTCTACTTAGGTATCGAGCACTTTTTACAAATTAGCTTTTCCTAGCGGTTATATGAATATATATATATCTTATATACATATATATAAATTGTTTTTTCTTTTGGCCAATTACTATACCAATAGATTATTTTTTGTTGGTACGAATATCTTGGTCTTTTCTTTTTTTCAAAAATTTTTTTCTTCCTGGTTGATGTTTGGTAGTATATTTTTACAATCAAACTCTCTGCCGGGTTTTTTCTCTCCGCAAGGATCTACCAACACGCTTGGTATATTAAATATACTAGCAAATATATGCACCCTCCGGGTGCAAGTATTTAAGTTTTAATATAATAAAATATCATGTTAAATTAGAAAGGCTAATGAAACTGAATAAGAATTCAGATAAAAATATTTGGAACAGAGGGGGTATAATCGGAAAATAGAACAACTTTGAAACTAACTGTTCCACCATTTTCCCTTACTCCCGTCTTTCAGTGGTAAATTACCCTAATTTAACTATTTAGTTAAAATAGGAAGAAAAGAATAAAATTACAGTTATTTCTTATGTTAATAGATTTCTGTTAAGATTTATCCCCGAGATTTTTGCTCATATTTATTAAGATAAAACCAAACAATTAGAAATCAATAATACTAAGCATATATTTATTAAAATCAATTTTTTAAGATCAATATGCAAATTAGCCTTCCCATTCACACTGTAAACCGCTATTTCGTTGTTGAATATATAAATATAATTGCATGCTATTAGTATGTAGATATTGTTAACAGTCTTAATGATGTAAAACAATTTTTACTAATAATTGAGGTTTAAATAAAAAATAAAATCATGGAGAATGTGATGTAAATAACAAAGGGAATTGTGACTTGAGTAGTAATATAGTTTCGGTTACAGACAGAAAAACACACAATCTCCATTATAATAAGATATATACACATATATATATATATATATATATATGTGTGTGTGTGTGTGTGTCTGTGTGTGTGCATGCGTGTATATATATATATGTATGTGTGTGTGTGTGTGTCTAAATGTCATGAGTTAATGTACTTATGCCAAATTTCCGTGTTTACCAGATTCAAGTTCCTTTTTATTTTCTTTGCTTTTATTTTGACATCCGACTCATTTTACCGCACGCAAAAACATTCGAACATAAATATATGTATACATTCTTACAATGTTTGGCTTAAAACAGACTAGATGTTATGTAAAAATATGGTGATTTTTTAGTATATATATATATATATATATATATATATATATATATATATATATATATTTAGTAAATGAAGAAAAACACTAAACTTGCTTCATTACAATAATTTATTTCAAGTAAGAGTCATGTTCTTGTGATTACCTGAAGATGCCGTATTAATACGGTTGAAATAAATTATTGTAATGAAGCAAGTTTAGAGTTTTTCTTCATTTACTAAATATCTTGCTCTGTCCTTTTACTCACTGGTATTAGGTACATTGAGCTCTCCTTATGGTCTACCTGCATCAGCTTGGTTAAACCACACATGGAAAGACCCTAACTACGGAAAAAAAAACTATATATATATATATATATATATATATATATATATATATATATATAAGGTGTGTCAAAGGTATCGAGATTGAAGCTGTATTTACCGAGATAGGAACGTAACGTTAATTTTTTTCAGAATACAAGGTGCGTCAAGAAGTACAGTGTTTAAAGCTGTATTTACCAAGATAGAAATGAAGAATGAATGGAACGTTTATATTTCAGAATATAACTAGTGTCAAAAAGTAGAAAAATCTCTATACTTTTTTGACACACCTTGTATATACATATATATAATCATATAATTATATATATATATATATCTGTGTGTGTGTGTGTGTGTGTGTGTGTGTTTATGTGGTGCCTGGGTGCGTGTGTTAAATCCAATCAAGATATATAACGGATAAAAATGTAAAAAAAATACACGAAATTCAAAATCACAGAAACACTAAGACGGATGAATGATAGAACAAATCCGAATTACTAAAATAACATACTCTCTTCTGATATCTTTAGAAGATATCAGAAGATATGAAACACGTGTCGCTGATGTAAAATAATAATAATAAAAAATTGTTTTTAATAAAATAATCTATTTTGCGGACCTTCTTTTTTATATAATATTTAATTTTCTCCCGTTGGACACATAACTGCACTCTAGCTCGTTTTCACCTTTGATTCGAATATATATAATTCTGATTTATAATAATGAAATTGATTCTGATGTAGCATGGAAGATCAACAGAGGCGAAATATTAATTAAATGCAATTCTCTGTGATCGTTATTCAATTTTTCTATAACATTTTCTTACACTTTTCCCGATTTTTTCAAGTCTGTTATTTTCTTCACACACAGACCACACACACACACAAATGCACATACACACACACACGCACACACATACACACACACACACACACACACGATATTTTCAGCTTTAAAGTAATTTACTTTAAAAACAATTTGATTCATATTTTTTAAGGATTAGTTCCCATATCGTGTTCATCTCTATACTTATACAGATCCCTTGGATGTTATATTTGGCCATGGTACACACACACAATTTCACAATAGGACTAAAGAGGATATTTGGTAATCTGAACATTAGCTACATAAATGAGAGTAACTTCCCCTTGTATGTTTCACTTAGAGGAAGCCATTTGTTTTGTTCGGCCATTTTCCTTTCACCATAAATCTATACTGAAAATACAAATTTGTTTTAAAATGAAAATATCATAAAATGTGTTCTTAATTGTGCTTGGACATTATTTGAAATGAACTTAATTGTTATTAAGAACACATTTTATGATATTTTGATGTTAAAACATGCAGTTATATTGATTCAAACAAATTCGTATTTTCAGTGTAGATTTACGGTGAAATGAAAATGGCCGAACAAAACTAACGGCTTCCTCAAAGTGAAACAAACAAGGTAAAGTTACTCTCATTTATGTAGCTAAAGATTACCAATTTTCCTTTTTAAAATTTTTAAAAAGCTATTTGTAATCTTTATTTCTTTTCCTATTTCAGTTTGGATAGGATTTCCTTTTCCTCTCTTGATATTAAAATGAGTTTAAGATACTATTAGTGTTTTCTTCTAAATGATTGACCGAAGTCGTTGTCTTAATAACTAACTCAATAAGATGAGGACAATAGTCCGAAAACCAAAGTTATTTACTTTTTGTATGTTATAGCGACTAAAAAATAAAAATTGAAAGATATTACCTGAAAATGGGTCGGGGTTAAGAATTCAATGTCAGAGGGTTTGTATCATGGGCTAAGAAAAATCATCAAATTTATTAAAGGATTAAAAAAAAACTCCTAGAAAAAAGGAAACTTAATATGTTGCATGCATCTATTAATAATCAATTAAATAATCATTTTAGATATTTTACCCATAAATTTTAAAACAAAATCGTAGATGTTTATTTATTTGTAAATATTTTAGTTAATGTCTTGTTTCCATTGAAATAATACAATTTTTTAATTAGTTTCATAGTTTATGTATTTAAATTGTCATTATTAAAATGGAAAGATTTAAATGTTGACTAATAAGGAACAGCTTTTAATTATTTTATTACCATCAATATTGAATACTGCGACGATTTTGGGTATTGTAACATAAGCAGTGACGTAGTTTCCGTTACAAAGAAACAGAGGCCGAATCTCCATTTTTAATAGATATATTTTCACGCTTTCTTATATTTCTTTGAATATAGAAGTCTAATTTTACAGTGGTATACAGCAAGTCTGTAGTTGTGTTGCTGACTTGTCAATTCTAGATTATTCAAACTTATATTGTGTTTTGAAAGATCAATCAATGGGAGAGATATTATTTTCTATTCAACATATTAATGCTAATTTCCCGGAGAGTCTACAAGAACACGATGACCAAGTAATCAGAAATTATAAAGATTTTCTAGAATTGATTTGCAAAGGGTCACGTAGTACAAGAAGTCAGTCAATTTCTCAGACGATATTGACAACTATTTAATTAGGATTTTAAACGGAAGCTTACCAATAATAATAATAATGATAATAATAATGTAAATGATCATAACAACAATAATAATAATAATGATGATGATGATAATAATAATAATGTGAGTTAATAACAATAGCAACAACAACAATAATAATAATAATAATAATAATATAAATGATGATAACAACAATAATAATAATGATGATGATAATAATAATAATAATGGTGACGTTAATAACAATAGCAACAACAACAACAACAATAATAATAATAATAATAAATAATAATAATAATAATAATAATAATAATAATAATCCAACATAGAGGACTGCGTAGAAACAACAATCCAACAACTTGAAGATTACACAAGAAAGAGCAAAGACAAACTACTTATGGCGACCAACAATAGTAGAGGCGACCGATGGACAATCACAAAAACAATAAAGACTAGAAGACAAAAATGGGAAGAAAAACAATTATATGGACGTTTCAAACGACAAATTGAAGAGGTCGCCCATGAAAAGACTTGGACATGGTTAAGAAAAGGAAACCTCAAAAGAGAAACGGAATCACTTATAATTGCTGCACAAAATAATGCCATAAGGACAAACTACATCAAAAGCAAAAATTGATAGGACCCAACAAAATAGTAAATGTAGATTTTGCGGGAATAGAGATGAGACTGTAAACCATATACTCTGCGAATGTAGCAAACTAGCACAACGAGAATACAAAACTAGACACGACTGGGTTGGGAAGGTGATCCACTGGGAATTATGCAAAAAGTTTAATTTTGACCATGCCAAAAAATGGTAAATGCATAAACCAGAATCTGTTCTTTGAGAACGAAACGCATAAAATTCTCTGGGACTTTGAAATAAAAACGAATCACCTTATCCCAGCAAGAAGACCAGACCTAGTGTTGATAAATAAAAAAGAAAGAACTTGTCAACTGGTGGATTTTGCTGTGCCAGCAGATCACAGTGTGAAGCTAAAGGAAAATGAAAAAATAGACAAATATCTGGACCTTGTCAGAGAACTGAAAAAGTTATGGAATATGAAAGTGAAGGTGATACCAATTTAGTTGGTGCACTTGGAACAGTCCCAAAAGGATTGGAAAAGGGTCTGGAATGTTTGGAAATCAGAGGAAGGGTTGAAACCATTCAAAACACTGTACTGCTGCAATCTGCCAGAACACTCAGAAGAGTCCTGGAGACCTGAGGAGACTTTCTGTCACTCAGACTCCAGTGAAAGACCATCAGCTAATGCTGATGTGAACACTCAAAAGGAGCAAATAATAATAATAATAATAATGGTGATGATGATAACAACAACATCAACGACAATAATAATAATAATAATAATAATAATAATAATAATAATAATAATAATAATAAAAGGTAACTCATGACCATGCACAAAGCATTACACCCGGGAGACGACACAGACAGACTATATGTGCCAAAGAAAGGAGGGGGGGAGAGGTTCGCCAACATTGAAGATAGTATTGATACGACAATCCGAACACCTGACAAATACACTAACATACGTTAAAGAAAGACTAATTTTCCCCCGTTTTATTACAAGCATAGCACAATTTTCGATTCCGAATTCCATTCCCTATATCTTGGCTATATATTCTATTGGTTTGTTTCCAGGATTTCAAGTTCTTTTTTATTTTTGGCATTTTTTTATGTCATCCATGTACGTAAAGTGGTTTTCCTGTGAGTTAGTGAATTTGTATCCCCCTATTCATTTTCTGAATATATGATTGAGTGGAATCGGTGCTATAATAAATAGTGTAGCGATTCTCCTTCGAAAATACCTCTTTGGATTTTTATTTCTGCCAAGGATTGTCCTCCTGCTGCACAAAAGTGTGCCGAAGAGCTGATGGTCTCAAGCTTCACATGAAAGTTTACAGTGATGCGTATACAACACCTGTCGATTCAGTCAACACCGATCTTTATGTGTGCCAGATATGGGCTATGTTATGCAAAAACTTTGGCATAATTGAAAAGTCATGATCGAGCCCACAAACAGACAATGAATGAAGGAGTGGCAGTCGCCCAACAAGACGTCGCGATCAATATACAAATTGTATTAGATTTACACACGTGCATATCACAATACTAATGAACTATATTTAATTCCCTTCTCTAAATTTGCTGAGTTCAAAGGAACCCTTGAGAATAATGTGTTTATCGAAGGTCGCACTTTTGACTTTTGTAAAACAGGAGAATGAAAGGAAAGTACACATTGCTTAAAGTATAATGAAATAGAAAGAAAGAAAATCTCGTTAAAACTGAAAAGGAAGAAAGAAAGAAAGAAAGAAAGAAAGTTAAAGCTGAAAAGGAAGAAAGAAAGAAGAAAGAAACTGAAAATGAAGAATGAAAGAAAGAAAGAAAGAAAAAAGAAAGAAAGAAGGTTAAACTGAAAAGGAAGAAAGAAAGAAAGAAAGAAAGAATGAAAGAAAGAAGGAAGGAAGGAAGGTAAACTGTAATGGAAGTAAAAAAGAAAAAAGAAAAAAGAAAGGAGGTTTAAACTGAAAAGAAAGAAAGAAGATATAAGGTTAAGCTGAATGAGAAAGAAAGAGCAAAAAGAAAGAAAGAAGTTTAAAACTGAAAAGGAAGAAAGAACGAAAGAAAGAAAGTTAAAGCTGAAAAGGAAGAAAGAACGAAAGAAAGAAGGTTAAAACTGTAAAGAAAGTTAAAACTGTAAATAAAAAAGAAAGAAAGAAAAAGAAAGGAGGTACAACTGAAAGAAGAAAAGAAAGGTAGAAATTAAAGTTAAACGGAAAGAAAGAAGAAGTTTAAAACTGTAAAGAAAGAAAGAAGAAAGAAAAAGAAAGAAAGAAAGAAAGGTTAAAACTGTAAAGGAAGAAAAAGAAAAGAAAAAAAGAAAGGAGGAAACTGAAAAGAAAGAAAAAAGGTAGAAATTTAAAGTTAAAAGAAGAAAGAAAGAAGTTTAAAACTGTAAAGAAGAAAAGAAGAAAGAAAGAAAGAAAGAAAGAAAGGTTTAAAACTGTAAAGGAGAAAAAGAAGAAAGAAAAAAACAAAGAGTACAAACTGAAAAGAAGAAAGAAAGGTAGAAATTTAAGTTAAAAAGGAAGAAAGAAAGAAGTTTTAAAACTGTAAAGGAAATAAAAAAGAAAGAAAGAAGGTTAAAACTTAAAGAAAGAAAGAAAGAAAGAAGGTTAAAACTGAAATGAAAGAAAGAAAGATAGAAGTTTAAAAGTGAAAAGAAAGAAAGAAATGAAAAGAAAGAAAGAGAGAAGAATGTGTGTATATGTGTATGAGTTCGTGTTGGTGTGTGTTTGTCTGTTTGTATATTTGCTTGTTTGTTTGAAAGAGAGAGGGGGGAAAGAGAGCGAGAAAGAGAGAGAGAGAGAGAAAGAGAAAGAGAGAGAAAGAGAGAAATCAAGAAGAGGAAAAGAGAGAGAGAGAGAGAGAAGAGAAAGAGAAATAAAGAGAGAGAAAGAGAAAGAGAAAGAAAGAGAAAGAGAAAGAGAGAGAGAGAGAGAGAGAGAGAGAGAGAGTGAAAGGTGATTTGGAGAAGGATACAGGTACAGAAAGAAGCTGATGAAACCGGATAAAACAAATATTTGAACCAACGTGAAAAAAAAATCACTTTTTTTTCAATGAATTCACATTACGTTTGTCTCTCAAAATTTTCTTCCTCTATTAATAATGGAAATTTGCTCTCCAGCTATCGGTAACCGAAACTACGCCACTGCTTACGTCACATTACCCCAACTCCTCAATAAAGAACGGCATTGTATTATACATACACAAACTTTGAGTATGCCCCCTTAGACGCTCCTCTTTTAAAAAGTTTTAATAAATATATTATCGGTATTTTATATTCATATATAGTTTATTTTACCCAGCTATAGGTTAAATAGTAGGACAGACTGGGCCCTTCAGCCTTGGGTATGTAATCAGTCTAGAAGAGGGGTAACTCTGAATTCAAAATTCCTCCCAGCTATTGGTTAAATAGTAGGGCAGACTGGCCCTTCAGCCTTGGGTATGTAACCAGTCTAGGAGAGGAATAACTCTGAATTCAAAATTCCTGATTCGGTCGTTGATTGGGTTTGTGGCAATCCTTGATGCAACAATTCTTTCCTATCGACTGGGCCAAAAAGTGTGGATGGTCCAACACAAACCACTATAAACAAATCACTGTGTGGGTGTTCATTGTGTGTGTGAACCTTCATGGTGTCGAAAATCCACGAGAGAGTCCATAAAAAAGTCTCCAACTCAGCGTATGAGTAGCACAGGGATTTGTGTGGTAAAGTGAGGAGCTGATGGTAGGTGGGGTGCTCCATTCCGGATGCTAAAATAATCTACTTGGTCTAGTGAAAGGGGTATAGACTCCTTCGCTGTATGGCTCATACTGACATTAGGCCGTCCCGAAAACTTTGCTTATTGATTTATCTCTCTCTATGTCTCTCTCTGTCTCTGTCTCAGTCTCTATCACTCTCTCTCTCTCTCTCTCTCTCTCTCTCTATCTATCTATCTATCTATCTATCAACGTATCTATCTATCTATATCTATCTATCTCAAATTATTCAATGCCGAACTCATGCCACCCTGAATACTTCCAGATATGCGCCTTAAATCATATGTTTCTCCTTGAATTTGAAGGTAGTCACTGATTATTTTTCCGGAGGTGGAAACTTTTTTGCTATTGTGTGAACAGTAACACATTCATTAGAATCACACTTTGAAAATCACATCTCCAGTGCATTACACAACATTTATTACACAACACTTTTTTAAAGATTATTATCCATTTGCTTTTCTATTTGCACCTTCAGTTTTGGGTTTGTAAAACCCAAGGATTTCGATAACGAAATTATTACTTTATTCTCATAGGTAGTAAAACAATCTTATGAATAATCTATATTGAAATCAATTAGAATTAGATGCTACTGCTATACAGTTTGTGATCTGATTCACTTCCTACATCCATGTCATCATAAATGAATATCTACCTTTTTTTTTGGTTCAAAAACTATACACATTTGGTCTATAGAGGCAAAAGAGATCTGGCATCTCTAGCAGATACAGCCTATCCAAACCCTTAAAGATATGGTACCATTCAAATATATCATTTTTTTTTTAAGGAAATGTTTTGGTGTCAAAAATAGTAGCTAATTTGCTTCCAGCAAAAGTAGATTTTTATTTCTGCTAAAGGCAAGATTTATTTTGAAAGGATGTAAGTTTATAAGTCTTATATTGAAGAACAATACTAGTTATTTACAAAGCCTAGCTTAGATGTGGTACAAGGCCAATGAGAATCAAACTCACTATCAATGGTCTGCTAATCTAGCTAACCATTATACCATGTAAGGTACTCTTGAAATACAGTATTACACAATATAATTAGTATATTGAAATACTTGTAAAATACATATTAAATCAGTGCTATTAATGATATGAAATGTTAATCTATTTCATATCTTTTCCCATGATTTTCTTTTTACACAGATTCAATAGCAAAAATAACAAAAGAAAAACCTAAAATTATAACCAAATATCATATTGGCTACACAGTTCTGCAAAGTTCATTTGGGGATGTAAAATAATGGAAATACCTGGAAATGTCAAACATTTATTTTAATATGGTGTAGAACCGCCTTTGTGCAGCTTCCTTCTTACAGTTTCTAAGGGAACTGGGTTCTCGAGATGGTCATTAAGCTTTGCTGTAATTTTTGGAGTCGTATTCTTGTGATCCTTCCTAATAATTCGCTTAAGAGTCCGACGGTCCCAATCAGACATTTTTTTAAATTCTTTTTTTTTTTGGGGGGGGCAAGCGAAAAGAATTCATGCTTAAAGAGGTTGCCCTCAATCACAATCCTTCGAGTTTGAGTTTTGTTTAACGGCATATCAACCCCTGTGGGTCATTTAATGCCAAAAAGGTTATTTTGGATTTCAGACTTTAAGGTAGTGGTTCTATGGAGATAATTGGTTATGTTCTGTTATATTTTGTTGAAAAGGTTGCTTTTTTTAATAAAATTTAAAATGTTTTCAGGGTTTGTATTCTTGAAGATGTCTTTCAGGTTTCTAGCTTGATAGAATTTGCGCGGATATGTTTAAGTCTGTTACATTTAGAAGGATATGCTTGGTTGTAAGTTGTACTTTGCATGTTGGGCACACTGGGGCACCCTCCCTTTTAACAGGTACGAATGGGTAATGTGGTGTGCCCAATACGCAATCTGGCGAGTATTACTTCTTCTCTTCTAATACTTCTGTGGCCCGTCGGCCACTCTCCAATAACTTCTTGTATTCGTGGAGCTTGTTTTGAGTCAGATTGTCCCATGATTTCTGCCATTTGTCTAATAAATTTGTTTATGGTTGGTTCAGATCTGTATATGGGATCTCAAACTCAAACAATCCTTCTTTTCTATAAACCAGTTTAAAAAAAAATGAAAAAAGGGGGAGGGGAGGGGGAGTAGCTATACCTTAAAATAACCTATTATTAGAAAGAAAATAGAAAGAAATAATTAGGTACATAAAGAAAAAATGTAAATATATAATTTTTTTAAAAAAGCATAAAAGAAATAATGATAACGTCAGGTGACCGAGACCTCAGTTCACAAGAGAATATTCATATAGATAATGTTTGTTGGGCACATTTTTTAGATGATGAAAACTATTAACCAAAGATAATTTGACATTTTTTTACAGTCAGAATTGACTTGAATACTACCCGATTTAAAAACCGTGTTCCAAAGTTTTGGACAAAAATATCTGATTGACAGATTGCCATAGGATTTAGTTTTAATAGAAGGGATATACAATCGTTTGTTTGCTGTACTATTAAGACAGCTTCGTTCTCCTCCAGAGTTTTACTTCGGTAAATAGGTTTTCCTTCTTTCTCAAATGCTGTCATTATTTTCGAGACTACTCCTTGCTACACTAAATAGTTCATCATTTTTGTCACACTAGCGCTTGTCATACGAAAACCAACAATTCGACCTCCTTGAAGCCCATTGAAAAATCAGTCTCCATTTCTAACTTTCATATCTCAGAATGCAAGAGAACAACAGGAGGCGGTATCATTATCGCCTACCTGTTAAGAACAAAGTTTTCTATCCGTAAATAGAGTTCTTTTTATGTAGGTTGCACATTGTTCTGGGAATTACATCTACTTTCACAGTTTTCATCCAAAACAGACATCAATACGTCTTTCATCATCAATTGCTCTAGTTCTTAATACTCTTTGTTTTTTCTTTTCCTTTGTTGCAAGACGTTTCTTCTTTGCAGTACATTCTCGACTCTCGTATCTCTATTTCATCATTATCCAATATTTAGGAACTGTGCTCGATCATCTTGATACCAAAGTCTTCTTCCATTGGCTTTTGATAAAATGGATCCTTACAATGTATATTTTAGGCATGTTAAGCAAGAACTATATTGAATTCCAATGCCTTCGCCAACTCAGCGTCTTTCTTCCCTCGTAGAAACAATCTCTGTTAAATACTGACTCGCGTACAGGGGTTAGCACAACTACAATCCCACTGCTACATCACTTTTTAACGGTTAAACCTTATACGCATCACCTGTTGTTTGGTTTGTTTTGTTTTACGGCATATCAACCTCAGTGGGTCATTTAATGCCGATAAAGTTTTGAAATAAATCAATTCTTAATGCTTAATTCTTATAATACATTTTTTTTATAAATACAGTTTTCTATTTAACCCATAGATGGGACCTTAACAGGTACTACCACTCCGGGTCAGAGTGGACCAGGGAGCAATGGTGATGAAGGGGTGCTCCACATTCCCCAAACCTCAAAACTGGAACCTCACCATCAGATAGAGTTTTACGTCATTCCCAGGACATATAGACCCGCAGCCACCGCCTTCTAGCACCCATATGATAAAAAAGGGTTGGGGCTTGCCATAAGGGCAATAGGGTTGGGAACAATCATATAGGTGCTAGGGCTTGACGTGACCATCACCTGTTGTATTAAGCAAGTTACGAAGTGCAAAAACACCAACTAAAGAACTCTCTGCTATTTTTTTGGCACTTCTGTTCGTTAACCAAGATGTATATAACCATTCTACAAGTATATCAGGTAGATAATGTATAAGTAATGATATTAGGAATATCTCCGACTCTTTACTCCGCGTATCCGTCCACCTGTTCATCTCTCGAAACCAAATTATTCCTGATAGGCAATCAGACAAGTTGTTAGTAAGTTCTAAGTCATCGAATTCCGCTGAATGTTGTTTTCTTTCGCCTAATTGTTTTATAGCTGACACGCACCTTGTGATCAGTGAAGCCAACTAAAAGAGTACAAACATAGTTAAAGGTAAGCTTTATCGCAACAAGGACGTATTATGAGAAGATATATGATATATAAATGAGAAGAAGATAAAATGAATGATGAATATATGAATGAGGAGGAAGAAAAGAAATAGACGGATGAAAGGATAATGAATTAAAAATGATGAAACAAAACAAACAAACAAAAAATATGGTGGAATTGATTATAGCTCGCAACACAAAGCAAAAAATCAACCGAGTCACAGCTCGTAACTCGAAAAAAAAAAACAGCTGAGTTAGCGAGGACCGATATCGAACCCGGAACCTTGCTATTCTTAGTTGGATGAAATTTAGAAAATATACAGTGTAAAACTGATAATACTAATATTCGTGTTCCTTAATTGTAGGACCGTTATCATCTTGCGACACTCTAATGTTAAAAATGGATCCGTCCAAATCGTCCAAGATTAATTTAAAAAATGTAAATCCTGATTAACTGGTGTTGCTTAGCCGCCGTATTCTTATATCTTGGGAGTGTCACCAACTAAAAATGAAAGAACAAAGACGGATGAGAGGATAATGCATTAAAAATGATGAAACAAATAAAACAAACAAAATTTGGAGGAACGTTTCAAAATTGCCAATATATAAATATGAAGAAGATAAAATGAATGATGAATATATGAATGACGAGGAAGAAAAGAAATAGACAGATGAAAGGATAATCCATTAAAAATGATGAAACAAAACAAACAAAAAGTATGGTGGAATGGATAAAAAAAATTCGTGACGCATTTCCGCCAATTTTTTATTCAATCGGACATTTCAAGATTGCCAATACAAATTGACATTTCGCCGCTCGGAGGGTGGGTTGCGTTATATTTATATCTATTGTAATGCTACGGAGAGTGGTTATGTTAAATAATAACTCGAATCTTAACTTACAATGAAAAGGGTTTATTTGGTTACGTACAACTGTGAGAGAACAGTTGACTAGCTAGTCTCGCTAGGAAAGACAGGCCCCCGAGGATAAATCGTCAATCATCTTAATTGAGAATAGAATAGTCCAGAGAGGTATAAATTCTTCTCTACAACAATATCGTTTCATGACGTTAAAGCGGAATTTCTTAAGAAAACAATAGAAATTGAATAAAACCTTTTATGAAGTACACCAACTTGTGTATTTTATTGAATATATACACAGTGAAATACATATACAAATACCTACTGTGTGGTGAACTAGTGGAGGGCACCCGACCGGCAGGGAGACCACGCCTACGCTTCAAAGATGTCTGCAAGAGAGACCTAAAGACATGCCGCATCGACATAGACACGTGGGACGCTTGTGCTGAAGACCGTGCAACCTGGCGCCTCGTCGTCAAACAAGGAACAAAAATAAGTGAAGAAGAGAGGAAAAAAGCTGCCACAGAAAAGAGAGCTAAAAGAAAGGAGAAATAGCAGCACCCCCAATACACACAGAAAGCATCACCTTTTGTTTGCAGCCATTGCACCAGAGACTGCCATTCGAGGATCGGTCTGTTCAGCCACTCACGTAGCTGTAAGTGAGAGGAGAGAGAGAGAGAGAGAAAAAAACTACACCATCGTCTAAAATAGACAGAAGGTTGCCAACCAACCAGGCAGTGAAATAGTAAGTAATTAATTATATGCCATTATTTGTTTTAACGTTTATTTTTTCATAAATGATATTTTTTATTGGTTTAATAATTTTGGAAACACATGTTTTAGTGAAATTATCAACATGAGAGAATCTGAAATTTGCTCGAACCTCAAATTTAAGTTTGCAACAAAAAGCAAAAAATCATCCAAGTGACAATTCGTAACTCGGAAAATCGGCAGAGTTTTCGAGGACCGGTATTGAACCCGGAACGTTACGATTCCTAAGTGGATGCAATTTTCAAGATATACCGTGGGAAATTGAAAATACTAATTATTATCATTCGCGTTCCTTAATTGTATGACCGTTATCATCTTGCACCAGCCTCTGGTCAAAAATGAGACTGTCCAAATCGTCGAAGATAAAATTTCAAAAATGTAAAT
The DNA here is from genome assembly GCA_023376005.1 of Doryteuthis pealeii. Taxonomy (NCBI): domain Eukaryota; kingdom Metazoa; phylum Mollusca; class Cephalopoda; order Myopsida; family Loliginidae; genus Doryteuthis; species Doryteuthis pealeii. Next base: position 16,880,161 of record CM042138.1, on the reverse strand, counting down.
CCTGATTATCTGGTGTTGCTTATCAACAGAATTCTTTATTTCTTATGAGTTTCGTGATATCATAAAAAAGAAGAAAAAGACGGATGAGATGATAATGCATTAAAAAGGATGAAACTAAACAAAAAAAACAAAAATTATGGTTTAATTGATAACAAATTTTGTGACACATTTCCAGTAATTTCAATCAAATCAGACATTTCAAGATTGCCAATAGAAATTGACATTTCAACGCTCGGGGTGGTGGTGGAGGGTGGACTTGCATTATATTTATATAGTTTCATAAGGTGAAAACGGATCTTATTATGAAAAGAATAGAAATTAAATAAAATACATTTATGTAAGACACCAACTTGTGTATTCTATTGTATAAATACATAGTGAAATAGGATGGTAATGTATTATGTGCTGTGATTTGTTTTAATGTTTATTTCTTTTATACAGAGGGATCCAAAGTCAGGCCTTTTTCCTTGGTTTCCCTGTATATATATATATATATATATATATATATATATATATATATATATATAGCAAATATATGCACCCTCCGGGTGCAAGTATTTAAGTTTTAATGTAATAAAATATCGTATTAAATTAGAAAGTCTAATAAGAATGCAGATAAAAAGATTTGAAACAGAGTGGGGGTATAATAGAAAAATAGAAATGAAACTTACTCTTCCATCACTGCCGTCTTTCATTGCTGAATTTTACTTATTCAACTATTTAGTTAAATTAGGAAATAAAGAATAAAATTACACTTATTTTTTCTTGTAAATGGATTTCATTTAAGATTCATTGGAGAGACTTTTGCTCATATTCATTAAAATAAAACCAAACAGTTAGAAATCAATAATACTAAGCACATATTTAATAAAATCACATTTTTAATATCAATATGCAAATTAGCCTCCCTGTTCACACTGCAAACCGCTATTTTGTTGTATATATAAATACAATAGCATGTTAGTAGTACGTAGATATGGACAACACTAATAAAACGGCGAAGCAATTTTATTAATAATTGCGGTTTAAATATAAATAAAATCATGAAGAATGTGATGTAAATAACTATGTTAATTGTGACTCGATTAGTAATATAGTTTCGGTTACAGACAGAAAAACACACAATCTCCATTATAATAAGATATTTATTTATTTATTTATTATTTATGATTAATAATGCAATATAAAAGTCGGTCCTACCATTGGTTTCTGAATAACACTTTTTCGGTGTTATTCGTCTTCAGAGGCGTTGACTTTTTGAAAAAAATGGACAGTTTTAAAATCCCGGCACGTGCCCACGCGATCCTTTAATCGCTCCTTCATTTTGCTTTCGTCATTCAACGCCATCACTATTTGTCGTCATTGGATCTCGTGTTCTTATGGTGATTTTAAATTTTTTTCGTTTTTATATTTATTTTAGTTTATGTGTGTTTATTTATATATGAATTCTTAATTATGGCGATCTGATGTTTTGGTTAGTCCAATTCCATATATATATATATATATATATATATATATATATATATATATATATATATCGGTATATATTATATTTATATGTCTTTTTTTATGTTGAAGTTGGGCATTATTATAAAACATTATAAAATGAAAAAAATAAAAAAATAAATGAAACAACTCGATGTTGTGGAGTACAGGTTTTACTTATATTTCATTATTTATTCTCATAAATTTTTGGGATCGTTAGATTCCCTTCCTCAGATGAATGTCCCTCCTGTTGAACGGATCATTTATCTTTGATATTATTGAAAACGGCCGCGTCTGTAAAATAATTTTAATAACGGAGTATTCCGATATCAGCGTTTAGTTCCCTCACATGAGTTCGTAGATTTAAAATATATTTATAAAATTTATGCGAATAAATAATAAAAAAATAAGTGAATCCTGTACTCCACAACATTGAGTTCTTTCATTTATTTTTTTATTTTTAAATTTTTAATGCTTCATAATAACGCCCAACTTCAACATAAAAAAAGACATATAAATATATATATAAAAAGTAAGTCGTTGGGGCGGCTTAATGTCGGTATTAGCCATTCAGCGAGGGAGTCTATACCCTTTTCACTAGCGCTAGACCAAGGAGATTAATTTTTTAGCGTCTGACGTGGAGCGCCACACCTACCATCAGCTCCTTACTTTACCGCACAGATCCCTGTGCTACTCATACGCTGAGTTGGCGTATATATATATATATATATATATATATATATATATATATATTATATATATATATATATATATATGTGCACAGAGCTATAAAAAAAGAAAAAGAAAAAGAAAGAGGCCTGATTTTCAAAAAAGGTTTTGGGATCACATTATATGTAAATGATATTTTCCATTTGCGTAATAATTTTTTAAACAAATGTTTAGCGAAATCATTAACATAAAAATATCTGAAGTGTACTCGAACCTCAAATTATAGCTCGCAACACAAAGAAAAAAATCAACCGAGTCACAGCTCGTAACTCGAAAAAAAAAAAACACCTGAGATAGCGAGGACCGATATCGAACCCGGAACCTTGCTATTCTTAGTTGGATGAAATTTACAAGATATACAGTGTAAAACTGATAATACTAATATTCGTGTTCCTTGATTGTAGGACCGTTATCATCTTGGGACACCCTATGGTTAAAAATGAGCCCGTCCAAATCGTCCAGGGTGAATTTAAAAAATGTAAATCCTGATTAGCTGGTGTTGTTTAGCCGCCGTATTCTTAGATCTTAGGAGTTCCATCACATAAGAATTAAATAAAAAAGACGATGAGAGGATAATGCATTAAAAATGATGAAACAAAACAAACAAAATTTGGAGGAACTTTTCAAAATTGCCAATACAAATTGATATTTCTCTGCTCCGGGGCCGAGAATGCTTGCTTAAAATCTTTATAGTTTCATGAGGTTAAACCATAATCTTTTTTGTTTGTTTCTTTGGTTAAAGCAGAATCTATTAAGAAAACAATAGAAGTTGAAGAAAAACGTTTTTAAAATAAGTCAACTTAAGTTTTATCAAATTTCTTTTTTTCTTATT
>CM042138.1:16824615-16867115 GCA_023376005.1 Doryteuthis pealeii | reverse complement strand
ATAATACGAGCCACAAAGTAAGGTATTTAAGTTTTAATGTAATGAAATGTATTAAATTAGAAATACTAACAAAATTAAATAAGAAAGCTTAGAAGAATAGACCGACTGCACCTCTCCAGGGGGGTAAAATTCCCCCCCAATAGGGTGGCGACCCCTGATGGTAAAGTAAGGAATTTTAGTAGCTGGGCAGTCCCTGACAGGCAACACTCCATTTTGCCCCCTTACTTAGCCATAACTCACAGGTTCACTTTGACCAGGAGGGTAGTACCTGCTAGGGTATCATTAGTGTATCAAATAGAAAATTAAAAATGTATTTAATCTTTTGAATACCCATCAATAATGAATAAAATAGTGCTAGTGAAAAGAGGATAGACTCCCTCACTGATTGGCTGATACCGACTTTAGGTCACTACGATGACTTTACTACTATATATATATATATGAGAGTAAATAAATAAACAATGTGTTTATTTAATATGGCTTTTAGCCGACAATTTTTGAAGTATATGTGCTTAATTGAAGTCATACCTAATTTTGAAAATTAATTAGTTAATAATTAATGAATTAGGCGGGCATATATGTTCAAATGTAAGGCTAAACAAATCAAGAAAATGTAATCCCTGAATCGAAATGTACATTCAGGATTGACATTTTCGCGATTTGTTTAGCCTTATATTTGAACATATTGCCCGCCTAAATTCATTAATTATTAACTAATTAATTTTCAAAATTAGTTATGACTTCAATTAAGCACATATCTTCCATATATATATATATATTATATATATATATATATATATATATATATATATGAGAGAGAGAGAGAGAGAGAGAGAGAGAGAGAGAGAGAGTTAGATATAACTGTAAGACCAATCGTAAGGTCTCCAAAATATTTAGAAATCATAGAAAGGTTTGTTTATTGACAATAGTGTTTATATCATTTTAAAGTTTCAACATGAATCTATTTTTCTACATAATCGCCATTTCGCTTGATCCATTTCTGTATGCACTGTTGCAGTTTTTGTATGTAGTGATACCAGCTCGCCACCACATTGATGAGGAAATGCTGAACCTCATTGTCATTGCAAAACCTAGAACCTTACGGACGTTTTTTGACATCCATTCACAACTTGCCATACATTTCGGCAGAAAATAACCCAACATTGTAATGCCGTAAAATCCAACCCACTAAGCCAACCTAATAACGTTATGTTGGCATCCTTCCGTCTATTAAAGACGATGGCGTAGTGTCCACTTTTTTATTATCTACAGCTACGTGAGTGGCTGAACAGACCAATTTTTGAATGGCAATCTCTGGTTCAGTGATTGCAAACAAAAGGTGATGCTTTCTGGAGATGCTGGAGATGCTGTTGTCTCTCCTTCCTTTTAACTCTCTTTTTGTGGCGGCTTCTTTCCTCTCTTTTTTCACTCCTTTCGTACCTTGTTTGACGAGGAGGCGCCAGGTCGTACGGTTATATAGTTATAAGTGCACGAGATTCCTATCGAATACAAATTATTTGTAATAGATATATTTAACCACTTAATTGGTCCTTAATAGAACACATTGCGTCAGAGCTGACTTAGAAGTAATGGAAACGAAGGGTTACTTCCTAACACCCAGAGCTCCGGATTTGGAGCCTCAGCAGCGGATACAGTTTAGTATCCTATCCAGAGAACTTTTACATAACATGCCACTGCAGAGAGAGAGAGAGAGAGAGAGAGAGAGAGAGAGAGAGAGAGAGAGAGAGTGTGTAACTTGATAGTTCTCTCTTGATTTATTGGCTTGACAGAGAGCGAACTTCCCATCAAGCTACTTTGACTAATCGATGGACTTCGGCCTCAGGTGTGAAAGAATTACGTTTTCTTTCAGTCGGTTTCGACATAAGTTATCATTAGACAATGGGACTTAGGGTCTTCTTCTTCTTCTTCTTCTTCTTCTTCTTCTTCTTCTTCTCCTTTATTTCATTCTTATTCTTCTCTCTCTACTTCTTCTTCTTCTTCTTCTTCTTCTTCTTCTTCTTCTTCTTCTTCTTCTTTATTTCATTCTTATTCTTCTCTCTTCTTCTTCTTCTTCTTCTTCTTCTTCTTCTTCTTCTTCTTCTTCTTCTTCTTCTTCTTTTCTTCTTATTCTTCTCTCTTTCTTCTTCTTCTTCTTCTTCTTCTTCTTCTTCTTCTTCTTCTTCTTCTTCTTCTTCTTCTTCATTCAAAGAAACTAATCCTGCCGATTCAAACTAAGACACCAACCCTCCCTCCCCCAAATTGATAGATTTAAAAGCGATGTTACTTTGTGAAATTCTCAGTAAGAGTCATGTTCATGTGATTACCTGAAGATGCCATAGTAATACGGTTGAAATAAATTATTGTTATGAAGCAAGTTTAGAGTTTTTTCTTCACTTACTAAATATCTTGCTCTGTCCTTCTACTCACTGGTATTAGGCACATTGAGCGCTCCTTATGGTCTACCTGCATTAGCTTGGTTAGACCACACGTGGAAAGATCCTAACTACGGATATATATATATATATATATATATATATATATATATATATATATGTGTGTGTGTGTGTGTGTGTGTGTGTTTGTTTTGTTTTGTTTTACGGCATATCAATCATTTAATACCGATAAAGTTTTGAAATAAATCAATTCTTAATCGATAATAGAATTTTTTTATAAATACATTTTTCTATTTAACTCATAGATGGGACCCTAACAGGTACTACCACTCCGCGTCAGAGTGGACCAGGGAGCAATGGTGATGAAGGGGTACTCCACATTCCCCAAACCTCCAAAACTGGAACCTCACCATCAGATAGAGTTTAACGTCATTCCCAGGACATGTAGGCCCGCAGCCACCGCCTTCTAGCACCCATATGATAAAAAAGGAGTTGGGGCTTGCCATAAGGACAATAGGGTTGGGAAAATCATATAGGTGCTAGGGCTTGACGTGACCAGCCGATTTATCGGAGGGGGCCTCTCCGACTGCCCGTCTAGTCCAAAATAGGGCCAAAGTGGAGTATTGCAAATCATGAACTGCTCATCCACCTGGGCCATATCAGTAATCATCACGTGTCGCCACCCACGGCCAACAGGTGGCCCCATTGGGGGAGTCTTACCCCTCTGCAGAGGTGCAGTCGGTTCATTCTAACGCCCCAGCCGACAGGTCGGTATATATATATATACATATATATCATATATATATATATATATATATCAGGTACAAAAGGCAAGAGAGGTAATTATTATATATATATATATATATATATATATATATATATATATATTATATATATATATATATATATATATCAGGTACAAAAGGCAAGAGAAGGTTAATATATATATATATATATATATATATATATATATTATATATATATATATATATATATCAGGCACAAAAGGCAAGAGAAGGTTAATTATTATTATTATTATTACTTGGAGAATGGAAATGAAACCTAATAAAGACAGAGAAATAAAGAGAATGACAAATAAAAACAATAATTAATATTGCAGAACTTCCCGCTGAAAATGTTCCTCAACATCTGACGTCATTGGCGCTTATTTAGACATCTTGTCTCCAAGTAGGTCGTTAAATAGATTTAGACCAACACTACTTTGACACAACTACTAATACTACTACTACTGATTCCAGCAGTTATCTGACCAATCAGGTTCGGCGCCAAGCCTGGCTTCGTTTTTATAAACTTATACCTCCATTCTTCCACTTTTCATTTACATTTTTATGTTATCTGTTTACTGTTATTATTCTTAAAGGGTTTTTTATTTAATACCCTACTTCGCAATCAGGTATAGTTTTATTATTTGCAGAGACTTTGTCTTTTTCTTTTTCGTTGTTCTTTTGTTGGCTGTTTCTATTAGGCTTTCTCCTTTCCTTTTCTTCTTCTTCTTCTTCTTCTTCTTCTTCTTCTTCTTCTTCTTCTTCTTCTTCTTCTTCTTCTTCTCTGTTCGTTTTGATTTATTATTCATTTTACCTTACTATCCTTCATTATTGTTTATACTGTCTGCTATTTATGTAGGTACATGGTTTAATGGTTAGAGTCGTAGGAAATGGACTCGTCGATCCGAGTTCAAAACCTAGACAAGGCTGTTTGCATATCACATAGCGCTAATAACCTTCGGAAAGGTATGAATCCATATATCATCCCTCCAACTATGGGTAAATAGTAGTGCAGGCTGGGCTCTTTAATCTTGGATAGGTGACCCAACTGGAAGGAAAACTCTGAATTCAAACCTGTTCAATTCTTCTTAAGAAATTGACCTTTCGCATCCTACTCGCGCGGAGGGGCTTGGTATATATATATATATATATAGTTTCTGCTTTTTCTTCTCCCTTTCTTTCATCTTTTTTGCCTCTTCTGGCACCTCTCTTCCTCTTCTTTCTGTTGTTGTTGTTGTTGTTAATTATATTTCATCATTATTTTTTGACTATTTTCAACTTATTTCTAGTGTTATTGCTATTACCAACAGCTGTAATTAACCTATCCTTACTCATTCGTGTATATTCTTCGACCTCCACCTGCCATTCTTCTCAGATAGAGGTTCCGTCTACATCATCTCTAGGGTGTATGGACCCCCTCATACCAAAGCTATGGTAGTGTCATTACTGTTCTTCCACTAGGTTGGCTTTGGCATTAAATAAACAAACACGGTTGATATGCTTTTAAACAAAGGAACAAAACAAAAACGCCTATGGTCAATATTTCTGCGGCCCTCTCCTGTAGAGTATAAGAAGGATTTAGAATAGTTTTCTATGAAGTTAAAGCGACAATTCTCCAAGCCGTAGTTGTATCAATGCAACTGTATGGCTTCACCACTTGGACGCTAACGAATCGCCTAGAGAAGAAGCTAGATGGGAGCTGCACAGAAATAGTGCACGTGATCTTTAATCGTGGAAACAACACCCCCGAAAGAAAACAGCTGTATGGACACTTTTCACCTATCACACAAACCATCCTGGTTATTTCCTAGTTGAGTAACATGATATTACAGGGTGACCCAGAAGAAATAGAATCCAAATCATTTATATATTTTCCCATTAAACTAATCCTAAACCCATGAACTAAACCCTAACCCTAACCCTAAACCCTAAACCCTAACCCTAAACCCTAACCGTAACACTAACCCCCCTAGTTGAGTAACATTATATTACAGGGTGACCCATAAGAAACAGAATCCAAATTATTTATATATTTTCCCATTAAACTAATCCTAAACCCCTAAACTAAACCCTAACCCTAACCCTAAACCCTAACCCTAACCCTAACCCCTAACCCTACGCCCCTAGTTGAGTAACATTATATTACAGGGTGACCCAGAAAAAATGGAACCCACAAATTTTGTAATAAAACTGTTAATTTTAATTTTTTTTTAAAGTTTAAGTCCAAGGGTTTAGGGTTAGGGTTATGATTAGGGTTTAGGGTTAGTTTAATGGGAAAATAAATAAATAATTTGGGTTCTGTATTTTCTGGGTCAACCTGTAATATCATGTTACTCAACTAGGAAATGACCACCATCCGAGTGTGACAAGACATGCTGGACATTGCTGGAGAAGCAAGGACAAAATTAGAAGTACCGTTCTCCTGTGGAGGCCAGCACATGGGCACGCCAGTGCAGGGAGTCCAGCAAAGACTCACAGTGACCGGCTCTGTGCAAATACTGCATTCTTTAGCAGAGGGCAGCGGCAATGAATGATAGGGATGGTTGCCGAGAGATTGTCATGGGTATCCGGGCTACTAGAACGACATGATCATAATGATGATGATGATGATGATGAAGATGATGATTGTTCGTCTACTGAGGTGGCTTTGGCATTAAATAAACTACCAAGTTTGTTATACCATTAAACAAAGAAGCAAAACCAATATATTGTACAGTTTCAAAGGTGTCCTGATAATTTTTTCAATGGAGACTGCGTAGGTAGTTATTGCTAAAGCGCTTGATTTCAGAGGTGCTGTCTGTGTATTTTAAAGCCCCAGCAGTCAGGGCTAGGTAATATTGTGAGCATCTAGGTTAACTAGTGTATACATATCAATGTGTAAAGTTGATATATACAAGAGTACATAGTAATAATAACGTGTAAAATTCTACTGTTTAATAAAGGTCTCGAGTAGTTTACAACGGAGACTGCTTAGGTATTTTATTTATTTGATGAGATTTCTGCTACTGAGATTGGTCTCATGAAGTTTTCTCGTTCTTCTAAAATATACTTTCTTAATTTCTCTTTCATCTCCGTTTGCGTATCTACTTTTAATATTCCCGGGTATTTTTTTCTTCTTCTAATTTATTTTTCTCTAATGATTTCCTGATTAAGCAGATCTATACTTTCAATTGCTTTCTGTTTTTACTTTTTTTTGTTTTTGTTTTCCTTCTTTTTGTCATTATATGTAGTGCACATTTCGCTGAAGATTCAAACACTGTGTATTAGGGTTTCTAATTATTTTTCTATCTTAGCAAGAATCTTAACATCTCTCATATACATAAGGTGATTTATCTTTTTCTTCTTGCGACTTTTCAATCTGTAACTTCCTTTGCAATTTCTTAGGTTAAGCTTTAGTGTCATCATCACGATAACAAATAGTAGCATCACATAATGAGTCTCCATGGCAGATGCTCTTTGTCTTCTTACCTCTGCCCCACCCCCCAATACCTCTCTCCAGCTTCCATTGTTTCCATCGTAACGTTGAACACTAGCTTATGTATTAAGACTAGCAAGAATATGCGCCCTCCGGTCGTAAGTATTTAAGTTTTAATGTAATAAAATATATCAAATTAGAAAGAATAAGAAATTAAATAAGAACGCATATAAAAAGATTACACTTATTTCAATTATTTTTTAATTGGTATCTAAGTATATTATTTCTTATTATTTTTATTTCTTATTTCAATTATTTTTAATTGGTATCTATGTATCTATGTATAATTATTTCTTATTATTCTATTTCTTATTTCAATTATTTTTTAATTGGTATCTATGTATAATTATTCATAGGATTAATTTTAATACATTGGAGAATAAAAAAATTATATTACAGATCAATAACATGAAATGATTATTTATTAAATCCGGTTTTGTTAAAACTAGCAAGAATATGCGCCCTCCGGCTGTAAGTATTTAAGTTTTAATGTAATAAAATATATCAAATTAGAAAGAATAAGGAAATTAAATAAGAACGCATATAAAAATACTACACTTATTTCAATTATGTTTTAATTGGTTTCTACATATATATATATATCATTCATAGGATTAATTTTAATACGTTGGAGAATAAAAAATGATATTAGAGATCAATAACACCAAATGATTATTTATTAAACCCAGTTTTGTTAAACTCGTAAACAAATTAACCACACCATATATCACGTATCTCTTTATCACATAGTGATATACAAGACATAGTTAAGGGTTTTAAACGCACTAGTAACATGGGCTGTTTTGAGGCAAAAAGTAACTGAGGTTTTCTTGGAGATATCGTTAATAAATCAAATTTATTCTATGTATTAATGATTTTGAATGTAAATTAAATACTCAGTGATAAACCGACAATTCAGTGGGCATTGGGACGTAAGCAGTGATGTAGTTCAGTTAGAGACAAACACCGTACCTCCATAATAATAAGATATGTTCCATCGCAAACGCATTACAGGGTATTAGGTTTTTTTCTTATTAATACTAAGTCTATTCTTTTGGCCAGTATTAAGTTATTCGTTTGAATCTTGAAATCCCAGACAATTTTATGTCTCTCATTCTCTAGAATGGATACGCATATACGCCATTTCTATGTCTAAACATTAATTTTCTTGCACAATTCCTTGTGGAGTGTCCTGGTTATGTTTTTAAACTGCATCTACTGTGTAGTTTCCATTTATGGAGCTCTGGAAAGTATGGAGTATCCCTTCATTGCTATTACACTGACATCTACTCAGACCCGGAGTGGTAGTTCCTTTGCGCGTCCTATCTATGGGTTGAATAGAAAAAAATGAGTTCCAAAAGATTGTTTTAAAAAAATTGTGCTTAAAAAAAATTGAATACTCATCAAGAATAAATGAAACGAAACGTCTTTGGACATAAAATAACCCAATAAGGGTTGACATGCCGTAAATTCCATCCAACCTAGGGGATCCCCTCTCTTCAGTTTTTATTCTCTTTATGTAACTTGTATTCGCTTAATATGGGATCAAAAGTTTCGTCTTTATTTCCACAGATCGAGCACTTGCCTTTCTGTTGTGTTTATCTATTTTCGATTTTCGCTTTGGCGTAATTGGTCATTATGGCATTGTTTGTGCGACTATTATAAGAGATTCAGTTTATCTCTTGAGGTTTCCTTTTCTTAACCGTGTCCAAGTCTTCTCCTGTGCAATCCCTCCAGTTTGTCGTAATGGTTAAAGTCATGGGAAATGGACACGTCGCCCCGAGTTCAATCCTGGATGTGGTCATTGTATTTCACTTTGCGATAATACCCCTGGGAAAGGTATGAATCCTACTCTCCTTCCAGCTTAGATTAATAGTAGGGCAGACTGGGCTCTTTAACCCTGGTTAGACAACTAATCTATGAGAAGGAAAATCAGAATTCAAACCTGTTGAACTCCGCTTAAGAAATTGACCTTGTGTCACATCCTGCTCGTGCGGAGGGGTTGGTAAATATATATAGTTGTTTTTTGTTTTCTACCCATTTCTATTTTCTACTTCTTGCCTAGTTTCTGTTTATCTATATGAACAATGATCCTTACACCGTGTTCTTGCAAAGCTACGGATGAACGAAGCAGGCGTCGAGGTGCCAACGAGACGAGAGATGTCCGACCGCCATGTTAATTGGTGTTCTAAAATACGTGCTATATGGAGGCTTTTAAAACATTTCCCAGATACCAATAAACGCAATGACATGCAACGTAACTTATTGGACAACATGCAGCAGTTCATTAAATGACTATAGAAACTTGAATAACGTTGTTATTTCGTGATATTCATTATTGTTCAACCTACATATTCGCTTTAGATATTTTAATTACAGCCTCTATGTATTTTTGTAAGTTTGAATAGTCTGCAATATCTGAAAACTAATCTATCTCTCTATCTCTCTCTCTCTCTCTCTCTATATATATATATATATATATATATATATATATATATATATATATATATATATATATATATATAAAGGGCAGTTGTGTATATGTATGTATGTATGTCCGGAGGAAAGTACGAAAATAAAACAATTAACGACAAAGTAAATATATATACTCATTCACATCAATAGATCTTGCCTTTTGAGCAAAAATAATGAAGATTTGATTCATATTTTCGAATATATTTAAAAATTAAATTATAAAATAACGTTAATATTCTACACGGTCATTTTTGTTTTTTGTTGTTTTTTTGTTTTTTTTCTAAAAAGTCATCAAAGGAATAACGGAATCTCAATTTTTTTCTTTTCATTTTTTTTCATACTAAATCTAGGTTTTACCGATTGTACAGTTGTAGTAAATATTTCCTTGTACAGGATAAACAATCGTTTATTTAATCTATATTTTATTATACAATTTTAATGGACAGTTTTAGAATTAATCCCTTAGTTTCACTTTTGGCATCGAAATAATTACGGTGAGCGGAACTTTTAAATGAATACAAAATTCTTTCTAATAAGATAAGTTTAGATTTTTAGATTTTCTTTTTCATTTAATATTTTTAATAGAGGACATTAATTCTTCACAAAGTTTTCATGACTGTGCACTTTTTTAAATAAAAGTTTACATAGTTATGTACTGTCGAGTTTTTTTTGGCGTCCGTCTTTCGAAAATGCCAACAAACCCTATTTTATTTTTCATGTTAACCATTGTTTTAATTGCGTTCATTTATTTATTTTAATATTAGAAATACAAATAAAATCATGATACTAATGCTGAATAGCGAGCAAAGAATAATACCATTAGATTACGTATAAAATGCATTACATTTCACGAAAATACTTTAAAACTTTGAGACACCCCAGTACGTGGGTTAAAATTAGGCTCCTTCGGGAGTTTCCGTAAACTAATGTTATTTATTCGTAAAATGCGATTCTAATGGTATTATCTATTGCACGCTATTTGCATTTGTACAAAAATCAGTACTTTATTTGATATTTAATATTTAAGCACATCCAAAATTCTATTTAAAAAGTATTTTTCATTTTGTTTTTGCATTTAGTTTTCTTTTCTTTTCGTAATGATTCAAGTTTTAGTGCATTTTTCGATTTAAAAATGATATATTATATTATACTAATTTGATATTCGATCGGTTACGCTTTGGATTAATAATGTTATTTTTTTAATATTATTTATCGTTTTACTTTAATTTGATTTCTTTATTTAATGTTTCTGAAATTTATTTTTTTTTGGGGGGGGGCTTTGAAATATTAATTTGAAATTTAGCAAATATCATTTATATTTTATTCTAAAAATATAGTTAATCATTGAATTCAAATGTCTTACTAAATCATTATGTGATGTCATTTCCTCTACTCTGACGAAAAAATTCCCTGACTTCCCACCAGGCCGTATTAAAATAAAATCTGTTTTATGTGGTAAATTTTATGGGACATCTGCGAGAATCGAACTCATTATTCAGTGGTAATAGATCTGCAAGCGATTATTACACCACGCTTTTCTCCTCTACCAGGCATCACCGGGTAGCCGCTTCCAGTACATATATAAAGGGCATTTGGTGTGTATGTATGTATGTGTGTCCGAAGGAAAATACAAAAATAAAACAATTAACGGCTAAGTAATATATATATATATATATATATATATATATATATATATATATACGTATTCACTATCTCTAGAGCTTACTTTTTGTGCCAAATAATGAAGATTTGATTCATATCTGTAAAGATATTCAAAAATTAGGATTTGAATAGTAAGAGAAGGGAAAGTCATTGGTTGCGTTCGTGATTAAAATCTAAGTCAATTATGTAAGACCAAAACAATGAATGGATCGGCGAGATAAAATTTTTATTATCACCCCTTCCCCATGCAACGCGGGTGGCTGCTTCTAGTACAATATAAACGAGTCAGTAACCACGACACGAGTTCAAATCCTGTATTAGGCTGTTTACATTTCATAACTCTTTCAACAATTCTAATACTCTTGGGAAAGGTATGCATCTAACTATTATTCCCCAGCTATGAGTAAATAGGAGGGCGGGCTGGGCTCTTTAGGAGAAGGAAAAGTCTGAATTAAAATCTATTAAGAAATCTGCCATGAATCACTTCCTACTCTTGGGACGTTTTGGTAAATTCATAGAATACAAGTAAACGTACCCTAAAGGGGAATCTTTAAATTAGTGCCAACGTCTTAAGTTTGATTTTTAATTGTTTGTTGGTTTGTTTGTTTTACGGCATATCAACCACGGTGGGTCATTTAATGCCGGCAAAGTTATAAATGATTCGTAGCGATAGTTTGTTTAACTTTTTTTGTTTGCTAAATTGAAAATTCATTTCAAGGGCAGTATTTAAGGATGAGGTGTACATTAAAAAAGAAATATAATGGGGCAGCCTCCCACACAAGATAGATGACATAAAAGCTATTCTAAATTATTTGTATTATTCGGACTATTGTCCTTATCTTGACTGTTATCTGTACAACGTTTCGGTCCATGGCCCTCCGGCCTTCTTCAGATATTTCTCGTCAGACTCTGGAACCTTCTCGGACTCGGGAACCTTCTTTTCGGACTCGGGAACCTTTTTGTCGTAATCGGGAGCCATCACGGAACTTTGAACCCAACCCTTTATTCAGTCCACTGAGGTATCATGTTCTCCTTCCGCAAAGTATAGCAGGGGTTGAGACGTTTAGCTGTGTTAATCATTATTCTATGTTACTGCTGCCCATGACCAGGATTGACCCTGCAGTCTAGAGATAACTGTCACTTAGAACTGTCTTCACCTAACTCCTTTATTCACTAGGCTATGCGTTCAATTGGACACATAGCCTAGTGGATGAAATTCAGAGAAGAACTATTCTGTCTAGACTTTCTATCAATAAACTTTATTTCTTCTGGTTTTCAAAATACTTTAGCAACAACAAAAATGAACAAGGAAAGAAAAAAACAAATCTTATATGATTATTACAATGTTTTATAAGTGTTAGAGCTATTGCAAACAGTTCAATATGTAAAAAGTAAAATAATCTTGATTTAACTCTCTCTCACTTTTTTCTTTCTTTCCTTCTTTTCATAATATTCGATTCAAACAGATTAACGTCATCGCTTCCTTGGGCTTAACCACTTTCTTTCTCTTTCCCGTACTCTCTGTGCTTGTTTCTTTCTTTCTTTCTTTCTTTATATATTTTTGTGAAGGATGTCCTTTTTCTTCCCTTTCTTTGTGTATGATATAACCGCAATGTTCAATTATTTAGCTGAGGTGACGACATTCATAAGAAATGAGTATTCGAAGGATAAGCAACAACAGACAATCAGGATTTACATTTTGTATTTCAGCTTGGACGATTTAGACGGTCTTATTTTTAACCACAGGGTGTAGCAACATGATAACGATAGTACTTTTAAGAAGACAGTATTAATATATAAATGTGTTTCGTGCAAAGATTTTCAGTACCCCTTCGTATTTCCTCAACCCTTAGCTACCCAGACTCGTAGATACTCTGATCAATTAGGACACAAAATTCACCAAAAACTATCAAAACTTCCCCCCCAACAATCGACCCATACTTCCATCCCAAACATTCATCACACATTCTGCAGTTGACCACGACCTACGACCAAAGACAGTCGACAGTAAAAGAATTGAATTATTCAATGTTGCATATTGTTTTATTTCAAATTTGGTTGGTTTGGGATATCAATTACCTTTTCGGATTTGATTAATTCTCTTTTTAATAATATATTTATATATGTACCAACCCCTCCACACGAAAAGGATGTGACACAAGGTCAATTTCTTAAGCGGAGTTCAACAGGTTTTAATTCAGAGTTTTCCTTCTCCTCGACCGGTTGCCTACCAAGGTTAAAATGTCCAGTCGTGAAGAATTGGATAACTGCACCAAATATTCCCAATTAAGATGAAGAGAATCATCATAATCATCATCATCAACATTGTAAACAAATAAATCGTGAAAACTCAAAACCGAACGTTTTAATGCTTGATTACATCTTTAGAGAGAAAAAAAATATTGCTATGTGTATTTCGTGACGTCATATATATGTTAAAAGCATCTATCTAAAGTGTTTTTAGAAAACTTTAACTTTGTACTTAGTAATACTATTTCACGTTAAAAAAAAATGCAAAATATATAAATACTGTTTATTTATTTACATGTCCATTAGATTCTATCTTTGACGGAATTGAAAATAAAGGACAGAGCTGCATCATGTATTGGTGACAGAACTGTATTTTTTCCTCTTGATTATATTGTACTCAATTTAATCCAAGTAAATGCTTTACATAAAAAATACGGTAATTTATGAGGATGCCTCAGAAATTGCTAGACTATTAAAATAACGTCCCCACCTAACTTGAAAGAAAACAACCAACTTAGAGCGTTAAATGTATTTTAGAGGGGGGCTTCTTTTTTTATATGAACAAATGGAGATGGGTGGATAGATATATATAAACAAAGTAAAAATGAACATATATGTATATCCATCTTCATATCTTTACGACAAATTTCTATAAATAAATAGAATTACGACAAATTTCTATAAATACATTTCTAAACAAATTACGATAAATGAATAAGAATCATGACAAAAAAAAGAGAAGAGTTTTCTTTCAAGTAACATCACCGAGATGACATAGCTGGGACGTTATTTTAATAGTCACTGGTAGCAATTTCTGAGACAGGAGACCGGAACGCACTTCCTTTTTTGGATCTTATGGCATGTCAACTTTTGTTGGGTTATTCTATGCCAAAGACGTTTTGTTATATTCATTCTTGATAGATAACTTTTTTTTTCGAACTCAATTTTTTAGATACAGATATATGCCTTAATTTTTTGTTGTTTTTTTGAGCTAATGTTTTAGGATTTAGACAGATATACGAAGCTGTAGCTTTCGCTATCTTACCCGTAATAAACATTAGGCCGGGTTTCTTCAACATTTCTCCATTCGTGGGAAAAGATGTTCTAGATAGTTACAAAACACCTAAATTAAACTAATCCACCCTCGCACTAAGACATACTATCATCCACCACTCTGAATTTTACAACTAGCATCAGCACGCACCCTAAAGCCGAAATCTCACACTACCAAAATACAACACATTAGACGTCACGAATTATACACTATTACAACCTTCACATTGAATCCCATTCATTAATATTTAACATTACTGACTTAAACTCATTTTGAAATCTCTTGTCGCATATCTCTATGCTATTATGAAACACAACACACTTTTTACCGTTTCATGGAACCTCTGCACGTGGTTCAGAACTCATTCTACAGTAGACCGGGTTACGCCCCTTTTGTCACACAAATTACAATTCTCACATTTTTCTCAAGTCATCCAGACAGTCTTCATAATTCGATTCTCGATGAAAGTTGCTAAAACTTAAACGGTATAACGTCGACTTTTCCATCAAGAACCAATTTATCGTTTCAGAATACATTGTTTTTGAATTTTCTACAAACCATCAGATTTATTCTCTATTTTGTTCCCAGACTCGATTAAATAACTCCACAAAAAGAAGTCAGGCAGACAAAGTGGGAAAATGGGAAGCCCTTTTGAATTTTGAATTTCTTAAAATTCTTCTGCCACCAAAAATCTATTTTTCTTGAAATTATAAACGTCAGTTAAATAGTAACATTCTATTATTTTAATTATTTTCACATAAAACTAAAAAAAAAGAAAATCTGTGACACTATCACAGATATGTGGTAGCAACCTATATTCCTCAAGGATTACACAGGAGTTACACTAATAGCAAATTATTCTTTCATTTTGCTCTAAGTTTAAACAAAGTTATGAGCTCTTTATTACTTGGGGATTAAGGAAGTGATATTATTATCTAGTTTTTAATTATAAGTTTTATTTTGAATCCAGAACTTTATTCCTTGTGTTTATAATTATTTTCTCTGGCATAGATCATTGTTTTTTTGTTGCTCTTTTTTTAAATAAATCTATTTCAATCATTATTGTTAAGAATTTTGATTAGTATTATCTTTCATCTTCCTAATTTTAGTTTCTTTTTATTGCAATTTACTCAGATTGTCACTTTCATAACAAAGATCGGTGCACATCAGAAGATAAATAATCAAACTAGTTAATATTAATTATAATGATTTTATAGAGCTTCACCCTAAAAAAATATTCAGGGGTCATTGTCATTTGTTTAGGTAACTTAATAACTGTGTCCTGCTATAACACATTGAAAAGGAGTTAAAGACATCCCAACTATGACTTTTACGAGTAGGTTACCATAACACAGAAACAATAGCACATTGTAGTGTGATTTATGCTAGTAATAAAATGTTTTTAGAGAATTAAGCAATTTGCAATTTGATATTCATAATGTGAGGGGAATCTGCAAAAGTACACATTCTGATTATTATAATTTCTTAAGGTAGATAAATATTATTAATAACCAGAATAAAAAAATTTAACTATCATTAATTAACGTAGTAAAATAAGTTTATAATTCTTAATTATTAAAAAGTATTCCATACTTTCCCAACTGAAGATCATTTCCATTTCCAACAACAGCCTCTACTTCATCAGACTCCTCAGCATTTGGGGTAACATTTTTAGACAGCATACTGACAGTCACCAATTGGTCCTTACTTCATAAGTTAAACCAGTAACTAAAATAAAAAAGAATAAAAATAGCTGATTAATAATAAATTAAATTTATTGTGTACAGTGCTCAGGTGCACCAAACTCATCAAAGTCTCATGTCTAGCACACAGAATAATAGGTTTACTTAATAACTGCAAAATTAAAATAAAGAAATGTATTAATTCTTTGAAGATGTTTCAGTATTCCGGGTGTCAACTTCTATTTTGTAGTTTGGGTCTTATACCCGTTTTGAAAATAAAATTGCTAAGGATTTAGCGTCATGAAAATGAAAATCGATTCATCGATGAACATGGATCCATTCAATGCAGACGAGGGATTTATGAGAGTCACTTTTCGTGGTTTTTGATACTTTTTGAAGTCACTTTTTTGGATTAATTTCGGAGGGAAAGGAGATATATTGGGAAATCCCGTACGTAAGGTGACAGTAGTGAACTTGTGAATTACATCGCTTTCTTTTTTTCGTAGTTGCAGTAGAATGGTCTCTATTTTTAGAGATATTTTCCTTAATCTGAATATGTCCTACAGGTAAATATCGTAGGGTTTATGTGAGTAATCTTATTAGGGTAATTAATCTTTTTATAAATAAAATAGATAAAAAAGGCTAATCTAATAATTCAAGTGAACATCTGCTCTTTCTTGTGTAAAAAAATCAGCACATGCTCAATATGCACAACATAGTCCTTATCTATAATATTCAAACTTAAATCTATCTATCTATCTATCTATCTATCTATGTGGCCGTGTGTGTCTGTGTCGGTGTGTCTGTGAGTGAGTCGTATTATCTTCATAAAAAATTGAAACCTTGGTTTGTTAGCGAGTCTACGTATACTTCTTTATAAATATATGTGATGGATGTTGGGAAACCTTTATGTTTGTATTGGAAGCATGGAAAAATATAAGATAAAGTGCAGCCTTTTTCCTTTCTCAAAGGCTTCTGTTGAAGGAAGTCTTTGACAAAGTGTGGAAGCCATTTGAAATATTTGGATTAATAAGATTAAAAACAACACAATATGTATCACTTTGCATTTTGGCTATTATTCATTGTCTTATGTTTTTCCATGTTTCATATACAAACAAAAATGTATATTTTGATATAATCTATTTCTATAAAGATTTTTTTTTCTGATACAATTACTAGGAGCCTGATTAGTTGAGTTCCTTATAGGATCCCTAACACCGTTGAACGAACTGGGTTTCATAGAAATGTGAATTCGTTGTTTTGCGATCCAGGCGAAATCCAAGAAGTTAAAATAATACAAACTTGAAGGCGGATATTACATATTTCATTTTTTTTTTGGGGGGGGGGCTTCAGACGTTCCAAGGTCATTCGAAAGGTGTCCGTCCTGCTAAAAAAGGGTGAGATGCGCCTCCTGATAGGAGAGTGCAATGTATTATGGATAAGTGGGTGGGGATAAAATATACCCGTTAAACCGGAGAGAAGAGGGGTCTTTCAGTCAACAGGCGTCACTGAGTGAAGAAGTAAGCAAAGAAAAAGAAGAGAAGTACGAGGGAAGAGAAAATAAAGCAGCAGAAGGAGGCAAGCGAAAGCAACAGGAAGAGGAAAAAAGAAAGATGGGGGAAGGGATTGGATGAAGATACACCACTTTATGACGACAGAGAACTGTTTTTGAAAGTTTCTAAAACAAATTTGTTGATCAGCATATATCGCCATTGATCTATTTATAAAGGACAGTTGTGTATATAAGTATGTGTTGTACCGGCCGTTCCTACAGTGGAGAATATACACCGGTTCTCACTATAAATAGTTAGACACCGAGTGAAAAGGTTGTACTGTTACCGTTTAACGGCAAGCTAGCCGTTCCTGTACCATTATTGTAAATACACTTGTCTTATTTTACCCTACCTCGACTTGACTTCTTTTTTACTGTTGGATTAACATCACAACAGTATGTCCTGAGGAAACTTAGAAAATAAAGCAATTAACGACAAAGTAAATATATATACACATTCACTATCACTAGATCTTGGATTTTGAGCAAAAATAACGAAGGTTTGATTTATATTATTGAAAATAATTAAAAAATGAAATTTAAATGATAACAACACAATTTTTTATTTATTTAATAGTTTAAATAGTAGACATGACGTTTTCTTTTCGTAGCAGTTGGATCAATGCAAGGTCTATTTTTACATAGGGATTTTAATGGGGCATCCTGCGAGGACCCAACTCGTGATTCAGTAATAATGGATCTATGAGACTATTTTTTTTAACTCCCCACTACCCAGGCAACGCCGGGTAGCCGCTTCTAGTACATATATAAAGGGAAGTTTATGTATGTATGTATGTATGTATGTATGTCCAGAGGAAACTACGAAAATAAAAAAATTGATCACAAAGTAAATATATATACACATTCTCTATCACCAGATCTTGATTTGTGAGCAAAAATAATAAAGATTTGGTTTATATTCGTGAAAATAATTGAAAAAAAAAATTAAAAAGTAACAGCATGGACTTTTTTTGTAGTTGATATTTTAGATAGGAGACATTAATTTTTTTTTTCAGAGTCTCTACGTACTTTTTTTCCTGACACAATCATCTTCACGAATATAAATCAAATCTATTATTTTTGCTCAAAAACCAAGCCCTGGTGATATTTAATGCGTATCAATATTTAAACACAAAAAAGAGTTTTATACATTAACAAAACAAAATTATTTAAGCACACAAAAGATTTAAAATCCCTTAAAAAATAATTTCTTAATTTTTTTCTTGACAAATTGAAAGGTTTTAAATAATAATATTATGACCTTTTTTTTTTGCATCTTTTATTTCAGAATTTATAATGTTTTTCTACAAAAACTACTGCCTTGAGTATTATACAATTTTTATATAGTTATTCAGACTCTTATCTTTATAAAAAAAGGAAAAATCGTTTTTTGACGGTTCATTTTTTTATATCTCATAAAATAAAATGGGTGGGGGGGGTAGAAATCGTAAATTTTTATACATAGAGATTTTAATTGGGCATACTGTAAAGATCCAACTCGTTATTGGGTAATGATGGATCTGCGAGACTAACGTTTTTGCACCCCCTCTATCTAGGCGATGCCGGTTAGCCGCTTCTACTTTCTTACTAAAGAGCGAAACCAAAGAAAAAGACCTCAGAATTCACAAGAACACTTTGAAAGATATCATTTAAAATTATTTTTGAACAGAAAAGTGAATAATAGCAGCCTTTGAGCGTTGATACAATATCTAAGAAACTCAACAAGTGCGCGTCGCCTTTGAGGTCAAAATTCCTTTTTTCAGTTCCACAAACAATAGCCGGTACCATTCACAATTAATCTCAACTAAAACCTTTTTAAAAAGGTGCGAAAAGTACGATGCGACATTTGGCGGGCAAAAGACCTCAAGGTTGATTAGAAGTGCTTGGTGGCCTGACACCGTGCCAGAGGCGATCACGAGGTGAGGCCATAATTGGTGTGAGGAATGTCAGCGTTGGCAACATCTTGTCTCACGGACCTCTGTCCATCCTTCGTGATCTTCGGCCGTTAAGGGGGCATTGGCCTATGGCGTCGGTTAATTGACCTTGTCTTTTGCGAGAATCGCGGCCATAAAACTAAATCTTCAACTGGGTGCGTATAAATGAACTTCAGTAATAAAGCAACGTAATGCAACAAAAGAAAACAAGAAATATGAATAAGCGAAAGGGAAAACAGAGATTTCGAACGTAGAATATTCAAAAGTAAAATGAACGAAAAAAATCTTCTGGTATATATAATTTCTGGGTATGAGCTGTGATAAAGATTGCAACTTATATCAATAGACTGTTCCAAAACAGCGGTGGCTGAATCGGCCAATCAAAAACGTGCAATTATGTATTTAAATTGTCTTAAAATTACTCGCTGGAAAGACTGCTTAAATGAAGGACAGATCAACGGATAAGGATTATAAAACGTTCTACTTCAAGACATGATCCCCTCTGATACAACTCCTACTTTGAGTACAGATCAACAGACATAGATAAAGGGAGAATATATAGATTCATATATTTTGCAAGAGTATTAGCGCTGCATAAAACGCAGACAGCATCGTCCAGGATTCGAAATAGGTTCGACGAGTCCATTTCCTACGACCCTAACAATTACATCACGCACCTCCTTATTTTTGCGTATAAGGTGTGTTACAGACTGCAAATTATATCTATAGACTTTACAAATTGTCCTAAAGAATTATACAATTGTCTACTTCAAGACAGGATCAACACTGATACGACTCCTTTCTACTTCAAGGTAGGATAAACACTGATACGACCCCTTTCTACTTCAAGACAGTATCAACACTGATACAACTCCTTTCTACTTCAAAGTAGGATCAACACTGATACGACTCCTTTCTACTTCAAGACAGGATCAACACTGACACGATTCCTTTCTACTTCAAGACAGGATCAACACTGATACGACTCCTTTCTACTTCAAGGTAGGATCAACACTGACACGACTCCTTTCTACTTCAAGGTAGGATCAACACTGATACGACTCCTTTCTACTTCAAGGTAGGATCAACACTGATACGACTCCTTTCTACTTCAAGGTGTTAAGTATCTGGTCGGCATCCTAGGTTCCAGATGTAATAAGTAAGTAAGCAAGCCAATAAGCATCCGGTGTTAAAGTATTCCTTGTAAGTCCTTCGTCCAAGAGAATCCAAATGTCAATGAAATAAGCTCAGAATGTTGTCTCTATTAATACAGCATAAGCAGCAGCAGCAGTGTCAGTGATTGGACAATAGAAATGCCTTCGGTGGTCACGTGGTAGTCAACGAGTCTATATTTAGGAGTGACCATTTGCCCCATGCCTTATATCAAATAACTCAACACAAGGTAGGATCAACACTGACACGACTCCTTTCTACTTCAAGACAGGATCAACACTGATACAACTCCTTTCTACTTCAAGGTAGGATCAACACTGATACAACTCCTTTCTACTTCAAGACAAGATCAACACTGATACGATTCCTTTCTACTTTAAGGTAGGATCAACACTGATACAACTCCTTTCTACTTCAAGTTAGTATCAACACTGATACGACTCCTTTCTACTTCAAGGTAGTATCAACACTGATACGACTCCTTTCTACTTCAAGACAGGATCAACACTGATACGACTCCTTTCTACTTCAAGAAAGGATCAACACAGATACAACTCCTTTCTACTTCAAGAAAGGATAAACTCTGGGATCAACAGCTTTGACAACAGATTAACAGACAAGGATTAAAACTAATACTACATCTTTCTACCTCAAGAAAGGATCAATCTTTCCCGAATGTAACATTGATTCACTTTTAATACTGTGGTTTGTTTTGTTAATTACTTTTCTATTCACACCTCGGTACCATTCGCTTACAATGCTACCTTGGAGGAAAAGGAGGCGCCCGTGTGTAATGCTTATCATCATGAAAAATGGACACGGCAACACGAGGCTGGAATCATCTCACATGGCGCTAATAAACTTAGGAAATATATGCACCCAACTATTCTTCCTCCAGCTATGGGTAAATAATAGAGAAGACTGTGCTCTTTAAACTTAATATGAGAACAGGTCTAGAAGATAAACTATGAAATAAAAACCTGTTAAACTCCGGTTAAAGTAAACCATATGTTACATCTTGTTCGTGCGGGGGGGGGATATGTGGTCATATAAGTGTTACAATTTTGGGTGTCATAAATTGTTGGCAGACACTGTAGCGAGAATAAGGGCCGTTAACTTTGAATTCAAGGGAGCCAGTGGAAATTTACCAGTGACTGTTCGTAACCCTTAACCGCTACAGTCGGGAATATCACGCGCTATGAGAAACACGTGATTAGTTTTAGTTTTTAGATTCGACTGGACTTTGAAGCAGAGGAAACGTGCTGATGTTGATCTCGTCCGCGCGGAAAATTATGGGTTAGATAAAATAAAAGCTTAATCAAGCAACAAAAATGCCTTGTTAATTTGTTTAATTGCAATGACCAAAATCAGCCAAAAAAGAAGCTCTTATTTGGAGGAATCAGTCAGCAACTAGACAACGAGATGGCAGCCGAAGGAAATGGTAGAAAAATCAGTAAGAACCAGAGTAAATAGAGAAATGAAGTGATAAATTAAGAACATCTCCTCTCCAAGTAAGTCTTTAATCAGTCTCTCTGTCATCTCTCTGAACTCTCTCTATCATCCGAGAACTCTCTCTAAAATCTCCCTCTCTCTAATTATATACCCGATGTCAATGTGGGTATATAATATTACCACAGATAGGTAGATGCAAACAATGAAAAAATGAATGCGCACATTTTACCTGTGCGTGTAACGGTTATCGTTATACAAAATGAACAGGATGACTCCTGGAAGTGGTTGTTTTCATTTTTCATATCACTAATAACATTGGGAAAGGTGTGCATCCATATATCTCCCCCAGCTAAGGGTAACCAGAAGGGGCCCTTAAACCCTGTTATAGCAACCAGTCTATATGAAAAAGTCTTGATCCTAACCAAAGAGGCTTTCTTCTTGTTAGTAAAACTAGTTCGACTAATTTTCGTCCACCCCAGTGATGCGTCCATGACTCAAAAAATCTAAAAAGACGCAGTAAAATCCTATCTATGCGTCTCTGTGTTTTTCTTTTTTCTTCACCCACCATTTCAAGTTGTAAATACATTTTAATAGTTTCTTAGAAAGGAATTATACAGGATAGGTTACAAGGTAGGAGTTAGACGGCTTTAGCTGGGATCCATAGATTTTTCTGGACTCATTCAAAGCAAATATGTGCGTCAAAGAAAGCACTAAACCAAATAGCTATCAGCATCACTGCTCCACCCTCTCCCTATTTTTAATTAAAGATTTAAAACTTTTTCAAATTTGTGATCCGTGAAGTGGGTTTGACCGTCAGAATAATTTGTGGCAGAAATAGATCGGTGACTTCACTAAGGATGGCTCTCAATAAAACCAATGGGCTTTATTGAGAAACATACCCCACAATGACACTGAAGAAGGGATTTCATATTCTGAGACAGCTTTAAATTAGGAACTAATATATTCCAAGGCATCCTAATCAGGGTTGAGTCTTGAAGGAACGGGTCGTGTAGATGTAACATTTTAATGATAACCGTACTGTCACTAGTTCGCCAGATTCCCTAGCTTTAAGGGAATGTCATATATATTGCTACTCAAAGGCGTACATCTAACATGCTGAAAGCTACTGTCATCTGTGTGGCGGTAATATTAATTCCGGGATATATATTGATATATGGAAATATATATTAATTTTGAAATTCAGCGTGATGTAAATGATCTAGGTTAACAGATCATTATTAGTGGATCACGGTACAGATTTGGCCAAAGTTGCTTCGAAGACAATTCCTCCTTCGTGCTACCCGTCTCCTCTCTTGGAGGATGGTTGTCAAAGACAAGGACAGGGTGCTATGCAACCTGCCTCCAGGGCTGATACAGTTGTTATAAAAGCGATTTTGAATACAATGCTGGATTACTTTAATGACTCAGGGTTAACTTGGTGATAAGTGACTAACATGCGATTTTTAAAAAATGGTAACAATCGCATCTTAAATGTACGGGCCGGGTTAGCTCAGTCGGTAGAGCGTTCGGCTAGAAACCACAAGGTTCTTAGTTCGATACCGGTCCTCGCCAACTCAGCGCATGAGTAGCACAGAGATATCTGCGGTAAAGTAAGGAGCTGATGATAGGTGCGGCACTCCACCTCAGATGCCAAAAAATTCTCCTTGGTCTAGCGCTATTGAAAAGGTGATAGACTCGCTCGCTGACTGGCTGATACTGACTTTAGGCCGCCCCGATGACTTTACTTTTGCTTACAAAACTAACCAGTCCCGTCTACCCTACTATTTACTGGCAATACATGTTAGGGTCTCACCTATAGGTTTGATAGATGAAAAATGAGTTAAAAATGTGTTTAAAACCTACTTAAATAATTGAATACACAATAAGAATGAATAAAACAAAATAACCCAAGGGCTGGCATGCCATAAAATCCAACCAACCAACCAACCAACCAACCTTCATTCAGTAGATCTAGCCAGCATATTCTAAGTTCCACCATCAGGATCGTAAAAGCAACTTATGTGTCATATTAAGCAAAGTTTTACAAAGACTGACGTCATCTTTATTTATAGTAAAAATAAATTTAATAGTATATTTTCCATAATAGACACACAGAGAGGGAGTCTATATAATCTTCCCTAACACTAGACAATGGATATTGTTTTTGCGTCTGAGATGCAGCGGCATACTTACCATCACCTCTTCACTTTACCGCACAGATCTAAACTGCTCTGTGTTGGCGAAGGCGGGTTATCGAACCAGGAACCTTTGGTTTACTTAGCGAATGCTCTACCGACTGAGCTAATCCCTCACTTGTTATTTTCAATGCATCTTCACCGTGATTATCTTTCGAGTACAATAATCATGTTAGTATTGTCGTCGTCTGTAGGTTACATTGTTAAAAGGTATCTGCGAACACAGTATATATATATATATATATATATATATATATATTATATATATATATATATATATATATATATATATATATATTACTGTATCAGTAGGCCATTAGTTTATAGAACAGGTAAGAGATAAGTAAAGTCCTTAGAAATAAACTGTTTTCTTCTGTCGCGTATGAGCTTCACACTTACAACGAGATAAGCAGGTGTTACTATTGGCTTTATAGACTCTCATATCATAACTTGAAACTTGTTTTATCTTCTTCATAAATTGTGTCTCCTTTGTTCATTCGTACTTTTATATTTTCCTTTTGTCTGAAACTGTTGCCTTAATATTTCTTACCAACGTCTGTGATAAATCGGCCCATAGTGCCGCTTTTTTCACCTACTTCTGTCTTAAATTTATAAAGCAATCATCATTAATGATATGATGTATATAGTGATGATACCATTGGGAAATATATACATTCAACTACTCACTCTCTAGCTATGGGTAAATAGTAGGGCGGACTGTGCTCTTTAAAGTTGGTTTGGCAACTGGTTTAAGATATGGTAAAATAAATTCGGAATTCAAACCAATTAAACACCACTTAAGAAGCGCCCTGTCGGCTTAGGCGTTAGAATGCATCGACTGCACCCTTGTGGTAAGACTCCCCCAATGGGTCCACCTGTTGGCCGTGGATGGCGACCCGTGATGCTTAAGGATAGAACCCAGGTGGCTGAGCAGTCCATGACTTGCAATATTCAACTTTAGGATTTTCTTGGTCTAGACGGGCGCTCGGAGAGGCCCCCTCTGATCAATCGGCTGGCAACGTCAAGCCCTAGCACCTATATGATTGCCCCAATCCTATTGCCTTATGGCAACCCCAATCTTTCTTATCATATAGGGCTAGAAGGCGGTGGCTGAGGGTCTACATGCCTTACGTTAAACTCTATCTGATGGTGAGGTTCCAGTTCTAGAGGATTGGGGAATGTGGAGCACCCCTTTATCCCCATTGCTCCCTGGTCCACTCTGATTCGGAGTGGTAGTACTTGTTAAGGTCCCATCTTTGGGTTGAATAGAAAAACATGATTTTATAAACAAAATTGTATTATGCATTAAGAGTGAATTTATTTCACAATTTTGTCGGCATTAAATGACCCACTGAGGTTTATATGCCGTAAAACAAAACAAACCAAACCAAATCCACTTAAGAAATTCACCGCATGTCACATCCTGCTCGTGCATTTGGGTTGGCAAATATCTATCCGTTTAAAATTCCACCTTGTATCCTATTCTCTACGTAACGGATGGTTTGGATAAATAGATACAGAGTTAACATAACATTTATCGGCAGAAACGACGACAATATCAAAGTAAGATTGACTTCCGAGCCCGTAAATGACTGGACACAGTCAGCAATTCTTTATCTTTCCAGTTAAGCGCCCTGTCGGCTAGGGTGTTAGAATACACAGACAGCACCTCTTTATAGGGGTAAGACTCCTCACAATGGGGTTATCTGTTGGCTGTGAGTGACCACCTGTGATTCTTAAGGACGGAACCCTGGTGGATGGACAGTACATGATAGGCAACACTCCACTTAGACCCTTACTTAGGCTAGACGGGCGGTCGGAGAGGCTCCCTCCGATCAATCAGCTGGTCATGTCAAACCGTAGCACCTATATGATTGCCCTAACTCTACTGCCTTTATGGTAAGCCCCAACCCCTTTTTATCATATCGGTGCGAGATGGTGGTGGCTGAGAACCTTCATGACCTGTAAATGAGGTTAAAATCTATCTGGTGAGGTTCCAATTCTGGAGGTCTAGGGAATGTGGACCCCCCCTTCATCACCATTGCTCCCTGGTCCACTCTGACCCCGGAGCGGTAACACCTGTTAGGGTCTCATCTATGGGTTAAATAGAAAAATGTGTTTATAAAAAGAATTGAGTATCCATTATGAATGAATTTATTTCAAAACTTTATCGGCATTAAATGACCCACTGAGGTTGATATGCCGTAAAACAAAACAAACAAACAAACTTTCCAGTTGAGAAGATATGTTACCTTCATAAGGCAGTGATTATCGGTGAGACTTGCCTCGTGGAACAAAATGGGCAAGGACTTCTCTCATGTGAAGGTCCATGACTTAGGTGAGGTGTTGTCAAGATGGCTCAAAAAGAATATGTAATGCTTTCCTTTGCTACCGAAAAAAAGGACACTTGGTATTTACCTCGTACCCCACTTGTACGGGTTAGGCACAAGGCCATATTAACGTGGGACCACCCACAAACCGAAGCTCATGGGTGGTGGGTGAAAAATTGCGTCGATCTCGTCGGCATTCCCCCTCAAGGGGGCACCTCAGGCGCTGGGCAATAAACCCAGCCCCGCCCCTTTAAATCAAGAGGGCAGGTGTTGCCCGGGGGAGGGGCTGGGATCGACGTCGTTAATTATAGCAATCTCCACCCGAGGGGCGAAAAAAGGACACTTGCTTCCCGTGAAACTGGACGTTACTGAAATGATATTTGTGAGAGGAGACTAGTCCATTTATATTATTAGCTGCTCATGCTAATTAGTCTGATTGTTACGTTTTTAAGGGTCATTCCTTGGCCTTAAAGCAGAATCGCTTATTCAGTGGAATTGGATCCTTGATAAAGAGTCCCTCGATAATGTGAATCCTTTTGGTTACTAAAGTGTTCTCAGTTACTGGTATAGAGTCCTTCGATAATGAATCCTTTTGTTCCTCTGGTAAAGAGTTCTCAGTTCTTTGTAAAGAGTCACACGATAATCCTATGTCCGTCATTAGTGAGCGCCGTTGTAATTATGCACAATGAGGGGGGGGTTTCTATCAGGTCAGTATTATTGCTAGTGATTGGTTACAAGGGTCAATCACGTCATCTTGGATAGTCTATAAATCTCAGTGGGTTTTGAGAGCACATCTTATATCAAATATGCCAGCAGATCAGGTCAGTAGTATTGCTAGTGATTGGTTACAAGAGTCAATCACGTGATCTTGGATAGTCTATAAATCTAGGTGGGCATTTAGAGCACATCTTATATCAAATATGCCAACAGATCAGAAACGAGTCAAGGCAATATAAACGTAGTGTCGTCTGAGAAACAGATTGCAGTCTGACTTCAAAGCTAGACATTACTAGTGGCAAGTTGAAAGTTAAAAGGGAAAAATTGTGGTGCCCCCGAAACCGACGTTCCAACTGACACATATATGTTCATGAATTGATTGTGGAGAATATTGTGTCTAGGGTTGCAGCTGGCCTGAATTTTTAACGAGTGTTTCGTTGTGACAAATTATTGGCAGTTTTCTAATAATAAACTGTATTTTTGGCAGATTTGGCTGACTCTCTCAGACAGTCGCTAAATTCTTCAGCAGAACTATTTCTAAGCTGCTTTTATATAACATGCAGTTAGATACTTAAAAGTTTTAAAGAATTATGAATAAAGGAATGGGGAAAGAGAATAACCTGACAGTTCTAAGAAAAATATAAAAGTACATTTAAATATACACATAGTAACGTAGACGCGAAAACACAATTGCGCACACTAACATTTCTCTGCCTCTCTATCTCAGTCTTTCTCTCTTTCTCTTTCTCTCCCTTTCTCTCTCCTCTCTCTCTTACTCTCCCCCTTCTCTCTCTCGCTCTCTCTACGTATATATATATATATATATATATTATATATATTATATAAACCATTAGTATGTTAAAAATAGTACACGTTTCTTTTTTCTCAAAAGGAGTAGGTCCTGATATCCACTTTACGTAAGTATAAAAACCAATGTGAGAAACCAACCCAACTGAAACCGTGTATAGTAACTCACGATCTCAGAATGTCAGTCAAACTGAAGCTTGGTATATATATATATATATATATATATATATATATATATATATATATATATATATATATGTTGTTGATTTTGAGTCTCCGTATGCTTGTAGTAAGTATATATGTTTGAGATATATATTTATATCTGTATCCGTTTCTTGAAGTACTATACCAGGTTGGGGCCTTGGTGTGAAGCATTAAAGTGCTTATTATGAAAATGTTGTTACCATATAATATATTAATCTAGAATAAATATAAGAAAACTCGGTATTTTTTTTTTTTTGTTTCTTTTATTTTTTAAATAAAAGAAACAAAAAAAAATACATCCATCACTGCCCCATAAAATTCTGTTGACTGTTCTTTGAACCAGTTCTTCACAACAGATTTCACTTCCTCGTCATTGGAATAATGTTTGCCTCTCAAATCCTCTTTCATGGCACCGAAGAGATGATATTCTGAAGGCGCTAAATCTGATGAGTATGAAGGATGCGGTAAAGTTTTTCACCCGAATGAGGTGATTTTCTCCTTTGTTCTGATGCTAATATCTAGTCGAGCATTATCGTGAAGAAGGTGGACATTGTCGATTGGCAAGTTGAGTGTTAGTTGTCGGATTCTTGTTCTGAGCCTCGTTTGATTCTCAATGTACGCCTTAATTTTACAAAATAAAACCCAGCTTCAAATGAACTAAAGAAAATGACATTACTTTTTGACTCACCCTCTTACTTTATTTTGATTTCTAATAAATTCCAACTAAGTTGCTTTTTGGGCCTTTTTTAATAAAGCCAAAACCTTCCACAATTAAAACAAAGTTTTTTTGATTCAAACATGTGATTTCTTTATTTGCTTGCAAAGATAAATCGCTAGTTGAACATCCTCTAAAATTGGGTGTATGCATATTTTTTGCAAAGCGTAGTACATGAATTATTCATGGTATATCTATTTGGGCAAAATGAAGATGGTATATCAAATCAAATATTCAGATGTGCTCATACATCTTTATCTGCACGTACCTGAAGAAACATTTCTTTTGCATTAAATATTTGTAATTTGAAAGATAAAGTGTGAATATTTATTAATTAAACTTGACAATTAATGAATTTTTTTTGCTTCTAACAATTTTGAATAATTAATTTTCCATTTATGACATATCAGATAAAACATAACAAAAATCAACGAGGGTTTAAATATTTCATGTAAGGCTTTTGCAATTTTCATTCATGACGTTGTTATATATATTTACAACCCCTCCGCACGAGGTAGGATGTGACACAAGGTCAATTTCTTCAAAGCGAGTTTAACAGGTTTTTAATTCAGAGTCTTCCTTCTTTCTAACAGGTTGCCTAACCAAGGTTAAAGAGCCCAGTCTGCACTGCTCATTTATCCATAGCTGGAGGGAGAGACGGTTCATACCTTTCGCAAGGGTATTAAGCGCCAAGTGAAACGCAAATACTTCATCCAGGATTTGAAACTCGGGGTTGACGAGTCATTTCCCATTGACTTTAACCATTAACACCACGCACTTACCATTTCATGACGCTGTATATTGTTTTTCTTAAATAGGACACACTAGGCTCTTTAAATTTTGGTTAGGCAGCCAGGCTTCACACACACATGTAATATCACTAAGTACGAATTTTAGAAGTACTGAGCACCCGGTAAGAATCAAACTCACTCGTAATTACCGGTTTGACTTCCTAACGATGACCCGACTTAAACGTCTAAAGTACTCAAAGTTTATTTGTAAATGATGATACTGTAATGGATGTCGTCGTAGGAAATGGACACGTTGAGACGAGTTCAAATACTGGATGAGGCCGTTTGCGTTTCACATAGAATTAATACTCTAAGGAAATGTATGCAGACATCTATTCTCCCTCCAGTTAGGGGTGAATTTTAGGACATATTGGGCTCTTTAAGCTTGGTATGGAACCAGTCTAGGAGAAGGAAAACTGAATTTAAAGCTGTCAGACTCCATTTGATAAATTTTGTATCTCATCATACTTGGGTACAGGGGTTGATAAATACGTACGTTTTACACAAATATGAAAGGAGATCACATCCCAGCAACACTTCTCAATAGTTGATATTCTGTTTATCATCCTAGTTGATATATATATATATATATATATATATATATATATATATATATATAAGACTGCGTAAAAGCGTGAACATCTTAAAAGAGGAAAATTTCTTAAAAAAGGGGGGGAGGTAGTTCGAAAGTTTCTAGTTCCACCACACGAAGGGTTTAAACTGGAAGATCAAATAGTAGTAGTTTGTGGAAAGTCTTTTGTGTGCACAGGGTTGGTTTGTTTTTGGAGATGTACAAGGACTCAAGTATTTGGAGTTGGAGATCGTTATTAGATACACCAAGGATGGAAAACATGGCTGGGTGGTAAGCACGAGCGCATGTTGGGTTACTTATTAAATGCCGTGCGATGGCGGAGGAGGAATTGTTATCGGCTGTGGTGGGACAGTCCAAATTGCCGAAACGGACATTGGAGGGTATATGTTGTCATTATATATATATATATTTATGTGTGTGTGTGTGTGTGTGTGTGTGTATGTGTGTGTGTGGAAAGAGGATTGAAATGATTCCGACAGAATGTGGAGATGTGAGGAACACTTGTATGATAACTGATAATTTCATTAAAACGACTGATGATGCCGAGCTCAACGCTCAGTGATATATATCCTAAACACTTTGGTCTGAGAATTGTTCCTGTGTCTTCACATCTCCACCACAACACACACACACACACACAAACACACACACACACACACACATATTATATTATATATATATATAATTTGAAAGGAAGGAAAAACCTCAACACCGTTATTCTATAATAATTTTTTTTTGTCGAAATAAATTTATTATCGAATAACGGTGTTGAGTTTTTCCTTCCTTTCAAAGATAAATATTGCTCTGTATAATAATCTAAAAAGTTTATTATCATTGAGCTCTCTGTGGTGATTTAAAGATTCACCTGTATTTATACATACTGGATAATACAATAATAATACAGGTGTATTAGATATCACATATAGAATCACTTACTACCAAGTTTTTGGGATCCCTCACATCTATATATATAATATATATATATATATATATATATATATATTGTTGTGTGTGTGTGTGTGTGTTGTGTGTGTGTCTTTTTATGTTGAAGTTGGGCGTTTATTATGAAGCATTTTAAAAAATAATGAAGGAACTCGAATATTATGGAGTCCTGGATTCACTTATTTTTTATTAATTATTATCATACATTTTCGGGATCGTTAGATTCCCTTCTTCAGATGAATGCGAAGAATTTATGATAAAAATTAATAAAAATAAAGTGAATCCAGTACTCCATAACATCGAGTTCCTTCATTTATTTTAAATGCTTCATAATAACCAAATTCAACATTAAAAAGACATAAAAATATATACAGAGAGAAGCATCCGGAGACCCTAACTACAATATTATATATATATATATATATAATATATATATATATATATATTATATATAATATATAGATAATTTTTTTTTTAAATAGTTTGTTTGAAGCATTGTGCGTATGTGTAATATACAGGTTTTTGAAGGCAATTGACAATGCAATATGTGTTGAAATTATATTTATTTACCTTTTTTTTTATTCTAATATTTTCGGAATAAATTCCATCATCAGAATTATTAGAAGTATTAAAAGAACTAGGTGTTTTTTTTATAGTACTTATCTGCCACGGCGCTGGTGTAATCATCATATATATATATAATTATATATATATATATATATATATATATATATATATATATTATAATGTCATATTTCAAAACCGTCTCCTTTTTTCAAACTTCAGAAATTTTTGAACAGACTGAATGACAATGATTACCACTCGCTTTTCTCATTATTCTGTGATAAATAATTTCTTATCTTATGCCCTGAAGATGATCTAATTAATAGATCGAAACACTGCAGCGTCGGCCGATAAACTCACCACTTAACCCATTTAAACCTGTGTTTTTTCATTTTTCTTGATATATTACATATATATATATATATGTATATATAGGTAGAAGCAGAGATGGAATTATGTCTGGTCTTGACTCCCCAGATTCTAATCCTGTTTTCATTTGAGTCACGTGACCTCCTAAGCCAATGAGATCTCCACTCCAAACTCCCATGAACTTACATGCACTGTAATTTTGCACTGTGATATGAATTAGTTTTTCTACTTGATAAGAAGATTCACTTCTTTCCAGGTTTGGCTTAGCAATATTGAAACAACCCAGTAGTATTCAGAACTCTAGCCTTTTTAGTGTTATTGATGCAAGCGTCCACACCATCGGATATGTGTTAACTAAAAATTCTGAAACTGAAGGTGGTGAAACCGGAGCATTACGAAAATATAACAAAGTTTTTGTTGTCGTTAACACAACATAACATACATTTTGTTATAGATATTTGATAGTTATTATGGTTTATAAACAGTAAACGAAAATGTGCTAGGATGAGAAGAATAAATAATAAAAGAATAATTCAAAAAGAAACAAAATATACTACATTGTAAAAAATACATAATGCAGTATTAGCAGGACCTGTGGATATACCACTGTATGATAATCTAATATTACAACGTTGGTATTCTTGATTAGAGCTATTGCTAAAAGTATAATAATCTTGATTTAACACTCTCTCCCACATTTTAAAAAAATGTATTCCCTTCTTTTCATCTTTTCTTGACCTTCGATTAAAACAGATCAGCGTTATCGCTTCCACGCCACCTTCTCTCACTATTTCCCTTCTCTCTTTCTTTCTATTATATTTCTTTCTTTCTTTTCTCCCTTTCTTTCTTTATAATAAAACGGAATGCTCCTAATTTAGCTGAGGTGATGACACTCATAAGAAATAAGAATTAGGCGGATAAGCAGATCAGATTTACATTTGTGCATTTCATCTAGGGCGATTTGGACGGTCTCATTTTTAAGCAGAGGTGTTGCAAGATGATAACGGTCTTACAACTAGGAACATGCTTATCAATAAAGGGATTATTAGAGATTAATGTATTTACTAGAAGTTGCTATCCGGCATTGCCTGGGTAGACGGGGGGAGGGGGGATAAAAAAGTTAGTCTTGCAGATCCATTTATTGTTTTGGCCTTCCGTAATTGATTTGTTTATGTTTTAATCATGAATGCCTCCAATGGATTTCCTTTCTCTTACTATTCAAATTCTCATTTTAAAATATGTTAATAAATATAAATATGATCTTCATTATTTTTACACAAAAAACCAAGCCCTGGTGATAGTGAATGTGTATATAGATTTACTTTGTTATCAATTGTTTTATTTTTATAGTTTCCTCTGGACATACATACATACAACTGTCCTTTTATATATGTATAGATTTATAATTGAGTGAGGAAGGTGATGAATTTGCAACAAAAATAAAAAAAAAAAAACTAAAAAAAACTAACATGAATAAATTAACAACTAACACCAGCAACAATATACTAATAATCTTTAATAACTAATGCACTAACTTAACACCCTCCTAAAATAGACTTTCCGAACTGAATAAATCATAACCCCGCAATAAAACTTTAATAATAAATCGTACGATTGTTTTATCCCTCTGAGG
Source organism: Doryteuthis pealeii (assembly GCA_023376005.1). Lineage (NCBI taxonomy): Eukaryota > Metazoa > Mollusca > Cephalopoda > Myopsida > Loliginidae > Doryteuthis > Doryteuthis pealeii. Next base: position 16,833,369 of record CM042138.1, on the reverse strand, counting down.
ACGACGTGTAAAATGTTGATATTCGGATAATTTTGACTGTTTAGGTGGTTCTATAGCTTTATACGTTGGATGTAGTATTCTGACCTGAAGGTACTGTTGCTTATCCGATACACAAATGCAAAATATACCTTATCTCTAATCTGATTTCATTTTCAGGAACACCAATAGTAGTAAGATTGGGGTACTTACTACTCGCATAAATCCCCAAATGGGTTTGTAGGGGCTCCTAAGCCTTGGTCGGCAACCCGTCAAAGTCAAGGAAAATTCCGACACAGAACCTCTGCTGCCTTTCAAGGAAAGGCTAGGGGAGTAAACCCCGAAAACAAATCAGAAGCTGGAGTCCCTAAGGTGGTGTGATGCTGACCAACTCCTACGACACTACCGTTGCCAAACCGCATTGGTAACTTACCTTTCCTTTGGATCACATCGGCAATGTGGAGAGGGGGATTTGCTGCATTGGCAACATCTTATCCTCCATATGAACCAGCCCAGGCTATGTAGTTCATGGAGAAAATTTTTTTTTTAAATTAAAAAATTATTTTGACACTACTCCATCGTCTCTCGTAGAGGGAAGGCTGCCAACCATAGTATTCTGTTTAATCGATATCTACACACACACACACACACACACACACACACACACAGATAGACATATATATATATATATATATATATATATATATATATATATATATATATAAGTATGAAAATATCAACAAACAGATATTCTATGCGTTGCTGCTATATCGGTCCAGAGTACCAAATTCCACAGAGAAGAAATACGAACTCTCACTTACGCAACTGATTACTGTAATTTATTTTTTGTATGCCCCCTTCTTAAAAGTGTTTGAAGATCTAATACATATACTTATTTTTATTCAATATAATTATACACATTAAACATTTAATTGAATTCTTCTTCTGATTTCCAACAGAAAATAATTTAAATTCAAAACGGAAGCATTGTTGTTCCAAAAAGGGTGCAAGCCATGCGATCGCTTCGTCATTTGCACATCCACTGCGCGTTTCTCCGCCAACGTCACGATTGTATATCTTTTGTGTAACAGTTTTTGAATATAAGTATGAAAATATCAACAAAAATATATTCTGATGATGTGCTTACGTGTGAATGAATAAATAGTTCTGCCTATGTTTGAGTGTATCAGTTTAGATGTATATTAGATATATTTTATTTTAGTCGTTTTCTCTGGACATACATACATACATACATACAAGTGTACATTTATATATGTATAGATTTATAAGTGAGTGAGGAAGGTGATGAATAGTTGCACATTGCCTATCCATTTGCAAAATATCTTCAAAAACACTAACTTTGATTTTTCTTTTCATGTAAACTCAATTAGCGTCAGCAAGAAAAAAGACACGTATTTTTCTAAGTCATCAGTTTAAGTATTAAACGAATTTGATAAAAAAATACTTTGCACGATTCCCTTCGGTTTAAAAAGAAAAAAAAGGAAAGTTATGTAGAATCTTTTTCTGCCGACAAAGATATTTTTTTGCGAAATTTCGATTCAACTCTTTTTTTTCTCTGAAGTTCTAATAATCTCTTATCTTTTCGAAAAATGCCATTGCGAATTGTCTCCAAGAAACGGTTTTCTTACCTTTTCATGGGGAATTTTTTTTCACTGTTTTTTTAATTTACTTTTTTGTGATTTTTTTTTTCATTGTCTTTTATTATTTTTTTCATTTTCTTTGTTGTCTTTCAATGTGACTTTTTTCTTTAATCATTTTTTTTTGTTACTTTCTTTTCTTTTTTTTTTGTCTGTTATAATCCTGTCTTTTTTCTTCATTCCGTTTCGTTTTTTTAATATCTGAATTTCTTTTTTCACTACTTATCATTGCATTGCTTCTTTCTATCTCAAAGTTATCTCCCCTTGCTACTTTCTTTCTCTTTTTTTTATTTCTCTATCAAATTTTCTCAGGCACGAATGAACCTACAATGGCTATGAAAAAAAAGACCTACCAATCTGTAAGAAAAAGTCATTGTTTCTTTCTTTTTCTACAATTTATTTATTCATTTACCTATTCTTAATTTTATTTTTGTCTTCTATTGTCTTTTTTGTTATTTTTGCATTTTCAACTTTTTATTCTTGCTCATCACTTTTCTTTAATCTTTTAAGCGGTGGTTATATCAGTATTGCTGTATGGCTGCACCACTTGGACCCAAGGTGCCTTCAGAATAAGCTAGACGGGAGCTGCACAAGAATGCTGCGTGCAGTCTTGAACAAATCGTGGAAGTAGCACCCCACGAGGAAACAGCTATATGGCCACCTGCCCCCCATCTCACAAACCATTCGAGTGAGACGGTCAAGGCATGCCGGGCACTGCTGGAGAAGCAAGGACGATCTCATAAGTGACGTTCTCCTGTGGAAGCCAACACACGGACATGCTAGAGTGGGCCGCGCATCAAGGACCTACATTGACCAACTAAGCAAAGATGCAGGATGCTGCACAGAGGACCTCCCCGGGAAAATGAATGATAGGAAAGGTTGGCGAGAGATTGTCATGGATATCCGTGCTGATGATGATTATGATTTCTTTGTTATACACTTATCATTTTTTCTTTATTCTATTATATTTCTTTCTTATTAGAGTTTATTTAACTTAAAAAAAAGAATTCCATACTTTTATGTCATTGTTTCTTTTGTATTTTCTTTAACCTTTGTACGGCTACTTTCTTTCTTTCTTCCTTTCTTTCTTTCTCTTTCTTTCTTTTCTTTCTTTCTACCTTTCTTTCTTTCTTTCTCCCCTTTCTTTCTTTCTTTTTTTTTCTTTCTTTTCTCTTTTCTCCCTTCTCCATTTCTTTCTTTCTCCTTTCTCCCTTCTCCATTTCTTTCTTTCTCCCTTTCTTCTCCCTTTCTCCCATTTCTTTCTTTCTCCCTTTCTCCCTTTCTCCATTTCTTTCTTTCTCCCTTTCTCCCTTTCTCCTTTCTTTCTTTCCCTTTCTCCATTTCTTTCTTTCTCCCTTTTTCCCTTTCTCTTTCTTTCTTTCTTTCTCCCTTTTTCCATTTCTTTCTTTTCTTCGTCTTTCTTTCTTTCTCTCTCCCTTTTTTACTTCTCCCTTTCTTTCTTTCTTTCTTTCTTTCTTTTCCTTTCCTTTCTTTTTTTTCTTTCTTTCTTTCTTTCTTTCTTTATTTATTTATTTCTCCCTTTCTTTCTGTATCAAATTTTCTGAGGAATGATTAGACTTTTATTACAGCACTGATTAAAATATGACCGAGTATTGTGTAAATCTGTGAGTAAAAGTGTATTTTTTAAAATACATTTTCCTTTTATTCCTTTACCTATCTATCTATATATAAAAGACAGTTGTGTGTATATGTATGTCTGGAGGAAACTTCGAAAATAAAACAATTAACGACAAAGTAAATATATATACACATTAGATATCACCAGGGCTTGATTTTTGAGCAAAAATAATAGACTTGATTTATATTCGTGAAGTTAATTAAAAAATAAAATTTAAATGATAACAAAATGGATTTTTTTCCATTTAATATTGTAAACATAAATTTTTATTTCAGAGTGACTGAAAACGCAAGGTCTTTTTTACGTAGGTATTTTAATGGGGCATCCAGCGGGGATCCAACTCACAATTCAATAATAATGGATCTGCGAGACTAACTTTAAAAAATCCCCCCTCTAGCCAGGCGACGCTGGGTAGCCATTTCTAGTACATATATAAAGGCCAGTTGTTTATATGTGTATATCCGGAGGAAACTACGAAAACAAAACAATTAACGACAAAGTAAATATATTTACACACTAAATATCACCAGGGCTTGGTTTTTGAGCAAAAATGATAGAGATTTTATTTATATTCATAAAGATAATTAAAAAAAAAAATTCAAATAGTTACAAACTGGATCTTTTTTTGCATTCAATATTTCAAATAGGAGACAGTTTTTCTTTTCAGAAGGTCTTTGCACTTTTTCATCTGACACCTTACCTGGCCGGATCTATCCAAGGTCTTTCTTAAACAGAGATTTTAATGGGGCATCCAGTAATAATAGATCTGCGAGACTACCTTTTGCCTCCCCCCTTTCTAGCCATTTCTAGTTTTATTATATTTCTAATTTCTATTGTCTTTCTGTATTTTTCTTCTTTTTGTTTTGGTTTGGTTTGTTTTACGGCATATCAACCTCAGTGGGTCATTTTAATGCCGATAAAAGTTTTGAAATAAACAATTCTTAATGGATAATACAATTGTTTATAAACTCATGTTTTTTATTTAACCCATAGATGAGACCCTAACAGGTACCACTCTGGTCAGAGTTGACCATGGAGCAAATGGTGTGAAGGGGTGCTCCACATCCCCAACCCTCCAAAACTGGAAACCTCACCATAATAGAGTTTAACGTCATAGGACGTGTAGACCCGCAGACACCCCCTCTAGCACCATATGATAAAAAGGGGTTGGGGCTTGCCATAAGGGCAATAGGGTTGGGAAAATCATATATGTTCTAGGGCTTGACGTGACCAGCCGATTGATCGGAGGGGGCCTCTCCCGACCGCCCGTCTAGCCCAAGATAGGGCCAAAGTGGATTATTGTCTGTCATGAACTGCTCATCCACCTGGGCTCTATCCTTAAGCATCAGGGGTCGCCACCCACGGCCAACAGGTGGCCCCATTGGGGGAGTCTTACCCCTCTGCAGAGGTGCAGTCGGTGCATTCTAACGCGTCAGTCGACAGGGCGGTTTCTTCTTTTTGTTCTTACATATCTCTTTTCTTTAATCAGCTTTTATCAGCTTTCATTTTTGGACCAAGTTACCTTTAAGCACCACAGGGGCGACCTGGATTCGAAAGGACATGTTTCGCTTGTCACGGTCAACATCCGGTTGTTTGTTATGGTTAGGGTTAGGGGTTAGGGTTAAGGTTATCGGTTAGGGTTAGGGTTAGCAGTTAGTTTTATAATTCTAAAAAAATGCGTCTAAATATAGTCGGGTAACAAACAACCGGATATTGACGGTACAAAGCGAAACATGTCCTTCTGAATCCAGGACGCCCATGGGGTGCTTAAAGGTTACTTGGTCCTACTTTTTTGTTATACTTTTGACATTTTTTCTGTTATTCTATTACATTTCTTTCTTAATAGAGTTTATTCCACTTTTCTTAATTTTATGGACTTTTTATGCACGTGTTTTTCTTTTTATTATCCTTAAAGTTCTATGCGTTTCTTTCTTTCTTTCTCCCTTTCTTTCCGTATCAAATTTGCTCAGGAATGAACGAACTTTTATTGGTACACTGACTAAAAATGACCCAGTTTTATGTAAAGTAAAAACTCATTTTTGTCCTTTTGTTCTTTTCAGTAATTTCAGCCGAAGTGCGAGGAAGCCACGTCCGTAACCAATTTACACCTTCTCTCAGAGCCTCAGTTGAACAGAGATAATAAAGCAATATAGGCCCTAACTCTTCGGCGGTGACTATGTTACATAACCCATTCTTAATTTTCACTATTCTCATTATGACATTTGAAATAGCATAGACAAATAAGTCATAGCCCCGAGGCTTAAGAATACAACGACTACACCTCTGTCATGGGGTAAGAGCCCTCACGAATGGGGTCACCAGTTAGCAGTGGGTGGCGACCAGTGATCCTTATGAATGGAACGATAGTGGCTGAGCACTCTGTGCCATGAAACACTCCACTTTGGTCCTTACATAGGATAGACAGTCGGTCGGAGAGCCCCCCTCCTATCAATAAGCTGGCCATGTCAAGCCCTAGCACCTATATGATTGGTGCAACCATATTTATCTTATAGCTCAAGGCCCAAGCCTTTTTATCATATATGTACTAGAAGGCGATGGCTGAGGGTCAATACCCTGTGAATGACGTTAAGATATATCTGATGATGAAGTTTCAATTCTTGTGGAATGTGGATTACCCCTTTGTCTCATTACTTCCCCCTCCCCTCTGATCCGGAGAGTGGTAGTACCTGTTAGGGTTAGATATATGGGTTAAATAGAAAAAAAAGTGAATTTAAAAAAATTGTTTTAAAAAAAATTGAGTTTTAAAAAAAAATTTTGTGCCCATAAACAATGAATAAAACAACACGACTTCGGCATAAAATAACCCAACAGGAGTTGTCATGCCCTAAGATTCCAACCAGCCAACCAACCAATAAATAAGACATTGAATTCTCCAGAGTTTCTCTGTTCTTTATTCTATTCAACATGTGAATGGGAGGTTCAAGTAGCTGAAAACTTGTGTATGCCATACTTTCTGCATCAGATATATTCAGGTGTGAATCTTCCCGCATCCGGTGCCAACTTAACTGTGGCCAGTTTTACAGAAGTTCTGCATTATTTCCGATTCTTCCCCAGATATTGTTTAACACATGGAGCCTCTTATTAAACATCTAACAAATTGATTTCCCTGCTAAGTGGCTAATTGATTTTGCACGACGTATATCGTAAGTAATGTTGGAAATCTGATAGTTAAATTATCTCCCCCTGCCGCTAGGGGGGGGGGAATCGCCAACACGAGGTTGGTGAGAGAATCAAAGCCCATGACTTATCTGGAGATCGGCACTCAGGCGAGTCGTTAAAATAAGCACTCCCAACACCTAGCCCATAAAAAGGGTAGTTACCCAGGCGTGTAGCTTCTAATAAGCACTCCCTACTTTTTACTTATCGTACGAGAACTGACCACGACGGACGCATCTTTACAGAACTCTATAACCACAGCGACCAGAATACCCTTGCTAGTGCCATTTCCCCAACAAATTGTAATTTCACCTCTCAGATAAGTCTTGTAGCAAATGCCAACCAAATTTGCAACAATATTTTTGTACCCTTTGCCAATATATGTGTTTAATTTCCATTGTGTTGTTTGTCTTCTTTCGTCTGAATAATTTGCCTACAACTGGGAGATAAGAGCTCCCCCTAAAGACCGTAAAATTCCTCTTAGTAACATTGATTCTAGTGTGGGAATGAAGGGGGGTTCTCACTCATCCAGAGCTACAGATATAAACCCTATTCACTGGACACAATTTGATATCCCATTTGGGACACTCTTCGGATTTTGGGCACTCTTCGGATTTGGGGCACCCTTCTCATTTGGGGCACCCTTCTCATTTGAGACACCTTTCTCATTTGGGGTACCCTTCTCATTTGGGGTACCCTTCTCATTTGGGGCACCCTTCTCCTTTGGGACACCCTTCTCATTTGGGACACCCTTCTCATTTGGAACACTCTTCTCATTTGGGTGGGGAAATACAATTTGTCCTAACTGATAAAGTTGCTATATTAGCACAAATTCCTTTACAGTGTCAGCAAACTTGGACACAAACAAAACCATACTGCCTGCAAGAACAACACTTGATATTGTAACCAGATCTTCAGGTTCATCAAATACACTTCAAGTCAGTTCTGGGAAGAAGACTAAAATCTGTCACAAGGGACATACATTACTAAAGTTCAACAGGTCATACTTCATTTCAGTTTTTGTGCTATTTCATTTTGTGGTTGACGAGTTAATCTACCGAGTGTATTGTTATAAAAAGCAACAGTAATTAACAAGACAAAGAAAAGCTATTCCTGAAATGAGATATTATAGTGTCTCAAAATAATCTTTGATTTTTACAAACCTTTACTTCAAAGATTATTAGAAGTAACTATCTTATAATTATTCGTGAGAAAATTATATTATCATAATAATCTTTACAAGTTTTCACACAAGTAGTAAAATATATATTCAGTGAAATATATATTCTCTACCATATGATTTTGGGGTTGGATATCTTAACTTCTATCTTTGCTGTATTCAGAGAATTTCTAGCATTTTTTAAACCTTTTGATGGTAAGGCTCTAGTTGGGGATAGATTTAAGATTATGGACAACCTCTTCATTGCGATCACTTCAAGGTTAACCCTGGCCCTGTGGAAGTACCTGTTCAGGACTTATCTATGGGCTAAATAGATGCGTTTGAAAATTATTCATATTAGAATATTGTGAAAAAAAAAACAGTACGCAAAAAATGTAAATAAGGACGTATAATGAACATGATTCCCTAACCTAGATGAATTGACTCGACGTAAAATCAATCTGCATATTAATAATCATGTTCCTTAATTGTACGACCGTTATCATCTTGCAACACCCTAAATGAGACCCTCCAAATCGTCAAAGATCCAATGCTAAAATGTAAATCCAAATTATCGGATTTTGAATATCTTCCGAATTCTTATTTCTCATGAGTGTCGTCACATCAGCTAAATAACAGACCATTCCGTTTTTATTGTAAAGAAAGAAAGGGAAGAAAAATGACATGCTACACAGAAAAATATGATAAGTAAGAAAGAGAGTAGGAATAAGATAGAGAGACGGTCAGCATGCGTCTGTTAAAGCTAATCTGTTTCAATCGAACATAATGAAAAGATGAAAAGCAGGAAAGAAAGCGAAAGACTGACAGAAAGTTAAATAAAGATTATTATAGTTTTTGCATATTAAACTATTTAGTAATAGCTCTTAATTAAACTTATCAAACGTTGTAATAAATTACCATAACCACAGGTTTTGCTAGTAAATAAATTAATAAGTTTATTTTAACTTCAATTTCAATAGACAAAATCGATCTAAAAAATCATTTAGATGCTCATGTTTATATTTTAATGTTCCAAATTTGTGCATTTTGTAAATATTTTCTTCAAAGTGGACTAAAGAATTACTAATCGAGTCAATTTTTAACATGATGTATCTTAAAGTATCGCTAGAGCAAAGTAGGCTTGG
>CM042138.1:16807115-16819615 GCA_023376005.1 Doryteuthis pealeii | reverse complement strand
AGAATTCACCGTGGAATTTCTACGATTTCATTTTAATAAAATAAAATATTTTTTTCTCAAAATCAATAACGTGTGAACAGTGATTAGAGTTTGTTTATTGATCAGATGATATTACCATGTAAAGTAATGTTCTTTTAGGTGCATTGCCTTTGTATTGATTGGGATTCTAACTGAGTGACTCACACTAATTGGTCTCAGCCCTGTTGAGCAGAGCTTTAGAATACACCGCTTGCACCCCTGGAGAGTGGTAAGATACTCCCAATGGGGTCATCGGTTGGCCGTAGGTGGTGACCCCTGATGCTTAAGGATGTAACCCTGGAGCTGTGTAGTCCATTCATGCGACACTTCAATTTGGTTCTTACTTAGGCTACACATCAAGTCCTAGCACCTATATGATTGTTCCATCCCTTTTGCCTCTTATAACAAGTCCCAATGTTTTTTTATTATATGTACTAGAGCCTTGATGTCATGTATACGACATTAAATAATCTGATGGCGAAGTTCCAGTTTTGGATATCTGAGGAATGTACATTACCCTTCATCAACATTACTCCCAGTTTTATTCTGACCGGAGTGGTAGTATCTGTTAGTGGTCCCATACTTGGTTTATCTTTTGTTTTGTTGGAATTATTCTTATCTGTATAAAAACCAAAAAAAAAACAAAAAAAACAAAGAGAAAAAAGATTATTTCTTTGTTATTTTATACCGCCATTTCTTTCAAATATGTTTTCTTTAGAGAAAATGTCATGGAAGCGAATGCCGACCGATCGCCGGTCGGCATCGTTTACGGTCGGAACTACGACGGTATCTGATCGTCTTCGAACCTCCGACTTTCGCTCTTGATCGAGGAAAACGTGCTTTTCCACACGCCATCGCTGCAGTTCGTCTTGCGACGATCCAAGAATTTCACCTCTAACGTCGCAATACGAGTGGCCCCGACCGCTCCCTTCGATCATTGCCTCGCCGTAGACGGAGACCGACAGACGTAGACGAGGCCCTCTTCCATCAGTCTATGCTTATCGTATGCAAGCTTGAACAGCCCGCTCTGAGCACTCTAATTTTTTCAAAGTGAACGTATCGGCCGCCACGGACACTCTGTTAAAAAGAACATTAAAAAGAATGTTTTAAAAATGAGTTTTAAAAATTGAGTCCTCAATAAGAAGGCATAAAACAATGTCTTCGGCATAAAATAACCCAATGGATGCCGTAAAACCCAACCAACCAACCAACCAAAAAACAACCAACCAAACAAGAAACAAACCAACTTATTTAAAAGCAACAAAAATAATAAATAACATAAGATATAAAAAAAAGTTGTTTTCTTTTATAACAGCATCAATGAGATATAAAATTATTAAAAGGTTTCTATTTTCTTACATTTTCTCTAAAGAAGACACATTTGAAAGAAATGGCGGTATAAAATAACAAAGAAATAATCTTTTTTCTCTTTGTTTTTATTTTGTGGTTTTTATACAGATAAGAATAATTCCAACAAAACAAAAGATAAAAAATTCCCAAGAATGTTTTTTAAAAATTTCTTTTGTTTTTACTATTTGTCCAATCTCAGTTATTTTAAACATTTAGTTTAAATTTAACCCTTTTATCATCATTTTTTTTTTACTTTATTTTATCAACCAGTTTTTTCCTTCGTTTATTCTTTATTTGTTCAACACCTTCCATTTCTTTTTTGTTTAAATTTTTTGACTCGTTTCGTCTTTTTTCTTTATTTTTTTCATCGGTGTTCCTATTCACCGATGACCTCAGGTCATCTTTTCCTTCAATAAATTACTTTGCCAAATATCCCCAATTTTTTTAAGAAGTATTCTTCATTTATGTATTTTTGCATAAAGTTATTCTCGAACTTTTTGACATATTCCTTTCTTTTAACCTTTTTTTCTTATATTTATATCCCTTTATTTTCAATGTATATCAGTTATTTTCCTTCATATTCCTAAACTTACTTCCTCGGTCTTTTTAAGGTTAAATTTTGTTTTTACAATAATTTATTTCCACTTTTCTTGTTTCCTGATACTTGCTAGATTTAACTGTGTATGTGACAAGTCTAAAAGCGGTTAATATATATATATATATAAGTTGGTGACTGGGGGTTTTAGTCCTCTGGGTTTGAGGTTAAATTGCATTTTGTGGTGAAGTTTCAATTCTGGAGCTCTGAGGAGAGTGGAATAGCACTTTGTCAAAATTATTACCAGGTCTATTCTGACTCGGAGTGGTAGTACCTTTTAGGCTCCTAACTGATGTTGAATACGAAAAATGAGTTTAAAAATGTGTTTCGAAATTAAGTGAATACCCACCAAGTACGAATACAACAAAACGTATTCGGCATACAGTAACCCAACCATGGATGACATGACGTAAAATGAAATTAAAAATTAAAAAACTAAAAAATTAACCCAAACCAAAAAAAATCGGAAGTAGTAAAATAATAATAATGATTTATTAAATAAAATTAAGATTTTCGGAGTGTTTGTGTGTTTCCATTACATAAGAAAAACATCTCGTTGTTGAGAGATTATTACTTAAGATATTTTATTAAGAGATAATTATTACTTCAAATATTACTTAAGATAATTTGTTGAGAGTGAATTATTACTTAAGATATTGTTGAGAGATAATTATTAATTATTCATTTAAGATATTTTGTTGAGAGATTATTATTACTTCAATTATTATTTAAGATATTTTGTTGAGAGATAGTTATTACTTCAATTATTATTCAAGATATTTTGTTGAGAGATAATTATTACTTCAAATATTACTTAAGATATTTTGTTGAGAGATAATTATTACTTCAATTATTATTTAAGATATTTTGTTGAGAGATAGTTATTACTTCAGTTATAATTTAAGATATTTTGTTGAGAGATTATTATTACTTCAATTATTATTTAAGATATTTTATTGAGAGATAGTTATTACTTCATTATTATTCAAGATATTTTGTTGAGAGATAATTATTACTTCAAATATTACTTAAGATATTTTGTTGAGAGATAATTATTACTTCAATTATTATTTAAGATATTTTGTTGAGAGATAGTTATTACTTCAGTTATAATTTAAGATATTTGTTGAGAGATTATTATTACTTCAATTATTATTTAAGATATTTTGTTGAGAGATAGTTATTACTTCAATTATTATTCAAGATATTTTGTTGAGAGATAATTATTACTTCAAATATTTTAAGATATTTTTTGAGAGATAATTATTACTTCAATTATTATTTAAGATATTTTGTTGAGAGATAGTTATTACTTCAGTTATAATTTAAGATATTTTGTTGAGAGATTATTATTACTTCAATTATTATTTAAGATATTTTGTTGAGAGATAGTTATTACTTCAATTATTATTCAAGATATTTGTTGAGAGATAATTATTACTTCAAATATTACTTAAGATATTTTGTTGAGAGATAATTATTACTTCAATTATTATTCAGATATTTTGTTGAGAGATTATTATTACTTCAATTATTATTTAAGATATTTTGTTGAGAGATAGTTATTACTTCAATATTATTCAAGATATTTTGTTGAGAGATAATTATTACTTCAAATATTATTCAAGATATTTTGTTTAGAGATTATTATTACTTCCATTATTATTTAAGATATTTTGTTGAGAGATGATTATTACTTCAAATATTACTTAAGATATTTTGTTGAGAGATAATTATTACTTCAAATATCACAAGGTTCTTTGTTCGATACCGGCCTCACCAACTCAGCATATGAATAGCATAGGTACTTGTGTGGTAATGTAAGGAGCTGATGGTAGGCGTAGCGTTCCACTTCAGACGCTAAAATAATCTAGCGCTGGTGAAAAGGGTATAGAATCACTCGCTGTCTGGCTGATACCGACTTTAGTCAGCCGACTTCTTTACATTTTTGCTTACTTTACGAGAAATAAGAATAAAAAAGTTTTCAATTGAAAAGTATTTCTCCTCGAACTAGAACCTTATTGTCAAAGCAGATCTCCAAAATTATGTCAATAACCAGTTTGATCTTTAACTAATATTTCCCGAACACATAGCGAAATTGGATCAAAAACAGAAATAGTGTGCAACAGTTTAAGATTGATTTGGATGATTTAAAAACAAAAACAAAAATTAAAGAATTGGGAACAATTTAAAGAATTAAAACAAGTGATATATATATATATATATATATATATATATATATATATATATATATATATATATATATATATAAAAACAGGTTTTAACATATGGGTTTTATAAAGTGTAATTCAATTGAAATCATTCTAAAATCAAAATGTAGACACTTGTAAGAGACACTTTAAAAACACTGGTCTTCATCAGCTCATATTTTGTTGAATAAAAAAAGGAGGAACATTTAACGTTTTTTTTTTTTTCGATATGATAAATCCGCAACTCCATTGATGTTTTTTATCATATAAAACCCCGGATCAATTCATATTTTTCTTGATTGTATTGCGGACTCGACATTTTCACTTAGTTTCGTGACTGGGTTATATCTGAAACTTTTTATACACGTTTATCTTTTTATACATTTTTATTTTCAAACTTTTTGAGTTTTTCTCATCGATTTTGAGACATTTAGCTAAAAATAAATTTACATTATTTTTAAAGCATAATAATTTTTTTGCAATTTTAAAAAGATATTTCCGACCATAAGGTGAGCGTCATTTGAATCTCTCGTGTGAAACGGTTAAATTTTCCTCCTTTTTTTAATTCAAGAAAATATATGCTCTGATGAAGTGTCGTCTGTAACCAAAACTATATAATTACTCAAGTCACAATTCCATTAGTTATTTACATCAGATTCTCCATAATTGTATTTTTATTTCAACCTTAACTATTATTAAAATTGTATTAGATTATTAATACTGTTGCCATATGTACATACTAGATATTTACCTCGTACCCCACTTGTACGTTACCACAAGTACTATTAATGTGGTACCACCCACAAACCGAGCTCATGAGTAGCGGGTCAAAATTGCGTTGATCCCGTCGACATTCCCACTCAAGGGGGAGCCTCAGGCGCTGGGCAATAACCCAGTCCTGCCCCTTTAAATCGAGGGGGCAGGTATTGCCTGGGGGATGGCCTCCTGGGATCAACGCTATTAACTTGTAAGGTCCAGCGGCCGAAGCTCACTGGAACCCCGATTGAAACCGGTGCTAGTTATGTGGAACATATCTACATACTAATAATATGCAATTGTATTTATAAATACAACAAAATAGTGATTTACACTGTGAACGGGAAGGCTAATTTGTACATTAATATCAAAGATTTGAATTTAATAAATATGTGCTTGGTATTATTGATTTCTAATTGTTTGGTTTTATCTTAACGAATATGTGCAAATATATCTGGGATAAATTTTAAAAGAAATTCATTAACAAGAAGAAATAACTGTAATTGTATTCATTACTTCCTATTTTAAGAAAATTGAGCAATGAAAGTGGGGAGTGATGGAAGAGTAAGTTTCAGTTGTTCTATTTATGATTATAGTCCCCTCTGTTTCAAATCTTTTTTTTTATCTGCATTCTTATTTAGTTTTATTAGCCTTTCTAATTTATAATTAATATTCTATTACATTGAAACTTAAATACTTGCACCCACAGGCTGCATATATTTGCTAGTTATATTAATACTTGTATACAATACTGGCTGCTTTGGAATAGATCAATATTTTTCAGCTGCAATGTAAAAAAAAAAAAAAGATAAAAAATAATCATTTGTATTTCTACAAATAGTGTATCAAAATGCAACAAGACATTTCGTATAAGGAAAAAAAAAGTAATTCAAGCCAAAAAAATTCACTTCTGTATAAACATGTCAGTGTGAGGTTATAATCTATGACAGAATCTTTGACGAGAAAAATAAGTTGGATACTTTCTTCTTTTGTTTAGAATATTTCGTCTGGTTTTCTTAAAAAAAAACTTAGAAATTCATTCTTTTTTTTTTTTTGCGACTGGTGATGATTAAACAAATACAAAGAAAAAGAACGGATAGAAAAAAGAATTCTTGAGAAAAATAAAACCCAAGTCATATATCAAAATTTGTATTATCTTTGGTAAATACGAGACAATAGAAAGAACATAAATCATTCGATTAAAAAATGATGTACACTCGTAAACGTGTATATTTGAAATCTTAACACACACCTGAAAAATCATAAACCGTACTTATACTATGTTGATATACTTATACTATGGTGTAATGGTTAAGTCATGGGAAATGGACTCGTCGCCCCAAGTTCAAATCCTGGACGTGGTAACTGCATTTCACTTAGCGCTAATACCCTTGGGAAAGGTATGAATCCTACTCTCCCTCCAGTTATTGGTAAATAGCAGGGCAGACTGGGTTCTTTAACCATGGCTGGGTAACCAGTCTAGGAGAAGGAAAACTCTGAATTCAAACCTGTTGAACTCCGCTTAAGAAATTGACCTTGTGTCGTATCCTGCTAGTGCGGAGGGGTTGGTAAATATATATATACTATGTTGATTTCCTATCACACCTATGGTAATCAGTCTTTTTTCTTGTACGTAACTATATTTTCTAATTGTTGTATTTTCGAGGTGGAATGATACACAAAAGAAATTGAGTGCTTAATATATCTATTTAGCTCTAGTATCCGGTGCTAACTGATACATACTATAACACAACAAATGCTATGGGTTGATTGGCGATCTTTTGATTAATTATTAATTAATTAAAACTACCCTAATTATTAATTATGGTAGTTTGTTAAAAGTTAAAAGAACAGAAGGCGTTCCTGTTTGTTTTATTTAACCCCTTTGACAGCTTTTGGTTATCATATTTCAGCCGAGTTGGTAAAGGAACAAAACCAGCTCCCTTTCAGGACGTTATAGTACTATAATCTGTGCTACGACTAGCATAGAATAATCCTCAGACACTATAGTATTATATTTGGTAGCTCTCCTTAATAACGACTGTAATACTGAGACGGAGCATCGTTACATAAATTGAGACCGTGCATAGGCATTTTATTATAATACAAAAACACAGAGCGATAAAGTACAAACAATTAACAAGACAAAACTTACATGAAAAAGAGGAGGGTCAAACACAGTAAGATCACTCCGAATATTATTCAGCTTATATATCCACTTTAATCGTAGATTATTTAAAACTATGAGCCAGTCCATCTGTTAGAGTGCTGAAGGAGTGCTAGCTACTCTAAAACAGTCAGCTATTTTTCTCCCACATACCAATGCTTGTTCATATATGATTTTTCCTCTGCAAATAAAAGTATAACACTAAAATTATCTTTGTGGAGATTTTAAAAAAGATAAAAATAAAATAAAACCAAATATAAATAAATAAAACAACATAAAATAAAACAAAACAAAATTAAATTGAATTGAAAATGAAATAAAAGACACATAAGTATCAATCATCGGAGAGACCTCAGACAGTCATGCAAAGAAAATGACCCAGTTTCAAGCACCAAAATTAAATATTTTGATATTTTAGACCAGGACTTCGTTGGGAACACACGCTATTAACTTGCTCGAGAGTAATCTCTTCTCCAAGGAATAGTAATGAATCTACAATTAAAAGTATCACCCTTAAACTATCCTTGTCTTTGTCTTATCTCTAGTTAATTCCTTTTTAGCTTGGCAATCCACAAAAAAACTCAATTATATTTTTGGTTTAAGAATAGAAATTAGCAAAAACCAGTGAACACGCAACAAAGGCGACCAAAAATCCAAAACCCACATAAACAACAAATATTTTACCCCATTTCTCTGAATGTTTGAGATGAGGCTTGTTGATTAGTGTTATAGGTGACATACCCTATAGACTAATGGAATGCGCCGACGGTTACTATAAGTAACAGGGACAATTATGGCTTGTAGAGTAAGCCAATGCGAGTCAGCTCATAACTCTATTGTCGGATGTATTTCCCACTTCTCTGTACTATAATTGTCTACTCTTTTGTTAATACATTTTCCTACATTTGTTATCCGTCGTTTTGTTCTTATTTGATCCCTTAAAACCCCACAACAATTAGTATTATCTGTGTTATTCGAACTATTGTCCTGATCTTCATTGTTATCTGTACAATGTTTCGACCGATATGCCCTCCAGCCTTCTTCAGGTATTTCTTGTCGGACTCCGGAACCTTCTTTTCGAACTCGGGAACTTTCTTGTGGTAAGCGGGGAAGTTCCTGAGTCCGTGAAGAAGGTTCCCGAGTCCGAAAATAATGTTCCTGAGACCGAGAAGTTTCCCGAGTCCAACAAGAAATACCTGAAGAAGGCCAGATGGCATATCGGCCGTAACCTTATAGAAATAACAATGAAGATGAGGACAATAGTCCGAATAACACAGATAATACTAATTTTACCCCATGTTTAACATTATCACTGCATCTATTCTTCTATATCTATACAAATCGTAAACTACCAGGTATATGAGTAAAAAGATACGCAGTTCTTTTTGACACACACAACAGTAATATCACCAAATTGCTAATTAACTTAAGACAGTGAAGTCAACAGCAGAATCAAGATAAGATACTCACCCACAAAAGAAAGTGCCAAGCTAGCATCCAGTTGACAGACAAAGGCAAGCAGGCTGGCTGTAACTAAATACAGACCTCGTACTCAAGTGTTATATATATATATATATATATATATATATATATATATATATATATATATATATATATATATATATTAGTGAGTACCTACCTTAGGTTTGAGGCTTTGCCTTCGTTAGGATACCATTTAATCCCTCTGATGTGTCTGCAAGTTCATATTTTACAGTCATATATTTGTAAACAAAAGCAATTTTACGGTTACATTTGTAGATGCTGATAAATTCAAATTCAAGGCTCACAAAGTTCTCTCCCTTTGATTGTTTAAAAAAAAAACGGTTTTTTTACCGGAAAATAATATAAACAAAAAACACATATGTAAAAAAAAATATCTCTCTATATATATATCAAAGTATCCCCACCGAAACTAGCCAATGAGAAGCCAATAAATTAGCTTGAAACCTTCTTGTAAAGTTGAGTATCATATTTTGATTCAACAACTATGACACTAAACTGCATCCGATGGCGAGGTTCTAGTTTGAGATATCTGGGAGAGTGTAGAATATCCTATCATTGTCATCATTCTCAGTTCTACTCTAACCTGGAGTGCTAGTACCTGTTAAGGTCCCCTTTTTCTCACGTCAAACTTTACAAGAGAGAATATTTGCACCTCACAAGTAGGGAGTGACACAAGCTCATTTTTAAAGCGGTTTAACACTGTTTTCCTTCTCTGATACTGGTTGCCAAACTAAGATTAACAATTCCAGTCTGTTTAACTATTCACTCATATCTAGAGTAAGAATTGTTGGGTCATACCTTTTCCAAAGGTATTAGCGCCATGAGAAATGCAAATACACTCGTACCGGATTTGGAATCATCTCGCTGTGTCCATTTCATACGAAGGAAAACATTACACTACTATAGGGATTGGCCCCTATATTTTTACGGCATGTGAAATTGGCCAAATTAAAATAATTAAGTTTTCTTAAATAACTAGATTTACAATGGTATGTCATGAGTTTAGAATTAGGTAAACAAAAGAGAATCGAATGAATATTAGTTTAGAAATATTTTAGAAACAATAGAAAACATTCATCCGATAATTTATGTCACCAGAATTCCACAGATACCAAAATCATTCGATATTGCATCATTGCAAATCACCTGATATTTGAGGAATATTTTAGCTTAATGATCACAATAGACAATGACAAAAAGAAAATTATAAAAAGGCCCATAGAGCTGAAAAAAAGAGACAGAAGAGACAGACAGTGGGAGGTCACGCTTTTCCCGACTCGACAGAGTTGGGGCGAATGCTCCTAACTCGACATTAGGAGCGATAGTTCTCCCCCAACATCGACACAATGGGGAGAAGTCGCTGTCCGAAGGCACAAAATGATATATCAGGTTGTCCTTGTAATTTCGTTTCCAAATTTCTCTATCTCGCTCAACAAAAACAAATTTCAATCACAATTTCAATCACAGACAAAACTGTTACAATGTTGACATAACATCGCACAAATATAAACAATACATGTCACACTTATCACACACAACTATGTACAGACACATACAGTCTGCAACACCGCTGAAAGAACAATTGAATATACCAATGTAAATTAATGTATATAAAGTTTGTTTCCTTTATCAATTTTGTCTTCTTTTGTTACCTATGGAAACTTCATTTCCGTAGTCCTTATACATATAAATTGTGGGGATTCATAACAACTTCAACTGCACACTCACCAAACAACCAGGGTCCCTACCCTACGTTGCAGCGATCATATCCACTATCTTATTATAATGGAGATTGTGTCTGTCTGTCTGTCTGTAACCGAAACTGTATTACTATACAAGTCACAATTCCTTTAGTTATTTACATCATATTCTCCATAATTTTATTTTTATTTAAACCTCAATTATTAATAAAATTGTTTTACATTACTTACATTGTTGACCATATCTACATACTAATAACATGCAATTGTATTTATATATACAACAAAATAGAGGTTTACAGTATGAATGGGAAGGCTAATTTGCATATTGATCTTAAAAAATTGATTTTAATAAATATATGCTTAGTATTATTGATTTCTAATTGTTTGGTTTTATCTTATTGAATATGAGCAAAAATCTCTTCAATAAATCTTAAAAGAAATCCCTTAACAAGAAGAAATAACTGTAATATTATTCTGTACTTCCTATTTTAACTAAACAGTTTAATTAGGAAAATTTACCAATGAAAGACGGGAGTAACGGAAAATGATGGAAGAGTTAGTTTCAAAGTTGTTCTATTTTTCAATCATACCCCCTCTGTTCAAAATCTTTTTATCTACATTCTCATTCAGTTTCATTAGCCTTTCTAATTTAATATCATATTTTATTATAAAATTTAACTAAAATACTTGCACCCGGATGGTGCATATATTTGCTAGTTAACATAATATCTATATACAGATCAAATTATGTTGAGTAATTCATCCGAAATTTCCAAAAAAATGCCATTCTTAATTCCATTTTCTTACCATTATTTTTGGAACCATCCAATTCAGTCCTTTTTTACACTATTGCTGTTTTTGATCTGATTAGACAATTTATTCTAAAAGGATATTACTCTATAAGTGAATAAAATCAAATTACGATTTATTTTTGGAAATCTGCCTTGACAGTAAATTTTCAATTCGTATAGAAATATTTAAAAAAACCTTCTTCTACAATCAGAAACTTTAATTTCCAAGTAACTTCGCTATATGATAATTTATTTAGATTGTGTAAACAGTTACTTCACTATTGTTACAAAACATTTAATACGAATAAATATTCTGTTCAATATATCAACAAAATCAAAATGAGTTTATTCAACTTTCAACTAAAAGTTTTATTCGGTATTTTATAATCATCGAGGTACAAATACTTCATCTTCGTTATTGATATTTTCCAGATGATTAAGGCTGAGGTAAATGATAAAATCTATAACAGAATATTTCTACGCTCATATATTCAGTGTAATTCGAAATTCATTTGAAATCACTAGACATTTACAAAACGTTTCTAATACATATATAAATATAAATATATATTTATATTTTTGCTTGAAGGCAACTACAAAAAAATCTTATTTCCTTCGCCGAGGAGCATAAGGCCCCGGATGTGTCTGTTATTATCCACTCAGCGACTCACTTGCCTCATATGGCAGTAGTCGCCCCAGTATCAATGACAAGGTTAATTTCGCATGAGTTTCTCGGTGCTGTATCATGGCTGAAACAGTATAGTGTTTAACTATCCTGCTAGAGGTCACGGTTTCGATTCCTGTCTGAGATGAGTCGTTAGTATATATCGCTGATGAGACTTAATGAAGTTGAAACAGTCTGTACGATATTCTACACACCGAGTGATTCTTTGCGGGATTCACTTGTCATTATTATTATCTTCTATAATTATCGAATTTATGCGATATTCGCATTGTAGTTGCCTTCAAGCAAAAATATAAATATTATCGACAATGCTTCTAAAAAATAAACAAACATCCCAAAAAATCTTATAAATATATATATATATATATATATATATATGTATATATATATATAAGTTAAGAGAAAGGAAATTAATCCGACGGTATGAGTATAGATAAAAGGATTTGAAAACAACAATATGCTGTTAAATTTGTTGACTTTTTTCTGATATAGTTATTTACTAAGCATAGCTTAGATGTAGCACAAGGCCAAAAGTATGGGGCGCCCATTGAGAATCGAACTCACTAACAATGGTTTGTGAATTCAACTTGCTAACCATTACACCATGATATAAGGTGTGTACTGGAAGCCCGGTCCTACTTATAGACTCGGCGATAATCATGTGACCAACTTCTTGGCCAATCACTGACAGTACTCTGCTGCTGTTATAATATTTATACAGG
>CM042138.1:16779615-16802115 GCA_023376005.1 Doryteuthis pealeii | reverse complement strand
TCTGTCTGTGCTGCCCCCCCCCAACACACACACACACACGCGCGTGTAGTTTAAGGATGTACCGGGGGAATAGAAAAAGTGTATACACAACAGAATGACCCCTTGTTGTCATCATGATAAAAGAAGACAAAAATAAAACCCAGAGTGACAGCCTCAGGGGGATAATCAGCCCGAAAACGAAAAAAAAAAAAAACAGAAACTTCGATGGAAAATAGAAGACGAAGATTTTAGCAGTTGACATTAAGAAAATTCCTACCCAATAATAATAATAATAATAATCTTATTATAATGGAGATTGTGTGTTTTTCTGTCTGTAACCGAAACTATATTCCTACTCAAGTCACAATTCCCTTAGTTATTTACATCACATTCTCCATGATTTTATTTTTATCTAAATCTCAATTATTAATAAAATTGTCTTACATTATTAATACTGTTAACTATGTCTACATACTGATAACATGCAATTATATTTATATATACAACAAAATAGCGGTTTACAGTGTGAACGGGAAGGCTAATTTGCATATTAATATTAAAAAATCGAATTTAATAAAATATGTACTTAGTATTATTGATTTCTAACTGTTTGTTTTATTTAATGAAATAAGCAAAAATCTCTCAATGAAATCTTAAATGAAATCCATTAACAAGATAAAATAAGTGTCATTTTATTCTTTACTTCCTCTTATAACTAAATACTTAAATTAGAAAAAATAACAATGAAAGACGAGAGTGATGGAAGAGTAAAGTTCAGTTGTTCCATTTTTATTATACTTCTCTGTTTCAAATCTTTTATTATACTCCCTCTGTTTCAAATTCTTTATCTGTATTCTTATTTAGTTTCATTAGCCTTTCTAATTTAATACAAATTTTATTACATTAAAACTTAAATACTTGCACCCGGAGGGTGCATATATTTGCTAGTAATAATAATAATAAGAGGTTGCACATGGAAAGATTTGGACATAGTTGAGAAAAAGGAAACCTCAAAAGAGAAACAGAATCATTAATAATTGCTGCACAAAATAATGCCATAAGGACAAACTATATCAAAGCGAGAATTGATAAGACCCAACAAAATAGTAAATGTAAACTTTGTGGTAATAGAGATGAGACTGTAAACCATATACTCTGCGAATGTAGCAAACTAGCACAACGAGAATACAAAACTAGATACGACTGGGTTGGGAAGGTGATCCACTGGGAATTATATATAATTATAACAAAATGGTATATGCATAAACCAGAATCTGTTCTTGAGAACGAAACACATAAAATTCTCTGGGACTTTGAAATAAAAACGGATCACCTTATCCCAGCAAGAAGACCAGATCTAGTGTTGATAAACAAAAAGAAAGAACTTGTCAACTGGTGGATTTTGCAAGTGCCAGCAGATTACAGGGTAAAGCTAAAGAAAAATGAAAAAATGGACAAATATCTGGACCTTGCCAGAGAACTGAAAAGGTTATGGAATATGAAAGTGAAAGTGATACCAATTGTAGTTGGTGCACGTGGAACGGTCCCAAAAGGATTGGAAAAGGGTTTGGAAAGTTTGGAAATCAGAGGAAGGATTGAAACCATTCAGAACACTGCACTACTGGAATCTGCCAGAATACTCAGAAGAGTCCTGGAGACCTGAGGAGACTTGCTGTCACTCAGACTCCAGTGAAAGACCATCAGCTAACACTGATGTGAAAACTCAAAAGGAGTAAATAATAATAATAATAATAATAATAATAATAATATAATAATAGACAAGACACAACAGAAGAGCAAGAGTAGAATGTGTGGGGAAAAGACGAAACTGTCAATCACATAATAAGCGAATGTAGCAAACTCTCACGAAAAGACTACAAGACTAGATATTACTGATGGTTAATGGTGATCCACTGGGAACTGTGCAAGAAATTCAATTTTCACCATTCAACTAAATGGTATATGCACAAACCTGAATCTGTCCTGGAGAATGAGACGCACAAAATTCTCTGGGTCTTTGAGGTATAATAATAATAATAATAATAATAATAATAACAAATAGCAAACTAGAACTACGAGATTAAAATGTTAGGCCCGACTGAGTTAGAAAGGTGATCCACTGAGAATAGTGCAAGAAACTCAATATTGACCATACAACTTTTCTTGAAAATGAAATATGTAAAATTTACTAGGACTTTGAAATAACGACGGATTACATTATCCCATTCAAAAAGGAAGGAGACATCTCCACTCTAGACGGTAGGCCTCTTAAACCAGTAGAAAAATGCACATACCTAGGTAGTAATATCTCATCCACAGAAAGCGATGTTAACACACGAATAGGAAAGGCATGGTTGGCCACCAACAAATTATCCGTCGTATGGAAATCCGACCTCCCTGACAAGCTAACGAGACGATTCTTCCAGGCTGTGGTTATATCGGTACTGCTATATGGCTGTACCACTTGGACCCTAACGAAGCGCCTTGAGAATAAGCTAGATGAGAGCTGCCACAATAATGCTGCAAGCGGTCTTGAATAAGTCGTGGAACAGGCTCCCCACAAAAAGCAATTGTATGGCCACTGCCTCCCATATTACAAACCATACGAGTAAGGGGGTTAGGCATGCAGGACACTGCTGGAGAAGCAAGATGAGCTCGTAAGCGACGTTCTACTGTGGAGGCCAACACATGGACATGCTAATGTGGCCGCCAACCAGGACTTACGTCGACCAACTATGTAAGGATGCTGGCTGCTGCGCGGAGGAGCTCTCAGAGTCGATGAATGATAGAGAGGTTTGGCGAGAGATCGTCATGGATATCCGTGCAAATTGCGCGACATGATGACATTATCCCATCTAAAAGACCAGACATAGTATTGATTAGCAAGAAAAAGAGAACTTGTCAACGGTAAATTTTTCAGTCTCAACAGATCACAGGTTGATGATGAAAGAAAACGAAAAGATTTATTCTATGTATTAATGATCTTGACTATAAATTTAATACTAAGTGATAAACTTACGCAATTCCTGTGGGAATTGTCACGAAGTTTCTTTTACAAACAGACACCGAATCTCCATTATAATAAGATGTAATTATCTGTGTTCTTTATTAACTTTTTTCAATAAATTTTCCTCACATTTTTTCGGATTTTTTCTAATCGCCATTTTCTTCATAAGAATAAGTGAATGTTCCCGAGTAGGACGAGGGGTTTCGAGAGTTCGACAATAAATACCTCAAGAAGCCGGGGGTTACATCGGCCGAAACGTTGTATTGTATTGTATATACTGATGAGGACAACATTCCGAAAAAATCTAAATAATACAAATCCTCAAGCCTCATCTAAAAAAAAAATCAAACGTATAATAATGTGTGAGTTTCGAAAACAAAATTAAAAAATAAAGTTCGACGAATGTCTCGTCAAAAATTAATTGCAGCATATTTGTGGAAATTATCACTGTTCTGTAGTAGCTGCACCGGTTTATGTTAGAAGAAAAAAGAAGAAATAAAATGACATTTTTAATGTATTACAGTTATATTTTAACGAATTCTATGCGAATTCTATATTTCCATAACAGTTCGCAGTTAAATTTGGAACATTTCTAATAAAAGAATTTCAATTTTCTGCTGCGAGACATTAATTATTTGATAATTAATCTTAATCTTTATTACGGAACAATGTGATTAAACCATTTTAAAGAATTTAAACAAAAACAAAAAACAAAAAAAAACAAAAACAAAGATGCGTCTATGTAACGTTGCGCGGTTCGATTTAAAAGAAGTGATGCAGTTTTTGTTATATAAGGCATGCTGGAATCCACCGCTTAAACTGATTGACTCGGTATGGTGACGTGGATTAAACCACAGCCAATCAACAGCTCGAATACGTGGTTAGTTAACTATTTAATCACCGAGATGGACTGCCGTTCATTTGCACGTAATTCGACATTGACGAACGAGGGACTTGGCTGATCGCAAGGATTTTACCCATCACTAAAGGACACCAAGGAACAACCAAATGATCATATCCAACACTGGGAGACACCAAGGAGCAACCAAAGGTTTCTTCACTAAGGATCGCGCTCTGCTTAACATACGGGATCTCCGCTGAAGAGTGTTCTTGTTTGAAGCCTAAGGATGGCCACAAAAATCGTAACAACAACAACAACAACAACAAAATAATAATAATAGTAATAATAATAATAATCTTATTATAATGGAGATTGTGTGCTTTTCTGTCTGTAACCGAAACTATATCACTACTTAAGTCACAATTCCCTTAGTTATTTACGTCACATTCCCCATGATTTTATTTCTATTTAAACCTCAATTTCTAATAAAATTGTTTTACATTATTAATACTGTTAATCATATCTACAAATGAATAATATGCAATTGCATTTATATATACAAAAAATAGCAGTTTACAGTGTGAACAGGAAGACTAATTTGCATATTGAAAATTAAAGATTTGATCTTAATAATATGTGCTTAGTTTATTGATTTTTAATCGTATGGTTTTATCTTAATGAATATGATCAAAAATCTCTTCAAGAAATCTTAAAAGAAATCGATTAACGAGAAGAAATAATTCTGATTTTATTCTTTACTTCCATTTTAACTAAGTTATTAAATTAGGAAAATTAACAATGAAAGACGAGAGCGATAGAAGAGTAAGTTTCAGTTGTTCTATTTTTCGATTATACACCCCTCTGTTTCAAATCATTTTATCTGCATTCTTATTTAGTTTCATTAGCCTTTCTAATATAATATATTCTATTACATTAAAACTTAAATACTTGCACCCGGAGGGTGCATATATTTGCTAGTAATAATAATAATAATAATAATAATCTTATTTTCTCTTGGCTGGCATTTTCGGTTGGAATTTACATTGGTCGTCTCCTGAAGATATATTTTCTCGTGCTATCAGTTTTTTTATAACAAACCCAAGACATTCTTGTTTTTCTGAGCTTATTTATTTTATACCTAAGTCAAAATGCCTTGGGAACAGGCACCTATTATTGCGTCAGTTCCTTGCAACTGTCAAAACTGAACTCCATTGACTCTCCTCTCACTACCTCTCTTGCACTCTTAGTCACTTGACATCTATCAAATAATTAAAGATCCACAGTTAGCCTTTATTGCTGTAACGCAATCGAGATACATAGATAGATAGATAGTGTGTGTGTGTGTGTGTGTGTGTGTGTTGAGAGAGAGAGAGAGAGAGAGAGAGAGAGAGAGAGAGAGAGAGAGAGAAAGAGAGAGAGAGAGTGAGAGAGAGAATGTAAACGAACCATTAGGTTAGCATGGAACAATTTTAAGGATGAATCATTATAAATGCCACATGCCATTTTTTCTATTCGTCGAGAAGTGTGTTGTTTTATAGTAGGAGATAGGAAGAGTGAGAGGAGAGTGTGGAGTGAGATTGGAATTATGCGTTGACAGCGTGAGACGTGAGCTCTCTCTCTCTCGGCAGTTGTGATTTAGGAGAAAATAAAAATCTCATCAGAAAAATAAGTGGCCATGTGTCATTGCTAAAAACTATAAATGTCACAAGTCAAGATGTCCAGCAAGACCCCAAAATGTTGTCCAGACTCCAAAATTCAAGGAACTGTCAGTCAACTCAGCATCGGCCCAGCAACCAAATTCAAGCCTCTCCACGTAGCACAGAAGAGGAGATAAGAATACAACTATTATTTATACTATCAACACGTCATCACTCCATTCCGACATGAGAGCCCGTAACGTAACATTACGTTATTCCAAAAATCATACTCACTTACTACTATAATCTACTCGTAACTTCGATTTTTGTTTTTAAAAAAATTCTGGATCGAAGGTTTTTCTTTGTTTTAAAATCTAGACTTTCAATAAAGACACTTGAAAAGCTTAGAAACTATTGTGGCCTGGTAATGGTCCAGAAAAAAGACACAAAAGAGGAAATGAGTTAAACAAATATATTAACAAAGAACAGTAGTGCAAACATATACAAATGAAAAGGATACTCGCGAGGTGGTATTATCTGCTATCCGCTGAAATATTAACTTTTGCTTAAGTGCAGAATCTGCTGCTATTTATAGTTGGAAGATTTCATGTGTGGTAAATTACCATAACAGAAAATGTTATAAAACAATGATTTCTAGTTGTGTAGACTGCAGTGTAGATGCCTAGACTTTGTCTTGACGAGTGAGTTCTATATTTTTTTCAATTATGAAGCCATAAGCGATATTTTCTCAAAAGATTTTGTTGAAACAAAGGAAGTTCCGGTCAGAATGCCTAGACACATTTCCTGGCTCTACCCTTAGCACATTAGTGACGCATTCTTATTCTTTTTTTTGTATTGTTTTACGTTAAATCTAGGGACTTTATTTTCCTGTTGTTACGATTCCAGTGACCATCCTTTAGGTTTCAAGCAATGTTGCATAGCGCGTAGTCACTGTACTAAATTGCAATAGTTTTATATTCGTTGTAAGGGATGACAATAACACCAAAGTTATCCTCCAGAAGTTTATTGAAATAAATTCAAGCTTCTTAACTTCGAGAGAGAGGGTCAGTTTAATTAATATATTCAGTCTTTAGACTTTCGGTCCTTCGATTAAATTTCTGGGCGACAAACTTTTTCAGTTGGTAAGTATTAACGCTAGCTTTTCCGACACCAACTACTCGAGGTCCCGCTCGGCCGACTACTGACTCCGATCCCTCACTCTCTCCTCGCGTGACTGCCTCCGGGACTCTGGTGACTGACCTGTCTGAAGACCTCCGTTCTTTTATCTTCATAGCTACTCTCACGTATTTTTATCTCTTGATCTGATAAGGGCAGGTGTTAAAACTTCTTTGTTTAATAAAACCGGGAATTCATATTTCCCTTTGTACTATATATAACAGCAAGAGCGTTTGTCCAGCAGAGACCCATAGTGTTAAGCAGGGCTCGATCCTTGGTAAAGTCTCCTTTGCTTCTTCCTTGATGCTCCTCAGTCTTGCAAGTCCTTCGTCAATGATTGCAAATGGAGATCTCTCAATATCAGAGAGTAAATAGTCAATACTCGGGCTGTTGATTAGGTTTAACCACGTGACCTCATTTAGTCTATAAATTTAAGTGGTGTATTGCAGCACACCATATACACAAAATAATCTAACACCTGTTAAGCCCACACTTTTATTTCCGTTTTTTTTATTGTTCATATTAATTGTTGAGCCCTGTTTTTCCTCTTACGCGGACGCAGTGGACATAACGGAGAAGGGGTTACCCTCAACCGATATCCATCATCAGAACATGACGTTCAAAATAAATAAATACCCTGTAAATCCTAATTCAGTTGTTAATCTATATATTAATACTAGTGTTCCTTAATTGAACGTTCCTTATCATCTTGCAACCCCCTCTGGTTAGAAATAAGAACCTTTCTAATCGTACAATGCAAAATACAAATCCTTATTATATGGTGTTGCTTATCCACCGAAGTATTATTTCTCATGAGTATCGTCACCTCAGCTAAATAACGGACCATTCCGTTTTTATTATAAAGAAAGAAAGGAAGAAAAGGACAGGCTGTACAGAAAAATATAATAAAAAAGAAAGAAAGAGAGCAGAGAAAATATACACAAAGGGATGATCGTGCTTAAGCGATAAGGCTAATCTGATTAAGAACATAAGAAATTTGATGAAAAAAATAAAAGTTAAAAAGGTGTGGGGGGGGTAGTTAAATCAAGATTATTATTTTTTTAGATACTGAACTATTTTTAGCTCTTAAACAAACATATCGAAAGTTTATAATAAATAAATAACATACTTTGGTATATCCACATGACCTGGTAAGATATATACCCCTAGGCAGTACCTGTACTCTTGTCTAAAAAGGACAGGGCGAGATTTATTGTCCGGTACGAGCCATCTAAAAAGAGGAATGCCAATGGGTTACTCAAATGTTTTTTACACTAGCCACTGCATCAGCTTTGGTTTGTGCGTGGCTCCATCTGATATGAAGGATGACAGAAAATATCTATGCTACCAGCCTAATACAAGATTTGAACTTGGGTCACCGTGTTCATTTCCTACGAAGGATAACTATTACACACGACTGCCTCGTACACAACCACGTTCAGGATGTGACACGAGATCAATTTCAGGGCTGAGTTTTTCTTCGGCTAAACTAGTTGCCTAACTAAGCTAAAGTATCCGAGTCTGCCCATTCTATTTCTTACAATTATAACCATTACACGACTGGCGCCTCTATAGTGGGTCAGCTGACTTGGCTGTTCACACAGGGCAACAACTAGTGTCCTACCGCCGTGTAATTGCGCTGATTTAGATTAAATCAAATATTCTGAATCAGAATCCGTGCAGAGAATTATTATAGCTCATTAAGACCTGGTACAATGTCCGGTATATGTCACTGGTATAACCGCAAAGTGTCTTCCTTCCATTTCTTAGAATCAACCTTGACCTCATTAAGAGAGTCGTAAATAAATTACATACGATCATTGTGAATTCCAATATAGAACAGTAAATCTTGGCGTAACTTATAGGAAATGCTGAAACACAAATAATGGCGTCAAGAGCTGACTTTCTTTTATTTTTACAGGAACTTTACGGAACATTGTGACTTATTTTTACAGGAAAATTTTGGACTTTCTTTTTTTTACAGGAAATTCTGTTGAGTTTCTTTTATTTTACAGGAAAAACTTTTATTTGGAAAATTTTGTGACTTTTATTTTTAACATGAAATTTTGTGACTTTCTTTTATTTTATACAGGAAATTGTGTGACAGGAAAAATGTTTGACTTTTATTTTTACAGGAAAATTTTGTGCTAGGAAAATTTGTGACTTTCTTTTTTTACAGAACTTGTGATTTCTTTTTTTACAGGAAAATTTTGTGATTTTATTTTTTTTACAGAAATTGGTGTGACTTTTATTTTTACAGGAAAATTTGTGACTTTTATTTTTACAGGAAAATTTTTGACTTTCTTTATTTTTACAGGAACATTTTTGACTTTTATTTTTACAGGAACATTTTGTGACTTTCTTTTATTTTTACGGGAACATTTTGTGACTTTCTTTTTTTTACAGGAAAATTTGTGATTTTCTTTTATTTTTACAGGAAAATTGTGTGACTTTTATTTTTACAAGAAAATTTTGTGACTTTTATTTTACAGGAAAATTTTGTGACTTTCTTTTATTTTACAGGAACATTTTGTGACTTTTATTTTTACAGGAACATTTTGTGACTTTCTTTTTTTTACAGGAACATTTTTGTGACTTTCTTTTTTTTACAGGAAAAATTTTGTGATTTTCTTTTATTTTTTACAGGAAAAATTGTGTGACTTTTCATTTTTACAGGAAAATGTGACTTTTATTTTTACAGGAAAATTTGTGACTTTTTTTTATTTGTGACTTTCTTTTATTTTTACAGGAACATTTTGTTCTTTTTTTTTAAACAGGAACATTTTGTGATTTTATTTTATTTTTACAGGAAAATTGTGTGACTTTATTTTACATGAAAATTTTGTGACTTTTATTTTACAGGAACATTTTGTGACTTTATTTTTTTGTTTCTTTTTTCAAACAGGAACATTTTGTGACTTTCTTTTATTTCTAGAGGAACATTTTGTGACTTTCTTTTTACAGGAACATTTGTGACTTTCTTTTATTTTTACAGGAAAATTTTGTGACTTTCTTTTACTTTACAGGGAAAAATTTTTGTGACTTTCTTTTATTTTACAGGAGCATTTTGTGTCTTTTATTTTTACATGAAATTTCTTAGATCTAAAATAATTTTTTTTAAAAATGTGTTGGTCGAACTATTTTAGTTCTTAATTAAGCATATGAAAAGTTGTAATAATCAAATGAACATACTGTGGTATATACACAGGTCCTGTTAGTCAATCCTAATGGTATAATGTAAAATTTGAAAAAAAACAAATGAGGGAAATGTTATGTGAAAATGTACATATGTATATATATTTGGTGTTTGTGTTTGTGTTTGTGTGTGTGTGTGTGTGTGTGTGTGTGTGTGTGTGTGTGTATGTATGTGTTACATGAAGTGTGTTTAAAAAGTATCGAGGGCGAAGGTGTATTTACCGAGACAGACATTAACTGTGAGTGATATGTTTATTTTTTTCAGTATCGTCATCTTTGCTTTCTCTGCAGAAATTCCACTAAATTAAATGTTGGTCGAAGCATCTCAAACAATTCTATTGTGATACGTTTTAAGACTGCATCAATGTATTAATATCATCCACGTTCTCAAATCTTGTACTCGAAATGTATTTTCACTTTAGAAAAAAATACAAAAAATGTTGTAGTGTAATGGTTAGCAAACTGGTCCTGCAGATCCAACACTCCTAAATAGCGAGTTAGATCCTCGCTGCATGCCTAACAACTTCGAACAACATACCCATATGCATATTATTTCGATTATACGTACTATTGTCCTCATCTTTATTGTTATCTATACAACGTTTCAGCCGATGTGCCCTACGGCCTTCTTCATGTATATCTTATAAAAGTCAGAAAACTTATCTCCGAACTCGGGAAATTTGTCTTCAAACACAGGAACCTTCTTGTCGAACTCGGGAGCGTTCTTGTCGTAATCGGGATCCTTCATGTCGTAATCGGGAGCCTTCACGGAACTTCGAACCAAACCCTTTATTTAATCCATGGGGGTAGACTACTCTCAATCCGTTAACCATGTAAAACTGTGTTAATTATTTTATGTTACTATCGCTCTTGGCCAGGATTGAACCAGCAGCCAATAAATGACTGTCACTTAAAATTGAATGGTTTTAAATCTACCTACTTAAGTTTCTCGCAGTACCGTGAATCTTCGGGGTATTATTTTCTTTCTACCATCGTTATGTATTTCATAGCTGGGTAGTGCCCATTTTTAATACAGCGGATGTGCTACACACCCATCTTCACTCTCTATGTAACAGCAGAATTTACTACGCAGATTTTGTGTTTATTTTTATGCCTACATTTGTTTGTTAATTCAACTCACGAGTTCAATATCTGCTCTGGGTCACTAAATTCTGCTATTTTTATTATTTCTTGCAGGCTACTGTGAGAAACATAAGTAGATAGATCTAAACCATTCGATTTTAATCGTATATATATATATATATATATATATATATATATATATATCATATTTTTGCTTGAAGGCAATTACAATGCATGTAGTGCATAAAATTCGATACTTTTTTTATAGAAAATGAACTTGACAAGTGTAATCACGGCAAAGCATCGCTCGGTGTGTAGAACATCGTACAGACTGTTTCGACTTATTAAGTCTCATCAGCGATGAGACTTAATATCCCTGCGAAATTAACCTTGTCAATGATACTTACACGCCTCTACCATAATAGGTAAGAGGACGTTGAGTGAATAATAACAACAAACCAGGTTTTATGCTCTTCGGCGAAGTGAATAAGATTTTTGGATGTTTGTTTTTTAGAACCATTGTTGAATAAAGTATATATTATATTTTATATATATATAAGTATATATTATATTTTTATACATATTATATATATATATTATATACTAGCAAATATATGCACCCTCTGGGTGCAAGTATTTAAGTTTTAATGTAATAAAATATTGTATTAAATTAGAAAGGCTTATGAAACTAAATAAGAATGCAGATATAAAGATTTGAAACAGAGTGGGTATAATTAAAAAATAGAACA
The DNA here is from genome assembly GCA_023376005.1 of Doryteuthis pealeii. Taxonomy (NCBI): domain Eukaryota; kingdom Metazoa; phylum Mollusca; class Cephalopoda; order Myopsida; family Loliginidae; genus Doryteuthis; species Doryteuthis pealeii. Next base: position 16,790,448 of record CM042138.1, on the reverse strand, counting down.
ACTGAAACTTACTCTTCCATTACTCTCGTCTATCATTGTTATTTTTTTCTAATCTAAGTATTTAGTTAAAAGAGGAAGTAAAGAATAAAATGACATATAGTTTTTCTTGTTAATGGATTTCATTTAAGATTCATTGGAGAGATTTTTGCTTATATTCATTAAAATAAAACTAAACAGTTAGAAATCAATAACACTGGACACATATTTATTAAATTCGATTTTTTAATATCAATGTGCAAATTAGCCTTTCCGTTCAAACTGTAAACCGCTTTTTTGTTGTATATATGAATATAATTGAATGTTGTTAGTATGTAGATCCGGCCCACGCCGGGGGTCCAGTGGCTTCGCCCCTGGATCTTTACGAGTTAATAGCGTCGATCCCAGGGAGCCATCCCCCCAGGCAACACCTGCCCCCTCGATTTAAAGGGGCAGGGTTGGGTTCATTGCCCAGTGCCTGAGGCGCCCCACTTGAGGGGGAATGCCGACGGGATCGACGCAATTTTTCACCTGCCACTCCATGAGCTTCGGCTCGTGGGTGGTCCCACGTTAATAGGGACTTTGTGCCTGACCCGTACAAGTGGGGTACGCGGTAAATATCATGTAGATCCGGCCAACGCCGGGGTCCAGTGGATTCGGCCCTGGATCTTTACAAGTTAATAGCGTCGATCCCAGGGGGCTATCCCCCCCAGGCAACACCTGCCCCTCGATTTAAAGGGGCAGGGCTGGGTTTATTGCCCAGTGCCTGAGGCGCCCCCCTTGAGGGGGAATGCCGACGGGATCGACGCAATTTTCCACCTGCCACCCCATGAGTCTCGGCTTGTGGGTGGTCCCACATAAATAGGGCCTTTGTGTCTGACCCGTACAAGTGGGGTACGTGGAAAATATCATGTAGATATGGTTAACAATATTAATAATGTAAAACAATTTTATTAATAATTGAGGTTAAAATAAAAATAAAATCATTGAGAATGTGATATCAATAACTAAGGGAATTGTGACTTGAGTAGTAATATAGTTTCGGTTACAGACAGAAAAACAAACAATCTCCATTATAATAAGATATATAATATATATATATATATATATATATATATATATATATAAAGAAAAACTGACGCATTCTCTTATATGTGGGGGCTGAAAATATATTATCGATATTTACTGATAGATTGTTTGTCTGGAGATGTGTACCATATTAGATAGACTGTCTGTCAGTTGAGCAGATGACTTTGTTCGTGTGTAAAATTTCGCCTCTTCTTTCGAAATGTTTTAGAGTAAAGTAATATTACCTAATGTACATTCATCTCTGTCAGTGTTTATGTAAATTCGATGTACTTTTCGCTGTAAAATAATACGTTGCATAAAAGGTTAAATTCAAAATCGACCATCTCTTTCCGCTTTTTTGTGCGATTTGCGTATTATATTGAATTTATTCTTGTGCAAATTTCCATTTATTTACTGGGAGTCTCACCTAAATGTCTGTCTCGGTTAGAAAGGAAAGATGCGAAAAATGCGACGATGAACTTAGTAATAGATAGTTTTGAACAAGAAAAAAAAAAAAAAAAAACTAAATGAAAACGAAAACAAAAACAAAGAAGAAATTTCGTCTTTTTGTGAATTATGAGACGTAACTGAAATATTAAACAAAACGGAATAATAGAAATTCATGAGTAAGGATTGGAGAAATATATTTTTTCCGATAATAAAATTTTCGATTTGAAATGTTTGAGAAAGAGGATTTTTGTTGTTGTTTTTGTTGATAATGACAAATTATTCTATGATTGAATATAAGTGAAGCTGCCGCTGCTGTCAATAATAATAATAATAATAATAATAATAATAATAATAATAAACGACAAAAGAAGAGCTTGCACATGGAAAGACTTGGATATGGTTAAGAAAGGATACCTCAAAGAGAAAGGAATCACTTATAACTGCTGCACAAAATAATGCCATAAGGACAAACTACATCAAAGCGAAAATTGATAAGACCCAAGAAAAAGTAAATGTGATAATAGAATGAACTGTTAACCATTACTCTAATGTAGCAAACTAGCACAACGAGAATACAAAACTAGACACGACTGGGTTGGGAAGATGATCCACTGGGAATTATGCAAAAAATTAAATTTTACAAAATGGTATATGCATAAAGCAGAATCTGTTCTTGCGAACGAAACGAAAATTATCTGGACTTTGAAATAAAACGGATTATGACCTAGTTTGATAAACAAAAAAGAAAGAACTTGTCAACTGGTGGATTTTGCAGTGCAGCGGATCACAGGGTGAAGCTAGAGGAATGAAAAAATGGACAAATATTGGACCTTGCCGGAGAACTGAAAAAGTTATGGAATATGAAAGTGAAAGTGATACCAATTGTAGTTGGTGCACTTGGAACAAAAGGATTAGAAAAGGGCTTGAAAAGTTTGGATATCAGAAGAAGGATTGAAACCATTCAGAACACTGCACTGCTACAATCTGCCAGAATACTCAGAAGAATTATGAGAATACTTGCTGAGACTCCAGTGAAAGACCATCAGCTAATGCTGATGTAAAACTCAAAAGGAGCAAATAATAATAATAATAATAATAATAATAATAATCAATAATATAGCAAAATAGCACTACGAGAATAAAAGTTTAGGCACGACTGAGTTGGAAAGGTGATCCACTGATAATAATAATAATCAACAAAAGAGAACTTGTCAACTGGTGGACTTCGTAGCTCCAATAAATATAGACAATACCTGGACTTGCCAGAGAATTAAATACGCTGTGGAATATGAGGATGGGAGTGACACCAATTGTAGTTGGTGCACTTGGAACAGTCCTAAAAAAACTTGAAAAAAGGCTGGAGACTTGGAAATCAGAGGAAGAATTTAGACCATCCAGACTACTGCATTCTTGAAATCCGCTAGAGCGCGGAGAAGTGGTAACACTAAACATAATGAAAAGATGGAAAGAAGGGAAGAAAAAAAAAGAGTGAGATATAGCTAATTCAAAATTATCATACATTTCACATACTGAACTATAGCTCTTAAGTAAACATATCAAACGTTGTAATAATTAAATTATCATACTGTGGTATATCGACAGATCCTGTTAGTTTTATTATTATTATTATTATTATTATTATTATTATTATTATTATTATTTTCACTCCTTTTGAGTTTTTCACATCAGCGTTAGCTGATGGTATTTCATTAGAGGCTGTACAACAAGTCTCTACGTGTCTCCAGGATTTTTCTGAGTATTTTAGCCGATTGCAGCAATGCAGTAGTATAGATGGTATCAAATCTTCCTCTGATTTCCAGATTCTCCAGTCTTTTTCCCATATTTATTGGGACCGTTCCAAGTGCACCAAATACAATTGGTATCACTTTCACTCTCATATTCCACAGCTTTTCAATTCTCTGGCAAGGTCCGGGTATTTGTTTATCTTTTCATTTTCCTTCGACTTCACCCTGTGATCTGCTCGAACCGCAAAGTCCACCAGTTGATTATTATTATTATTATTATTATTATTATTATTATTATTATTATTGTTGTTGTTGTTGTTGTTGTTGTTGTTGCTGTTGTTGTTGTAGTTTTCTTTTTAACACCTGGTTAGTAATATCAAACATTAATTAAAGTATCATACTGTGGTATATCGAAAGATTCTGCTAGTTATTATTATTATTATTATTGTTATTTACTCCTTTTGAGTTTTCACATCAGCATCAGCTGTTGGTATTTCACTGGAGTCTGAGTGACAGCAAGTCTCCTCAGGTCGACAGGACTCTTCTGAGTATTCTGGCAGATTGCAGCAGTGCAGTGTTCTGAATGGTTTCAATCCTCCCTCTGATTTCCAAACATTCCAAACCATTTTCCAATTCTTTTGGGACTGTTCCAAGTGCACCAACTACAATTGGTATCACTTTCACTTTCATATTCCAAACTTTTTCAGTTCTCTGGCAAGGTCCAGATATTTGTCTATTTTTTCATTTTCCTTTAACTCCACCCTGTGATCTGCTGACACTGCAAAATCCACCAGTTGACAAGTTCTTTCTTTTTTGATAATCAACACTAGGTCTGGTCTTCTTGCTGGGATAAGGTGATCCGTTTTTATCTCAAAGTCCCAGAGAATATTATTATTATTATTATTATTATTATTATTATTAGTATTATTATTATTATTATTTTTATCATTATAATTATTATTATTATTATTATTATTATTATTATTATTATTGTTGTTGTTGTTGTTGTTGTTGCTGCTGCTGTTTTGTTTTTTGTTATTTTTTCTTTTTTAACACCTGTGTGAGGCGAGTCGCATTTTTTTTTTTTTTACAATTTGAAATTAACATTTGAAATATAACATTTGAAATATAACATTTCAGTATCGATGCTGATGTTTATTTATATATCTATTTATATTTTTTAGTGATTAGTATGCCGAATTGAATTTCATTCTAAGTTCAGTAACGTAATTCATCTGGTTGGCGGCACGAAGCCAATAAATGGTCCCTTGTTAATAGGCTGAGTGGCCGAAACAAGAAGAGATGCCAAGTGGCAAGTGACCTACATTTCAGTGGAAAGTGTTTGGTAAATAAGCAACAATTGAATAAGTGATAAAGAAAATAGAAGGAATTAAAGACGGGAAAGTGCCCAATTAAAGAATTACATATCACCGAGAATAAGGCAGCAGCAATATCAGTCACGATATCACACACACACACACACACATATATATATATATATATATTATATATATATATATATATATATATATATATATATATATATATATTTACCACCCCTACGCACGAGTAGGATGTGACACAAGGTCAATTTCTTAAGCTGAGTTCAACAGGTTTAATTCAGAGTTTTCCTTCTCCTAGACCAGTTGCCTAACCAAGGTTAAAGAGCCCAATCTGCCCTACTATTTATCCATAGCTGGGGGGAGAGTAGGATTCATACCTTTCCCAAGGATATTAGCGCTAAGTGATATGCAATTACCACGTCCAGGATTTGAACTCAGGACGACGAGTCCATTTCCCATGACTTTAACCATTACACCACACACTTCCACACGCTAGAGTGGAACTATAAAAGCTTAAATTCACATATTCACATTCTCCTGTCATTAAAACACTTATTCTTGTTTTATTTTCGGAGATATTATGCTTAATGACTTGACTTGAAATAATAGAAACCATTTGAAACTTTTGGAACGAATACAATTGCAGAGTTAATCACAATGGCAAATTACCTGCACGTTGATTAAAGCTATATTTGGAGGGAAAATTGAAATTATTCTCTGGTTAAAATCCTGATATTTTCTTGTCTATCTTGAGAACTATTAAGCGATTATTTCGATTTGCCCTTGGATAAATTAACGTCATATTACAGTTTATTACTGCGTCGAAACTTGTTACAAGATTTTAAATGTTTAAAATTATATATATATATATAATATATATATATATATATATATATATATATATATATATATAAAGTAATTGGTAATTTGCTTGAAGCATTGTTAAGTATGTTATAATGTATTAATTTGAAAGCAATTACAATGCAAGTAAAAAATAAAAACAAAAAGTTGTTATTTTTTGTGTCCTATCGATTTCAAAGTAAAACTTTATCTTCAGAGACGATTTTCGGAAATGGACGATTTTCGGAAATGGACGATTTTCGGAAATATATATATTATATATATATATATATATATATATATATTAGTAAAGAAATAACAAAAGACTTAGAGATTTAGCTTATAGTCTATTTCAGGGAGCTTAGACAAATAGTCTAACTCTCCCGATCTTCAGATGCGAATGATGTATCTGATGTATCATTCGCATCTGCAGAGTCGGGAGATTTAGACTATTCGTCTAAGCTCCCTGAAATAGACTATATGGATTTGGTCAGTTGTTTATCGCATTCTGTCTAACGGTGAACTCTTAACTTTCGTTTTTCTTGTGACCAACAGTATTGGGCAGTGGAATCCCTCCGACCCAGTCTGATCCGTCAGCATAATCGCCACTGCACTTGGTCGCAAGTCTAAATCCTGACAGCTAACTTGGGCGTTGACTTCCTGAAAAGAATATATATATATATATATATATATATATATATATATATATATATATATATATATATATATATATTATATATATATATATATTATAAAAAATGAGTAAAGAAAGAAAAGTATGGATAAATGAATTCATCGATATCACATTAATCGATATCACTTACACATGTGTTTCGGTCAGTTTTATTTTTTATTTTACTTTATTTTTTTTGTAACAATAAAAAAACTATTTTGTACCATACCCCTAAAACAAAAAACAAATATCCAAATCATAACGGTCTATCTTAACTCTATTTTTCAGTTAAATTTTTAAAAATTCGATTTTCGAATATTTCCAAAAATCTCTGTTGTTTTTTCCAACGAATTTTTTTCATAAAAAATAAATGTTCACTCTGATGAAGGTCGATTCTGTAATGTGTGCGAACTATTTTCATAAACTGACCGAAACACATGTTAAGTGATATCGATTTCTGATATGAGCTAAAAATCTGCATTCCATGAATAAGTGTTTAACTGTCAAAGGTGTGACATGTTCCACATTGTGGATGTTGTTCTTGTTTGAGTATATTTCAGTGCGTTAGTCTTGTATGACCAATGCATAATCGGGAGACAATGACTTGTTCCTTTCTAGACTTCCTTAAAGTTGGTCTCGAGCCTCCCAAAGTGGGTTTGATTAGGAATAGTTTATTGTGGATGTTGTTATTCCAGTAATCCCCTCGGGAAAGGCATGAAAACAACTATTCTTATTTAGCTATGATTAAAGGATCGGTAATATGTATATTGATAAAACTCTAAACGTGTACAAATTCTGGACGAGACTGATTGTATTTCAGATAGCCCTAATTCCTTTCGGTACTAATTCATCAACTGTCTTATATCATTCTATGCACACCTGCATACCTACATATATAACTTCATAAATTCAATCAAAATTCTTCTTTTACTAACCTAGTTGACCTTATGAAAACAAAAAAAAAAAAACTATTTAGCATTTATTTATCCTTATACATGCATTTTACTAACATGTTTCATCTGAAGATTCTATTTTTTTCAATTATATGAAACTTTAGTAATGATACTGACACGACAAAGGGAGATAACAATATATTTTAGCATTTATCCTGTTATGTTGGCCAGTATTTGCGCATGTACTTAAGATAACGACATATCAAGATTTAGTATAAGTGCGTTTTTATATTGACGTCAGATTCTATATAAATATTCATGAAGTGGAGGCCGCCGTATGAAAAGGACACGGTAAAACGAGTTCAAATACTGGATGAGGCTGTTTACATTTCACATGAATTAAAAAAGGTATGCCAACGAGTATTTTATCTTCAGTTATTGGGAAATATTAAGTCAAGCGCTCGAGGAAAACCCTGAATTCAAACCGCCCTGTCGGCTGGGGCGTTAGAATTCACCGAATGCACCTCTGCAGAGGGAAAGATTCCCGCAAATGAGGCCGCCTGTTGGTCGTGGATGGCCAGCCGTGATTCTTAAGGACGGATCTTGGTGGATGAGCAGTCCATGACCTGCAACACTCCACTTAGAAACTTACTTAGACTAGACGGGCAGTGGAGAGGCCCCCTCAGAAAAATCGGCTGGTCAAGTCAAGCCCTATCACCTATATGTGCCCCAACCCTATTGCCTTTATGACAATCCTTTTCATCATATAGGTGCTAGAAGGCTGAGTCTGAGGGTCTATATGTCCTGGGAATGAGGTTAAACTCTATCTGACTGTGAAGTTCCAGTTTTGGAGGTTTGGGGAAAGTGGAGCACCCCTACAACATCATTGCTCCCTGGTCTACTTTGACCCGGAGTGGGTAGTAACTGTTAGGGTCCCATATATGGGTTAAATAGAATAATGTATTTATAAAAATAAATTGAGTATCTATAAAAATGACTTTATTTTAAAACTGAATCGGCAATAAATGAACCACTCAGTTGATATGGCGTAAAATAAAAAACAAAAACAAATCAAACCCGTAATGTCGGTAGAAGGAAGAGATTGATAGGTTTTTTTTCAAAGAAATTAGTTAGCGCAAGAATGCAAAGCACGTTGCCGGAAAATTAAAACTAATATCTCTGAATATAACAATAACATTGGGAAAAATCTATAGCTCAATTTACTACTGAACAAGTCCTCATGGCAGTGCTGTAAGCATTGTTTCTTATTTAGTTGCGAGTAGAGATTTATGAGCACAATTGGCAATTAAAATCCTTGTAAAAGAACGCAAAGACGACCATTCCATTTCTACCAATAGACTTGATTCTTAAGTCAATTTCCAGGAATTACCTAACTCATTGGGACAAATCTATAACTCAATGTACTACTGAAGAAGTCCTCATGGCTGTGATGTCAACATTGTTCCTTATTTTGTTGCAAGTAGAGATTTATGAGCACAATTGGCAATTCAAATCCTTGTAAAAAACTGCAAAAACGGCCATTCAATTTCAACCGATAGACTTGATTCTTAAGTCATTTTCGCAGTCAGACCTAACTCATTGGGACAAATCTATAGCTCAATGTACTACTAAAGAATTCCTCATGGCAGTGGTGTCAGCATTGTTCTTTATTTCGTTGCGAGTAGAGAATTATGAGCACAATTGGCAATTCAAATACTTGTAAAAGACTGCAAAAACGGCCATTCAATTTCAACCGATGGACTTGATTCTAAAGTCATTTGTGCAGTCAGACCAAACTCATTGGGACAAATGTATGGCTCAATGTACTCCTGAAGAAGTCCACTTGGCAGTGGTGTCAGCATTGTTCTTTTCGTTGCGAGTAGAGATTTATGAGCACAATTGGCAATTCAAATCCTTGTAAAAGACTGCAAAAACGGCCATTCAATTTCAACCGATTGACTTGATTCTTAAGTCATTTTCGCAGTCAGACCTAACTCATTGGGACAAATCTATAGCTCAATGTATTACTGAAGAAGTCCTCATGGCTGTGGTGTCAACATTGTTCCTTATTTCGTTGCGAGTAGAGATTTATGAGCACAATTGGCAATTCAAATCCTTGTAAAAGACTGCAAAAACGGCCATTCAATTTCAACCGATAGACTTGATTCTTAAGTCATTTTCGCAGTCAGACCTAACTCATTGGGACAAATCTATAGCTCAATGTACGATTGAAGAAATCCACATGGCTGTGATGTCAACATTGTTCCTTATTTCGTTGCGAGTAGAGATTTGTGAGCACAATTTGCAATTCAAATCCTTGTAAAAGACTGCAAAAACGGCCATACAATTTCAACCGATTGACTTGATTCTTAAGTTATTTTCGCAGTCAGACTTAACTCATTGGGACAAATCTATAGCTCAATGTATTACTGAAGAAATCCTCATGGCAGTGGTGTCAACATTGTTCCTTATTTCGTTGCGAGTAGAGTTTTATGAGCACAATTGGCAATTCAAATCCTTTTAAAAGACTGCAAAAACGGCCATTCAATTTCAACCGATTGACTTGATTCTTAAGTCATTTTCGCAGTCAGACCTAACTCATTGGGACAAATCTATAGCTCAATGTATTACTGAAGAAGTCCTCATGGCTGTGATGTCAACATTGTTCTTATTTCGTTGCGAGTAGAGATTTATGAGCACAATTGGCAATTCAAATCCTTGTAAAAGACTGCAAAAACGGCCATTCAATTTCAACCGATAGACTTGATTCTTAAGTCATTTTCGCAGTCAGACCTAACTCATTGGGACAAATCTATAGCTCAATGTATTATTGAAGAAGTCCTCATGGCTGTGATGTCAACATTGTTTCTTATTTCGTTGCGAGTAGAGATTTATGAGCACAATTGGCAATTAAATCCTTGTAAAAGACTGCAAAAACGGCCATTCAATTTCAACCGATAGACTTGATTCTAAAGTCATTTTCGCAATCAGACCTAACTCATTGGGACAAATCTATAGCTCAATGTATTACTGAAGAAGTCCTCATGGCTGTGGTGTCAACATTGTTCTTATTTCGTTGCGAGTAGAGATTTATGAGCACAATTGGCAAATTCAAATCCTTGTAAAAGACTGCAAAAACGGCCATTCAATTTCAACCGATTGACTTGATTCTTAAGTCATTTTCGCAGTCAGACCTAACTCATTGGGACAAATCTATAGCTCAATGTATTACTGAAGAAGTACTCATGGCTGTGATGTCAACATTGTTCCTTATTTCGTTGCGAGTAGAGATTTATGAGCACAATTGGCAATTCAAATCCTTCTAAAAGCCTGTAAAAACGGCCATTCAATTTCAACCGATAGACTTGATTCTAACTCATTTTCGCAATCAGACCTAACTCATTGGGACAAATCTATAGCTCAATGTATTACTGAAGAAGTCCTCATGGCAGTGATGTCAACATTGTTCCTTATTTCGTTGCGAGTAGAGATTTATGAGCACAATTGGCAATTCAAATCCTTGTAAAAGACTGCAAAAACGGCCATTCAATTTCAACCGATAGACTTGATTCTTAAGTCATTTTTGCAGTCAGACCTAACTCATTGGGATAAATCTATAGCTCAATGTATTACTGAAGAAGTCCTCATTGCAGTGGTGTCAACATTGTTCCTTATTTCGTTGCGAGTAGAGATGCATGAGCACAATTGGCAATTCAAATCCTTGTAAAAGACTGCAAAAAAGCCATTCAATTTCAACCGATAGACTTGATTCTTAAGTCATTTTCGGCAGTCAGACCAAAACTCCATTGGGACAGAATCTTTAGCTCATGTACGATTGGAAGAAT
>CM042138.1:16746512-16779515 GCA_023376005.1 Doryteuthis pealeii | reverse complement strand
GTCCCAAATGGGATATCAAATTGTTTGTCCAGTTGAATAGGTAATCTGTTGCTCTGGATGAGTGAGACCCCCCTTCATTCCACACTAAGAATCCAAGTACTAGAGGAATTTACGGTCTCTTCTAGGGAGCTTATCTCCCAGTTGTAGGCAAAGTTATCAGGACGAAAGAAGAACAAAACCACATGGATAAACACAATTATTGGCACAAAGGGGGGTACACAATATTGTTGCAAATTTGCGGTGGCATTTGCTACAAAGCTATCTGAGAGGTAATTACAATGGAAAGGCAGGCCACTAGCAGGGCTTTATTCTGGTCGGCTGTGGTTATTAGCATGTTCTGTAAAGATGCGTCGTCGTTGGGGTTCCAGGTTCTCGTACGATAAGTAAAAAAAGTAGGGTAAAGTGCTGCTTTATTTAGAAGCTACACGCCTGTGGTAAAATTACCCTTTTTTTTATGGGCTAGGGTTGTGGGAGTGCTTTAAATTTTAACGACTCGCCTGAGTGCCCGAATCTCCAGATAAGTTCATGCGGCCTATTTGATTCTTCTCACCAACCTTCGTGATTTGGCGATTTTCCCCCCCCCTAGCGGCAGGGGGTGAAATTTAACTATTCAGATTTTCAACATTACTTCTTACGATTACTTCGATGCCGCAAAAATCAATTTAGCCACTTAGCAGGGAAATCAATTTGTAGATTGCTTTAAAGAGGCCTCCATGTGTTTCAACAATATCTGGGAAAAAATCGAAATATAATGCAGAAACTTCCTTGTAAAACTTGAGGCCACTTAAGTTCGCTGCACCGGATGCGGGAAAAGATTTCACATCTTGAATATATCTTGATTGCAGAAAGTATGGCATACACAAGTCGTTTTCAGCTACTTGAACCTCCCATCACATGTTGGAATAGAATAAAGAAACAGAGAAACCTCGGGATATTTCAATCTGTCTTATTTTTTATTTGGTTTTTGGCTGGTTTGGAATCTTATGGGCATGACCAACTCTCTGTTTGGTGGGTTGTCTATTTATTGGACCGAAGCTCGTTTTGTTTTTTTTTATTCATTGTTTCATGGGCACAAAATTTTTTTAAACTCAATTTTTTTAAAACAATTTTTTAAATTCACTTTTTTTTTCTATTTAACCCCATGATATCTAACCCTTAACAAGTACTACACTCTCCGATCAGAGGGGAGGGGGATGTAATGAGACAAAGGCGGTAATCCACATTCCACAAGAATGAAACTTCATCATCAGGATATATCTTTAACGTCATTACAGGGTATTACCCTCAGCCATCGCCTCCTTCTATACATATATGATAAAAAGGCGCTTGGGCCTTGAGCTATAAGATAAATATGTTGCCACCAATCATATAGGTTGCTAGGGCTTGACATGCGCCAGCTATTGTATAGGGGGGGTCTCTCCGACCCGACTGTTCTATCTATGTAAGGACCACAAAGTTTGGAGTGGTTTCATGGCAAGTGTGGCTCAGCCCACTATCATTCCATTCACTAAGGATCACTGGTCGCCACCACTGCTAACTTTTGAGTGACCCCATTCCGTGAGGGCTCTTACCCCATGACAGAGGTGTAGTCGTTGTATTCTTAAGCCTCGGGGCGCCTATGACTTATTGTCTATGCTATTTTCAAATGTCATAATGCGAAATAGTGAAAATTAAGAATGGGTATTGCTAAATAGTCACCGCCGAAAGAGTTTAGGGCCTATATTGCTTTATTAAATCTCTGTTCAACTGGAGCTCTGAAGGAGGTGGTGTATTGTAAATTGGTACGGACGTGTGCTTCCTCGCATTCGGTGAATCATTTTACTGAAAAGTACAAAAGGACACAAAATATGGAGTTTGTTTTTACTTTACATAAAACTGCGGTCATTTTTAGTCAACCAGTTTGTACCATAAAATTTCGTTCATTCCTGAGCAAATTGATACGGAAAGAACAGGGAGAAAGAAAGAAAGAAAACGCGTAGAACCTTAAGGATAATTAAAAAAGAAAAAAACGTGCATAAAAAGTCCATAAAATTAAGGAAAAGTGGGAATAAACCTTATTGAAGAAAGAAAAATGAATAGAAAACAGGAAAAAATGGCAAAAGTGTTATTAACAAAAAAGTATGGACCAAGTAAACCTTCCTTTAAGCCACCCCATGCGGCGTCCTGCCGTTTTCAGAAGGAAATGTTTCGCTTTTGTACCGTCAATATCCGAGTTGTTTTGTTACCCGACGATATCTTTAGATCATTTTTTTAATTATAAAAACTAACTGCTAACCCTAACCCCTAACCCATAACCTTAACCCTAACCCCCTAACCCTAACCATAACAAACAACCGGATTGTTGACCGGGTGCCCCAAAGCTGAAACATGGTCCTTCCGAATCCAGGTCGCCCACTGTGCGTTGCTTAAAGCTAACTTGGCTCCAAAAATTGAAGCTGAATAAAGCTGATTAAAGAAAAAGAGATATGTAAGAAAAAAAAGAAAAGAAAAAATACAGAACAAAGTACAATAGAAATTAGAGAATATCATTTAAAACTAGAAATGGCTAGAATAGGGGAGGGCCAAAAGGTTAGTCTCGCATGACATCTATTATATCTGGATGCCCCATTTAAAAATAATCTGTTTTAGAAAGACCTTGAATAGATCCGGGTTAGGTTGAGGTTGTCAGATGAAACCTCAAAAAGTGCAAATGGACCTTCTGAAAAGAAAAACCTAATGTTTCTTTCCCTATTTGAAATATTGAATGCAAAAAAAAACCAGTTTTGTAACTATTGAATTTTATTTTTTAATTACTTTTTTATGAATATAAATAAAATCTTCATTTATTTTTGCCAAAAAACCAAGCCCTGTGATATTTAGTGTGTAAATATACCTTACTTTGTCGTTTAATTGTCGTTTTTTTTCGTAGTTTCCTCCGGATATATACACATTCATAAACAACTGGCCTTTATAATATGTACTAGAAATGCGCTACCCAGCGTCGGCCTGGTAGAGGGGGGGGATTTTTTTTAAAGTTAGTCTCAGCAGATCATTATTACTGAATTGTGAGTTGGATCCCCGCTGGATGCCCCCCACATAAATATACCTACGTAAAAAAAAGAACCTTGCGTTTTCAGTCACTCCTGAAATAAAAATTTATATGTTTTGCAAAAAATTAAATGGAAAAAAAAATTCCATTTTGTTATCATTTAAATTTTATTTTTAATTAACTCACGAATATAAATCGTCTATTATTTGCTCAAAAAATCAAGCCCTGATGATATCTCATGTGTATATATATTTACTTTGTTATTGTTTTATTCCTTATTTTTTTTTCGAAGTTCCTTCCGACATACATAACACACAACTGCCTTTATTATTATGGATAGAAGTGTAAAGGAAAAAAAGGAAATATGTATTTTTTTAAAAAATTGCACTTTTACTCCACAGAATTTTACACCAATACTCGGTCAATTTTTTAATCAGCGTGCTGTAATAAAAAGTCTAATCATGTCCTCAGAAAATTTGATATTAGAAAAGAAAGGGAAGAGAGAGAAAGAAAAAGAAAGAAAGGAAAAGAAAAGAAGAAAGAAAAAAAAAAAAAGAATAAAGAAAAGGAAAAAAGAAGGGGAGGGGAGAAAGAAAGAAGAAGGAAGAAAGAAAGAAAAAGAAGAAAGAAAGAAAGAAAGGAGAAGAAAAAAAAGGGAGAGAAAGAAAGGGAGAAAGGAAGAAAGGGAGAAGAAAGGAAAAGGGAGAAAGGGAGAAAGGGAGAAAGAAGAAATGGGAGAAAGGGAGAGAAAGGGAGAAGAAAGAAAGGAAAGAAAGAAAGAAAGGGAGAAATGAAATGAGAAAGGGAGAAGGGAGAAAGAAAGAAAGAAAGAAAGAAAGAAAGGGAGCGAGAAAGAAAGAAAGAAGGTAGCCGTACAAAGGTTAAAGAAAATACAAAAGAAACAATGACATAAAAGTATGGAATTTTTTTTTAAAGTTAAATAAACTCTAATAAAAAATAAATATGATAGAATAAAGAAAACATGATAACTGTATAACAAAGAAATCATAATCATCATCAGCACGGATATCCATGACAATCTCTCTCCAACCTTTCCTATCATTCATTTTCCCGGGGAGGTCCTCTGTGCAGCATCCTGCATCTTTGCTTAGTTGGTCAATGTAGGTCCTTGATGCGCGGCCCACTCTAGCATGTCCGTGTGTTGGCTTCAACAGGAGAACGTCGCTTATGAGCTCGTCCTTGCTTCTCCTGCAGTGCCCGGCATGCCTTGACCGTCTCACTCGAATGGTTTGTGAGATGGGGGGCAGGTGGCCATATAGCTGTTTCCTCGTGGGGTGCTGCTTCCACGATTCTTGTGCAGCTCCCGTCCAGCTTATTCTGAAGGCACCGCGTTTGGGTCCAAGTGGTGCAGCCATACAGCAATACTGATATAACCACCGCTTAAAAGATTAAAGAAAAGTGATGAGCAAGAATAAAAAAGTTGAAAATGCAAAAATAACAAAAAAGACATAGAAGACAAAAATAAAATTAAGAATAGGTAAATTGAATAAATAATTGTAGAAAAAAGAAAGAAACATGACTTTTTCTTACAGATTGGTAGGTCTTTTTTTTTCATAGCCATTGTAGGTTCATTCGTGCCTGAGAAAATTTGATAGAGAAATAAAAAAAAGAGAAAGAAAGTAGCAAGGGGAGATACCTTTGAGATAGAAAGAAGCAATGCAATGATAAGTAGTTGAAAAAAGAAATTCAGATATTAAAAAAACGAAACGGAATGAGAAAAAAGACAAAGATTATAACAGACAAAAAAAAAGAAAAAGAAGTAAACAAAAAAAAAAATGATTAAAGAAAAAAGTCACATTGAAGAACAACAAAGAAAATGAAAAAAATAATAAAAGACAATGAAAAAAAAAATCACAAAAAAGTAAATTAAAAAAACAGTGAAAAAAAATTCCCCATGGAAAAGGTAAGAAAACCGTTTTCTTTGGAGACAATTCGCAATGGCATTTTTTCGAAAAGATAAGAGATTATTAGAACTTCAGAGAAAAAAAAGAGTTTGAATCGAAATTTCGCAAAAAATATATCTTGTCGGCAGAAAAAGATTCTACATAACTTTCCTTTTTTTTTCTTTTTAAACCGAAGGGAATCGTGCAAAGTATTTTTTTATCAAATTCGTTTAATACTTAAACTGATGACTTAGAAAAATACGTGTCTTTTTTCTTGCTGACGCTAATTGAGTTTACATGAAAAGAAAAATCAAAGTTAGTGTTTTTGAAGATATTTTGCAAATGGATAGGCAATGTGCAACTATTCCTCACCTTCCTTACTCACTTATAAATCTATACATATATAAATGTACACTTGTATGTATGTATGTATGTCCAGAGAAAACGACTAAAATAAAATATATCTAATATACATCTAAACTGATACACTCAAACATAGGCAGAACTATTTATTAATCCACAAGTAAGCACATAATCCGAATATATTTTTGTTGATATTTTCATAGTTATATATATATATTCAAAAACTGTTACACAAAAGATATACAATCATGACGTTGGCGGAGAAACGCGCAGTGGATGTGCAAATGACGAAGCGATTGCATGGCTTGCACCCTTTTTGGAACAACAATGCTTCCGTTTTGAATTTAAATTATTTTCTGTTGGAAATCAGAAGAATTGAATTAAATGTTTAATGTGTATAATTATATTGAATAAAAATAAGTATATGTATTAGATCTTCAAACACTTTTAAGAAGGGGGCATACAAAAAATAAATTACAGTAATCAGTTGCGTAAGTGAGAGTTCGTATTTCTTCTCTGTGGAATTTGGTACTCTGGACCGATATAGCAGCAACACATAGAATATCTGTTTGTTGATATTTTCATACTTATATATATATATATATATATATATATATATATATATATATATATATATGTGTGTGTGTGTGTGTGTGTGTGTGGTGTGTGTGTGTGTAGATATCGATTAAACAGAATACTATGGTTGGCAGCCTTCCCTCTACAAGAGACGATGGAGTAGTGTCAAAATAATTTTTTAATTTAAAAAAATAATTCTCCATGAACTACATAGCCTGGGCTGGTTCATATGGAGGATAAGATGTTGCCAATGCAGCAAATCCCGCTCTCCACATTGCCGCTGTGATCCAAAGGAAAGGTAAGGTACCAATGCGGTTTGGCAACGGTAGTGTCGTAGGAGTTGATCAGCATCACACCACCTTAGGGACTCCAGCTTCTGATTTGTTTTAGGGGTTTACTCCCATAGCCTATCCTTGAAAGGCAGCAGAGGTTCTGTGTCGGAATTTTCTTGACTTTGACGGGTTGCCGACCAAGGCTTAGGAGCCCCTACAAACCCATTTGGGGATTAATGCGAGTAGTAAGTACCCCAATCTTACTACTATCGGTGTTCCTGAAAATGAAATCAGATTAGAGATAAGGTATATTTTGCATTTGTGTATCGGATAAGCAACAGTACCTTCAGGTCAGAATACTACATCCAACGTATAAAGCTATATAACCACCTAAACAGTCAAAATTATCCGAATATCAACATTTTACTCGTCGTCCTCAGAGGGATAAAACAATCGTACGATTTATTATTAAAGTTTTATTGCGGGGTTGTGATTTATTCAGTTCGGAAAGTCTATTTTAGGAGGAGTGTTAAGGTTAGTGCATTAGTTATTAAAGATGTTTAGTATATTGTTGCTGGTGTTAGTTGTTAATTTATTTATGTTAGTTTTTTTTTTTTAGTTTTTTTATTTTGTTGCAAATTCATCACCTTCCTCACTCAATTATAAATCTATACATATATAAAAGGACAGTTGTATGTATGTATGTATGTCCAGAGGAAACTATAAAAATAAAACAATTGATAACAAAGTAAATCTATATACACATTCACTATCACCAGAGCTTGGTTTTTTGTGTAAAAATAATGAAGATCATATTTATATTTATTAAGGTATTTTAAAATGAGAATTTGAATAGTAAGAGAAAGGAAAGTCAATGGTGACATTCATGATTAAAACATAAACAAATCAATTACGGAAAACCAAAACAATAAATGGATCTGCAAGACTACCTTTTATCCCCCCCCCCCGTCTCTACCCAGACAATGCCGGATAGCAACTTCTAGTAAATACATTAATCTCTAATAATCCCTTTATTGATAAGCATGTTCCTAGTTTTAAGACCGTTATGATCTTGCAACATCCTCTGCTTAAAAATGAGACCGTCCAAATCGCCCTAGATGAAATGCACAAATGTAAATCTGATCTTGCTTATCCGCCGAATTCTTATTTCTTATGAGTGTCATCACCTCAGCTAAATTATGGAGCATTCCGTTTTTATTATAAAGAAAGAAAGGGGGAAAAAGTTAGAAAAATATAATAAGAAAGAAAGAAATATAATAAGAAAAAAAGAGAGAAGGGGAAAGATAGTGAGAGAAGGTGGGCGCGAGGAAGCGATAACGCTGATCTGTTTTAATCGAAGGTCAAGAAAAGATGAAAAGAAGGGAATACATTTTTTTAAATGTGGGAGAGAGTGTTAAATCAAGATTATTATACTTTTAGCAATAGCTCTTAATCAAGAATACCAAACGTTGTAATAATTAGATTATCATACAGTGGTATATCCACAGGTCCTGCTAATACTGCATTATGTATTTTTTTACAATGTAGTATATTTTGTTTCTTTTGAATTATTCTTATTATTTATTCCTCTCATCCTAGCACATTTTCGTTTACTGTTTAAACCATAATAACTATCAAATATATAACAAAATGTATGTTATGTTGTGTTAACGACAACAAAACTTTGTTATATTTTCGTAATGCTCCGGTTTCACACCTTCAGTTTCAGAATTTTTAGTTAACACATATCAGATGGTGTGGACGCTTTGCATCAATAACACTAAAAAGGCTAGAGTTCTGAATACTACTGGGGTTGTTCAATATTGCTAAGCCAAACCTGGAAAGAAGTGAATCTTCTTATCAAGTAGAAAAACTAATTCATATCACAGTGCAAAATTACAGTGCATGTAAGTTCATGGGAGTTTGGAGTGGAGATCTCATTGGCTTAGGAGGTCACGTGACTCAAATGAAAACAGGATTAGAATCTGGGGAGTCAAGACCAGACATAATTCCATCTCTGCTTCTACCTATATATACATATATATATATGTAATATATTAAGAAAAATGAAAAAACGCAGATTTAAATGGGTTAAGTGGTGAGTTTATCGGCCGACGCTGCAGTGTTTCGATCTATTAATTAGATCATCTTCAGGGCATAAGATAAGAAATTATTTATCACAGAATAATGAGAAAAGCGAGTTGTAATCATTGTCATTCAGTCTGTTCAAAAAATTTCTGAAGTTTGAAAAAAGGAGACGGTTTTGAAATATGACATATATATATATATATTTTCCTACGACGACATCCATTACAGTATCATCATTTACAAATAAACTTTGAGTAATTTAGACGTTTAAGTCGGGTCATCGTTAGCAAGTCAAACCGGTAATTACGAGTGAGTTTGATTCTTACCGGGTGCTCAGTACTTCTAAATTCGTACTTAGTGATATTACATGGTGTGTGAAGCCTGGCTGCCTAACCAAAATTTAAAGAGCCTAGTGTGTCCTATTTTAAGCAAAAACATATACAGCGTCATGAAATGGTAAGTGCGTGGTGTAATGGTTAAAGTCATGGGAAATGGACTCGTCGCCCCGAGTTCAAATCCTGGATGAGGTATTTGCGTTTCACTTGGCGCTAATACCCTTGCGAAAGGTATGAATCCTACTCTCCCTCCAGCTATGGATAAATAGCAGTGCAGACTGGGCTCTTTAACCTTGGTTAGGCAACCTGATTAGAAGAAGGAAGTCTCTGAATTAAACCTGTTAAACTCCGCTTAAGAAATTGACCTTGTGTCACATCCTAATCGTGCGGAAGGTTTGGTAAATATATATACAACATCATGAATGAAAATTGCAAAAGCCTTACATGAAATATTTAACCTCGTTGATTTTTGTTATGTTTTATCTTGATATGTCATAAATGGAAAATTAATTATTCAAAATTGTTAGAAGCAAATTCATTAATTGTCAAAGTTTAATTGAATAAATTATTCACACTTTATCTTTCAAATTACAAATATTTAATGCAAAAGAAATGTTTCTTCAGGTACGTGCAGATAAAGATGTATGAGCACATCTGAATATTTGATTTGATATACCATCTTCATTTTGCCCGAATAGATATACCATTAATAATTCATGTACTACGCTTTGCAAAAATATGCATACACCACATTTTAGAGGATGTTCAACCAGCGATTTTATCTTGCAGCAAATAAAGAAATCACATGTTTGAATCAAAATAAACTTTGTTTAATTGAGGGAGGTTTTAGCTTTATTAAAAGGCCAAAAGCAACTTTGTTGGAATTTATTTATTAGAAATCAGAATCAACTAAAAGGGTGAGTCAGAAAGTAATGTCATTTTCTTTAGTTCATTTGAAGCTGGGTTTTATTTTGTAAAATTAAGGCCTACATTGAAAATCTAACGAGGCTCAGAGGAAGAATCCGACAACTAACACTCAACTTGCCAATCGACAATGTCCACCTTCTTCACGATAATGCTCGACTAGATATTAGCATCAGAACAAAGGAGAAAATCACCTCATTCGCTCGTAAAACTTTACCGCATCCTTCATACTCATCAGATTTAGCGCCTTCAGAATATCATCTCTTCGGCACCATAAAAGAGGATTTGAGAGGCAAACATTATTCCAATGACGAGGAAGTGAAATCTGTTGTGAAGAATTGTTTCAACGACAGTCAACAGAATTTTATGGGGCAGTGATGGATGTATTTTTTTTTGTTTCTTTTATTCAATAAATAAAAGAAACTAAAAAAAAAAAATACCGAGTTTTCTTATATTTATTCCTAGATTAATATATTATGGTAACAACATTTTCATAATATAACACTTTAATGCTTCACACCAATGCCCAAACCTGGTATATGTACTTCCAACAAACGGATACAGATATAAATATATATCTCAAACATATATACTTACTACAATCATACGGAGAATCAAAATCAACAATATATATTATATATATATATATATATATATATATATATATATATAAGAGAGTTTCATAATTTGCTTGAAGCATTGTGTATGTATTGGTTAGGAGGTTGATTTAGAAGGCTATCACAATGCAGTTTGGAATAAATAAAAAATAATAATACGGTAACAATGGTGGTGTGTGTTGACCTGTATTTTTTATTATTTCTTGAATTTTCGAGGTAATACCTCTTTATCAAAAGAATTGAACTGAAGCAGTACAGCTATGGCATTTCTTCCTAAATGAATTTTTCGATGATAAAAACCTCCTAACCAATATATATGTATATATATATATATATATATATATATATATATATATATATATATTATCCAAGCTTCAGTTTTGACTGACATTCTGAGATCGTGAGTTACTATACACGGTTTCAGTTGGGTTGGTTTCTCACATTGGTTTTTTATACTTACGTAAAGTAGCTAGGGGAACCCACTCCTTTTGAGAGAAAAAATAATGTGTACTATTTTAACACACTAATGTTTTATATATATTATATATAATATATATATATATATATATATAGATATATATACGTAGAGCGAGAGAGAGAGAGAGAGAGCGAGAGAGCGAAGGGAGATAGTTAGAGAGAGAGAGAGAGAGAGAGAGAGAGAGAGAGAGAGAGAAGGAGAGAGCGAAAGGGAGAGAAAGAGATAGAGAGAAAGACTGAGATAGAGAGGCAGAGAAATGTTAGTGTGCGCATGTGTTTTCGCGTCTACGTTACTATGTGTATATTTAAATGTACTTTTATATTTTCTTAGAACTGTCAGGTTATTCTCTTTCCCCATTCCTTTATTCATAATTCTTTAAAACTTTTAAGTATCTAACTGCATGTTTATATAAAAGCAGCTTAGAAATAGTTCTGCTGAAGAATTTAGCGACTGTCTGAGAGAGTCAGCCAAATCTGCCAAAAATACAGTTTATTATTAGAAAACTGCCAATAATTCGTCACAACGAAACACTCGTTAAAAATTCAGGCCAGCTGCAACCCTAGACACAATATTCTCCACAATCAATTCATGAACATATATATGTCAGTTGGAACGTCGGTTTCGGGGACACCACAATGTTTCCCTTTTAACTTTCAACTTGCCACTAGTAATGTCTAGCTTTGAAGTCAGACTGCAATCCGTTTCTCAGACGATACTACGTTTATATTGCCTTGACTCGTTTCTGATCTGTTGGCATATTTGATATAAGATGTGCTCTAAATGCCCACCTAGATTTATAGACTAGCCAAGATCACGTGATTGACTCTTGTAACCAATCACTAGCAATACTACTGATCTGATCTGTTGGCATATTTGATATAAGATGTGCTCTAAATGCCCACCTAGATTTATAGACTAGACAAGGTCACGTGATTGACTCTTGTAACCAATCACTAGCAATACTACTGACCTGATCTGCTGGCATATTTGATATAAGATGTGCTCTAAATACCACTGAGATTTATAGACTATCCAAGATCACGTGATTGACTCTTGTAACCAATCACTAGCAATACTACTGACCTGATCTGCTGGCATATTTGATATAAGATGTGCTCTAAATACCCACTGAGATTTATAGACTAGCCAAGATCACGTGACTGACTCATGTAACCAATCACTAGCAATACTACTGACCTGATCTGCTGGCATATTTGATATAAGATGTGCTCTAAATACCCACTGAGATTTATAGACTATCCAAGATCACGTGACTGACTCTTGTAACCAATCACTAGCAATACTACTGACCTGATAGACCCCCCCCATTGTGCATAATTACAACGGCGCTCACTAATGACGGACATAGGATTATCGTAGGACTCTTTACCAAGAACTGAGAACTCTTTACCAGAGTAACCAAAAGGATTCATTATCGAAGGACTCTATACCAGTAACTGAGAACACTTTAGTAACCAAAAGGATTCCCATTATCGAGGGACTCTTTATCAGGGATCCAATTCCACTGAATAAGCGATTCTGCTTTAAGGCCAAGGAATGACCCTTAAAAACGTAACACTCAGACTAATCAGCATGAGCAGCTAATAATATAAATGGACTAGTCTCCTCTCACAAACATCATTTTAGTAACGTCCATTTTCACGGGAAGCAAGTGTCCTTTTTTCGCCCCTCGGGTGGAGATTGCTATAATTAACGACGTCGATCCCAGCCCCTCCCCCGGGCAACACCTGCCCTCTTGATTTAAAGGGGCGGGGCTGGGTTTATTGCCCAGCGCCTGAGGCGCCCCCTTGAGAGGGGATGCCGACGAGATCGACGCAATTTTTCACCCACCACCCATGAGCTTCGGTTTGTGGGTGGTCCCACGTTAATATGGCCTTGTGCCTAACCCGTACAAGTGGGGTACGAGGTAAATACCAAGTGCCCTTTTTTCGGCAGCAAAGGAAAGCATTACATATTCTTTTTGAGTCATCTTGACAATAGCTCACCTAAGTCATGGACCTCCACATGAGACAAGTCCTTGCCCATTTTGTTCCAAGAGGCAAGTCTCACTGATAATCACTGCCTTATGAAGGTAACAGATCTTCTCAACTGGAAAGTTTGTTTGTTTGATTTGTGTTACGGCATATCAACCTCAGTGGGTCATTTAATGCCGATAAAGTTTTGAAATAAATTCATTCATAATGGATACTCAATTCTTTTTTATAAACTCATTTTTCTATTTAACCCATAGATAGTACCCTAACAGATGTTACCACTCCGGGGTCAGAGTGGACCAGGGAGCAATGGTGATGAAGGGGTGGTCCACATTCCCTAGACCTCCAGAATTGGAACCTCACCACCAGATAGAGTTTAACGTCATTTACAGGCCATAAAGATCCTCAGCCACCACCATCTCGCACCGATATGATAAAAAGGGTTGGGGCTTGCCATAAAGGCAGTAGAGTTAGGGCAATCATATAGGTGCTACGGTTTAACATGACCAGCTGATTGATCGGAGGGAGCCTCTCCGACCGCACGTCTAGCCTAAGTAAGGGTCTAAGTGGAGTGTTGCATGTCATGGACTGCCCATCCACCAGGGTTCCGTCTTTAAGCATCACAGGTGTTCACTCACAGCCAACAGATAACCCCATTGTGAGGAGTCTTACCCCTATACAGAGGTGATGTCTGCGTATTCTAACACCCTACCCGACAGGGCACTTAACTGGAAAGATAAGGAATAGCTGACTGTGTCCAGTCATTTACGGGCTCGGAATTCAATCTTACTTTGATATTGTCGTGGTTTCTGCCGATAAATGTTATGTTAACTCTGTATCTATTTATCCAAACAATCCGTTACGTAGAGAATACGATACAAGGTTAAATTTTAAACGGATAAGTATTTGCCAGCCCCTCTGCACGAGCAGGATGTGACATGCGGTGAATTTCTTAAGTGGATTTGGTTTGGTTTGTTTTGTTTTTTGTATATCAACCTCTGTGGGTCATTTAATGCCGACAAAGTTGTGAAATAAATTCACTCTTAATGCATAATACAATTTTGTTTATAAACTCATGTTTTTCTATTCAACCCAAAGATGGGACCTTAACAAGTACTACCACTCCGAATCAGAGTGGACCAGGGAGCAATGGGGATAAAGGGGTGCTCCACATTCCCCAATCCTCTAGAACTGGAACCTCACCATCAGATAGAGTTTAACGTAAGGCATGTAGACCCTCAGCCACCGCCTTCTAGCCCTATATGATAAGAAAGATTGGGGGTTGCCATAAGGGCAATAGGATTGGGGCAATCATATAGGTGCTAGGGCTTGACGTTGCCAGCCGATTGATCAGAGGGGGCCTCTCCGAGCGCCCGTCTAGACCAAGAAAATCCTAAAGTTGAATATTGCAAGTCATGGACTGCTCAGCCACCTGGGTTCTATCCTTAAGCATCACGGGTCGCCATCCACGGCCAACAGGTGGACCCATTGGGGGAGTCTTACCACAAGGGTGCAGTCGATGCATTCTAACGCCTAAGCCGACACGGCGCTTCTTAAGTGGTGTTTAATTGGTTTGAATTCCGAATTTATTTTACCATATCTTAAACCGGTTGCCAAACCAACTTTAAAGAGCACAGTCCGCCCTACTATTTACCCATAGCTAGAGAGCGAGTAGTTGAATGTATATATTTCCCAACGGTATCCTCACTGTATACCTCATATCTTTAATGATGATTGCTTTATAAATTTAAGACAGAAGTAGGTGAAAAAAGCGGCACTATGGGCCGATTTATCACAGACGTTGGTAAGAAATATTAAGGCAACAGTTTCAGACAAAAGGAAAATATAAAAGTACGAATGAACAAAGGAGACACAATTTATGAAGAAGATAAAACAAGTTTCAAGTTATGATATGAGAGTCTATAAAGCAAATACTAACACCTGCTTATCTCGTTGTAAGTGTGAAGCTCATACGTGACAGAAGAAAACAGTTTATTTCTAAGGACTTTACTTATCTCTTACTTGTTCTATAAACTAATGGCCTACTGATACAGTAATATATATATATATATATATATATATATATAATATATATATATATATATAATAATATATTATATATACTGTGTTCGCAGATACTTTTAACAATGTAACCTACAGACGACGACATTACTAACATGATTATTGTACTCGAAAGATAATCACAGTGAAGATGTATTGAAAATATCAAGTGAGGGATTAGCTCAGTCGGTAGAGCATTCGTTAAGTAAACCAAAGCTTCCTGGTTCAATAACCCGCCTTCGCCAACACAGAGTAGTTTAGATCTGTGCGGTAAAGTGAAGAGGTGATGGTAAGTGTGGCGCTGCATCTCAGATGCAAAAACAATATCCATTTTCTAGTGTTAGGGAAAATTATATAGACTCCCTCTCTGTGTGTCTACTATGGAAAATATACTATTAAATTTATTTTTACTACAATTAAAGATGACGTCATTCTTTGTTAAGCTTTGTTTAATATGACACATAAGTTGCTTTTACGATCCTGATGGTGGAACTTAGAATATACTGGCTAGATCTACTGAATGAAGGTTGGTTGGTTGGTTGGTTGGATTTTATGGCATGCCAGCCCTTGGTTTATTTTGTTTTATTCATTCTTATTGTGTATTCAATTATTTAAGTAGGTTTTAAACACATTTTTAACTCATTTTTCATCTATCAAACCTATAGGTGAGACCCTAACATGTATTGCCAGTAAATAGTAGGGTATACGGGACTGGTTAGCTTTGTAAGCAAAAGTAAAGTCATCGGGGCGGCCTAAAGTCGGTATCAGCCAGTCAGCGAGGGAGTCTATCCCCTTTTCAATAGCGCTAGACCAAGGAGAATTTTTTGGCATCTGAGGTGGAGTGCTGCACCTATCATCAGCTCCTTACTTTACCGCAGATATCTCTGTGCTACTCATGCGCTGAGTTGGCGAGGACCGATATCGAACTAAGAACCTTGTGGTTTCTAGCCGAACGCTCTACCGACTGAGCTAACCCGGCCCCTACATTTAAGATGCGATTGTTACCATTTTTTAAAAACTGCATGTTAGTCACTTATCACCAAGATAACCCTGAGTCATTAAAGTAATCCAGCATTGTATTCAAAATCGCTTTTGTAACAACTGTATCAGCCCTGGAGGCAGGTTGCATAGCACCCCGTCCTTGTCTTTGACAACCATCCTCCAAGAGAGGAAACGGGTAGCACGAAGGAAGAATTGTCTTCGAAGCAACTTTGGCCAAACCTGTACCGTGATACACCAATAATGATCTGTTAACCTAGATCATTTACATCACGTTGAATTTCAAAATTAATATATATTTCCATATATCAATATATCTCCCGGAATTAATATTACCGCCACACAGATGACAGTAGCTTTCAGCTGTTAGATGTACGCCTTTGAGTAGCAATATATATGACATTCCCTTAAAGCTAAGGAATCTGGCGAACCAGTGACAGTACGGTTATCATTAAAATGTTACATTTACACGACCCGTTCCTTCAAGACTCAACCCTGATTAGGATGCCTTGGAATATGATATTAGTTCCTAATTTAAAGCTGTCTCAGAATATGAAATCCCTTCTTCAGTGTCATTGTGGGGCATGTTTCTCAATAAAGACCATTGGTTTTATTGAGCGCCATCCTTAGTGAAGTCACCGATCTATTCCTGCCACAAATTATTCTGACGGTCAAACCCACTTCACGGATCACAAATTTGAAAAAGTTTTAAATCTTTAATTAAAAATAGGGAGAGGGTGGAGCAGTGATGCTGATAGCTTTTTGGTTTAGTGCTTTCTTTGACGCACATATTTGCTTTGAATGAGTCCAGAAAAATCTATGGATCCCAGCTAAAGCCGTCTAACTCCTACCTTGTAACCTATCCTGTATAATTCCTTTCTAAGAAACTATTAAAATGTATTTACAGCTTGAAATGGTGGGTGAAGAAAAAAGAAAAACACAGGGACGCATGGATAGGATTTTACTGCGTCTTTTTAGATTTTTTGAGTCATGGACGCATCTCTGGGGTGGACGAAAATTAGTCGAACTAGTTTGACTAACAAGAAGAAAGCCTTTTTGGTTAGGATCAAGACTTTTTCATACATACTGGTTGCTATAACAAGGTTTAAGGGCCCCTTCTAGTTACCCTTAGCTGGTGGGAGAATATATGGATGCACACCTTTCCCAATGTTATTAGTCATATGAGAAATGAAAACAACCACTTCCAGGAGTCATCCTGCTCATTTTGTATAATGATAACCGTTACACGCACGGGTAAAATGTGCGCATTCATTTTTTCATTGTTTACATCTACCTATCTGTGGTAATATTATATACCCACATTGACATCGGGTATATTGTAATTAGAGAGAGGGGGACTTCAGAGAGAGTTCTCGGATGATAGAGAGAGTTCAGAGAGATGACAGAGAGACTGATTAAAGACTTACTTGGAGAGAAGATGTTCTTACTTTATCACTTCATTTCTCTAGTTACTCTGGTTTTTGCTGATTCTTCTTCCATCTCCTCCGGCTGCCATCTTGTTGTCTAGTTGCTGACTGATTCTTCTAACGAAAGGCTTCTTTTGGACGGATTTTGTTCATTGCAATTAAATGAATTAACAAGATATTGTTGTTGCTTGATCAAGCTTTTATTTTATCTAACCCATAATTTTCCGCGCGGACGAGATCAACGTCAGCACGTTTCCTCTGCTTCAAAGTCCGGTCGAATCTAAAACGAAAAATCACGTGCTCTCATGGTGCGTGATATTCGCGCCTCTAGGGTTTACGGGGTTCGAAAGTCACTGGTAAATTTCCACTGGCTCCTTGAATTCAAAGTTAACGGCCTTATTCTCGCTACAGTTCCTGCAACAATTTATGACACCAAATTGTAACACTTATATGACCACATATCCCCACCGCACGACCAAGATGTAACATATGGTTTACTTTAACCGGAGTTTAACAGGTTTTTATTTCATAGTTTATCTTCTAGACCTGTTCTCATATTAAGTTTAAAGAGCACAGTCTTCTCTACTATTTACCATAGCTGGAGGAAAGAATAGTTGGGTGCATACATTTCCTAAGTTTATTAGCGCCATGTGAGATGATTCCAGCCTCGTGTTGCCGTCTCCATTTTTCATGATGATAAGCATTACACACGGGCGCCTCCTTTTTCCCCAAGGTAGCATTGTAAGCGAATGGTACCGAGGTGTGAATAGAAAAGTAATTAACAAAACAAACCACAGTATTAAAAGTGAATCAGTGTTACATTCGGGAAAGATTGATCCTTTCTTGAGGTAGAAAGATATAGTATTAGTTTTAATCCTTGTCTGTTAATCTGTTCTCAAAGCTGTTTATTCCAGAGTTTATCCTGTCTTGAAGTAGAAAGGGGTCGTATCAGTGTTGATCCTGTCTTGAAGTAGACAATTGTATAATTCTTTAGGACAATTTGTAAAGTCTATAGATATAATTTGCAGTCTGTAACACACCTTATACGCAAAATAAGGAGGTGCGTGATGTAATTGTTAGGGTCGTAGGAAATGGACTCGTCGAGCCTATTTCAAATCTTGGACGATGCTGTCTGCGTTTTACATAGCGCTCGTACTTTTGCAAAGATATGAATCCATATTTTCTCCCTCTATCTATGTCTGTTGATCTGTGCTCGAAGTAGGAGTTGTATCAGAGGGGATCATGTCTTGAAGTAGAAAGTTTTATAATTCTTGTCTGTTGATCTGTTCTCAAACTAGGAGTTGTATCAAAGTGGATCCTGTCTTGAAGTAGAAAGTTTTATAATCCTTATCCGTTGATCTGTCCTTCATTTAAGCAGTCTTTCCAGCGAGTAATTTTAGGACAATTTAAATACATAATTGGACGTTTTTGATTGGCCGATTCAGCCACCGATGTTTTGGAACAGTCTATTGATATAAGTTGCAATCTTTAGCACAGCTCATACCAGAAATGATATGTACCAGAAGATTTGTTTCGTTTATTTACTTTTGAATATTCTAGTTCGAATCTCTGTTTCCCTTTCGCTTATTCAATTTCTTATTTTCTCTTGTTGTATACGTTGCTTTATTACTGAAGTTCATTTATACGCCCAGTTGAAGATTTAGTTTTATGGCCGCGATTCTCGCAAAAGACAAGGTCAATAACCGACGCCATAGGTCAATGCCCCCTTAACGGCCGAAGATCACGAAGGATGGACAGAGGTCCGTGAGACAAGATGTTGCCAGCTGACATTCTCACACCAATTATGGCCTCACTCGTGATCGCCTCTGGCACGGTGTCAGGGCCACCAAGCACTTCTAATCAACCTTGAGGTCTTTTGACCGCCAAATGTCGCATCGTACTTTTCGCACCTTTTAAAAGGTTTTAGTTGAGATTAATTGTGAATGGTACCGGCTATTGTTTGTGGAACTGAAAAAAGGAATTTTGACCTCAAAGGCGACGCGCATTGTTGAGTTTTCTTAGATATTGTATCAACGCTCAAAGGCTGCTATTATTCACTTTTCTGTTCAAAATAATTTTAAATGATATCTTTCAAAGTGTTCTTGTGAATTCTGAGGTATTTTTCTTTGGTTCGCCTCTTTAGTAAGAAAAGTAGAAGCGGCCTAACCGGCATCGCCTAGATAGAGGGGTGCAAAAAACGTTAGTCTCGCAGATCCATCATTACCCAATAACGAGTTGGATCTTTACAGTATGCCCAATTAAAATCTCTATGTAAAATTAAATTACGATTTTTCCCCACCATTTTATTTTATGAGATATAAAAAAATGAACCGTCAAAAAACGATTTTCCTTTTTTATAAAGATAAGAGTCTGAATAACTATGTAAAATTGTATAATACTCAAGGCAGTAGTTTTTGTAGAAAAAACATCATAAATTCTGAAATAAAAGATGCAAAAAAAAGGTCATAATATTATTTTAAAACTTTTTTTTTTGCTTTTTAATTGAAAAAAATTAAGAAATTATTTTTTAAGAGATTTTAAATCTTTTGTGTGCTTAATAATTTTGTTTTGTTAATGTATAAAACTCTTTTTGTGTTTAAATATTGATACGCATTAAATATCACCAGGGCTTGGTTTTTGAACAAAAATATAGATTTGATTTATATTCGTGAAGATGATTTGTCAGGAAAAAATGTAGGTAGAGACTCTGAAAAAAAAAATTATGTCTCCTATCTAAAATCAACTACAAAAAAAGTCCATGCTGTTACTTTTTAAATTTTATTTTCAATTATTTTCACGAATATAAACAAAATCTTTTATTATTTTCTCACAAATCAAGATCTGGTGATAGAGAATGTGTAATATATTTACTTTGTGATCAATTGTTTCATTTTCGTAGTTTCCTCCGGACCTACATACATACATACACATGAACTTCCCTTTATATGTGTACTAGAAGCGGCTACCCGGCGTTGCCTGGGTAGTGGGGAGGTAAAAAAACGTTAGTCTCATAGATCCATTATGACTGAATCACGAGTTGGGTCCTCGCAGGAGGCCCCATTAAAATCCCTATGTAAAAAAAGACCTTGCAATGATCCAGCTGCTACGAAAAGAAAAATTCATGTCTACTATTCAAACTATTAAATAAAAAAATAAAAAAATTGTGCTGTTATCATTTAAATTTCATTTTTTAATTATTGTCACAACTATAAATCAAACCTTCGTTATTTTTGCTCAAAACCAAGATCTAATGATAGTAAATGTGTATATATATTTACTTTGTCGTTAATTGCTTTATTTTCTAAGTTTCCTCCGGACATACAGATATACACAACTGACCTTTATATATGTATAGATAGATAGCTGGTGATATATGCTGACCAACAAATTTGTTTTAGAAGGTTTCAAAAACAGTTATCTGTCTTCATAAAGTGCTATATCTTCCTCCTTTCTCTTCCTCCATCTTTCTTTTTTCCTTTCCCTGTTACTTTCCTTTGCCCCCTTCTGCTGTTTTCTTTTCTCTTCCCACGTACTTCTCTTCTTTTTCTTTGCTTACTTCTTCACTCAGTGACGCCTGTTGACTGAATGGGTCATTCTCTTCGGTTAACGAGTATATTTTAACCCCACCCACTTAATCACAATACATTTCACACTTCGCCTTTTTTTAGCATGACGGACATCTTATTGATCTTGGCAGCATCTGAAGCAAAAAAAAATGAAAAAACTTGAAGGCGGATATACATTTTTTTGCTTCAGATGCTGCAAGATCAATCGAAAGATGTCCGTCCATGCTAAAGGGCGAGAGTGAAATGTATTTGTGATTAGTGGTGGGGTTAAAATATACTCGTTAACCGAAGAGAATGACATTCAGTCAACAGCGTCACTGAGTGAAGAAGTAAGCAAGAAAAAGAAAGAAGTACGTGGAAGAGAAAAGAAACAGCAGAAGGGGCAAAGGAAAGTAAAGGGAAGGAAAAAAAGAAAGATGGAGGAGAGAAGGAGAATATAGCACTTTATGAGACGAGATAACTGTTTTGAAACCTTCTAAACAAATTTGTTGGTCCAGCATTAATAAAGTCACACGCTATCTATCTATACATAATAAAGGTCAGTTGTGTATATCTTGTATGTTCCGGAGAACTTAGAAATAAAGCAATAACGACAAAGTAAATATTATATCACATTTACTATCATTAGATCTTGTTTTGAGCAAAAATAACGAAGGGTTTGATTTATGTTTGACAATAATTAAAAATGAATTTAAATGATACAGCACAATTTTTTATTTTTTTATTTAATAGTTTGAATATAGACATGACACATTTTTCTTTTCGTAAGCAGCTGGATCATTGCAAGGTCTTTTTTTTACATAGGATTTTTAGGGGCCTCTGCGAGACCCAACTCGTGCATTCAGTCATAATGGATCTATGAGGACTAATTTTTTTTAACTCCCACTACCAGTGCACGCCGGGTACGCTTTAGTACACTATAAAGGGAAGTTCCATGTTATGTATGTATGTAGTCGGAGGAAAACGAAAATGAAACAATGTGATCACAAAGTAAATATAGTATACACAATCTCTTCAGCAGACTTGATTTGTGAGCAAAATTAAAAGATTTGTTATATTCGTGAAAATTAATTGAAAATATAAATTTAACAGTAAAGCATGGACTTTTTTGTAGTTGCTATTTAGATAGGAGACATTAATTTTTTTTTCAGAGTCCTACTACATTTTTCTGACCAATATCTTCACGAATATAAATCAAATCTATTATTTTTTGTTCAAAAACCAGCCTGGTGATATTTAATGCGTATCAATCATTAAACACAAAAAAGAGTTTTATACATAACAAACAAAATTAATTAAGCAGACAAAAGCATTTTAAAATCTCTTAAAAATAATTCCTTAATTTTTTTTCAATTAAAAAAGCAAAAAAAAAAAGGTTTTAAATAATAATATTATGACTTTTTTTGCACATCCTTTTATTTCAGATTATGATGTTTTTCTACAAAAAATGAACTGCTTGATATTATCCAATTTTTTACATAGTTTATTCAAGACTCCCTTATCTTTATAAAAAAGGAAAAATCGTTTTGACGGTTTCATTTTTTTATATCTCATAAAAAAAATGGGGTGGGGGGTAGAATCGTAAATTTTTTACATAGAGATTTTAATTGGGCTACTGTAAAAGGATCCAACTCGTTATTGGGTAATGATGGATCTGCGAGACTAACGTTTTTGCACCCCTCTTCTAGCGATGCGGTTAGCCGCTTCTACTTTCTTACTAAAGAGGAAACCAAAGAAATACCTCAGAATCACAAGAAACACTTGAAAGATATCATTTAAAATTATTTTTGAAGCAGAAAAGTGAATACATAGCAGAGCCTTTGAGCGTTGATACATATCTAAGAAACTCAACAGTGGCGTCGCTTTGAGGTAAATTCCTTTTTCAGTCACAACAATGCCGGTTTACATTCACAATTAATCTCACTTAAAACCTTTTTAAAAAGGTGCGAAACGTACATGCGACTTTGGCGGTCAAAGACCTCAAGGTTGATTAAGAGTGCTTGGTGGCCTGACACCGTGCAGAGGCGATCACGAGGTGAGGCCATAATTGGTGTGAGGAATGTCAGCGTTGGCAACATCTTGTCTCACGGACCCTGTCATCCTCGTGATCTTGCGGCGATTAAGGGCATTGACCTAGGCGTCCGGTAATTGAACCTTGTCTTTTGCGAGAATCGCGGCATAAAACTAAATCTTCAACTGGGTCGTATAAAGAACTTCAGTAATAAAGCAACGTAATACAACAAGAAAAATTAAGAAATATGAAATAAGCGAAAGGGAAAACAGAGATTTCGACGTAGAAATATTAAAAAGTAAAATAAACGAAACAACTTCTGGTAAAACATATCATTTCTGGGTAGAGCTGTGCTAATGATTGCAACTTATATCAATAGACGTTCCAAAAATCCGGTGGCTGAATCGCCAAATCAAAAACGTCCAATTATGTATTTAAATGTCCAAAATACTCGCTGGAAAGACTGCTTAATGAAGGACAGATCAACGGATAAGGATTATAAATTTCTACTTCAAGACAGGATCACTTTGATACAACCTCCTAGTTTTGAGAACAGATCAACAGACAAGATTACTAAAACTTTCTACTTCAAGACATGATCCCTCTGATACAACTCCACTTCGAGCACAAGATCAACAGACATTAGATAGAGGGAGAAAATATGGATTCATATCTTTGCAAAGTTACGAGCGCTTATGGTTAAAACGCAAGACAGCATCGTCCAAGATTTGAAATAGGCTCGACGAGTCCATTTCCTACGACCCTAACAATTACAGTCAGCACTCCTTATTTTGCGTAATAAGGTGTGTTACAGACTGCAATTATATCTATAGACTTTACAAATGTCTAAAGAATTATACAATTGTCTACTTCAAGACAGGATCAACACTGATACGACCTTTCTACTTAAGACAGGATAAACTCTGGGAATAAACCAGCTTTGAGAACAGATAACAGACAAGGATTAAAACTAATACTTATCTTCTCTCAAGAAAGGATCAATCTTTCCCGAATGTAACACTGATTCGACTTTTAATTTACTGTGTTTGTTTTGTTAATTACTTTTCTATTCACACTCGGTACCATTGCTACAATGCTACTTGGGAAAAAAAGGAGCGCGTGTGTAATGCTTATTCATCATGAAAAATGGATCGGCAACACGAGGCTGGAATCATCTCAAGATGGCGCTAATAAACTTAGGAAGTGTAATGCACCCAACTATTCTTTCTCAGCTATGGTTAAATATAGCAAGAACTGGTGCTCTTAAACTTAATATGAGAACAGGTCTAGAAGGATAAACTATGAAATAAAAACCTGTTCAACTCCGGTTAAAGTAAAACCATATGTTACACTTGTTTCGTGCGGCTGGGGGATATGTGGTCATATAAGTGTTCATTTTGGGTGTCATAAATTGTTGGCAGAAACTGTAGCGAGAATAGGGCCGTTAACTTTGAATTCAAGGGAGCCAGTGAATTTACCAGTGACTGTTCGTAACCCGTAACCCCTAGAGGCGCGAATATCGCACCATGAGAAGCACGTGATTAGTTTTCGTTTTAGATTCGACCGGACTTTGAAGCAGAGGAAACGTGCTGACGTTGATCTCGTCCGCGCGAAATATTATGGTTAGATAAAATAAAGCGATCAAGCCAGACAACTCATATCTTCGTAATTCATTTCAATTGCAATGAACAAAATCCGTCCAAAAGAAGCTTTCGTTAGAAGAACTCAGTTCAGCAACTAAGAACAACAAGATGCAGCGGAGGAGATGGAAGAAGAATCAGCAAAAACCAGAGTAACTAGGAAATGAGTGATAAAGTAAGAACATCTTTCTCCAAGTAATCTTTAATCATGTCTTCTGTCATCTCTCGAATCCTTCTCTCATCCGAGAACTCTCTCTGAAGTCCCCTCTCTCTAATTACAATAATACCCATGTCAGTGTGGGCTATATATCATTACACAGGATAGGTAGATGTAAACATGAAAAAATGCTGCGCAGTTTTACCGTGCGTGTAACGGTTATCATTATACAAAATGAGCAGGATGACTCCTGGAAGTGGTTGTTTTTCATTTCTCATTGAACTAATAACATTGGGAAAGGTGTGCATCCATATATTCGTCCCACCAGCTAAGGGTAACAAAGGGCCCTTAAACCTTGTTATAGCAACCAGTAGTATGAAAGTCTTGATCCTAACAAAATAGGCTTTCTTTGTTAGTCAAACTAGTTCGAGCTAATTTTCGTCCACCCAGAGATCGTCCATGATCAAAAATCTAAAAAAGACACAGTAAAAATCCATCCATGCGTCCCTGTGTTTTCCTTTTTCTTCAACCAACATTTCAAGCTGTAAATACATTTTAAATAGTTTCTTAGAAAGGAATTTATACAGGATAGTTACAAGGTAGGAGTTAGAACGGCTAAGCTGGATCCATAGATTTTTCTGGACTCATTCAAAGCAAATATGTGCGTCACAAGAAAAGCACTAAACAAAAAGCTATCAGCATCATGCTCCCTCTCCTATTTTTTAATTAAAGATTTAAAACTTTTCAAATTTGTGATCCGTGAGTGGTTTTGACCGCAGAATAATTTGGTGGCAGGAATAAGATCGGTGATTCACTAAGGATGGCGCTCAATAACCAATGGTCTTTATTGAAAACATGCCACAATGAACACTGAAGAAGGGATTTTCCATATTTCTGAACAGCTTTAAATTAGGAAACCTAATATCATATTCCAAGGCATCCTAATCAGGGTTGATCTTGAAGGAAGTCGTGTAAATGTAAACATTTTAATGATAACGTACTGTCACTGGTTGCCAGATCCTTAGCTTTAAGGAATGTCATATATTGCCTACTCAAAGGCGTACTCTAACAGGCTGAAAGCTACTGTCATCTGTGTGAGCGGTATATTAATTCGGAAGATTATATTGTATATGGAATATTTTAATTTGAAATTCAACGTGATGTTAAATGATCTAGTTAACAGTCATTATTGGTGTATCACCGGTACAGTTTGGCCAAGTTGCTTCGAGAAATTCTTTCCTTCGTGCTACCCGTTTCCTTCTTGGAGGATGGTTGTCAAGACAAGGACGGGGTGCTATGCAACCTGCCTCCAGGGCTGATACAGTCTGTTACAAAAAGCGATTTTGAATACAATGCTGGATTCACTTTTAATGACCTCAGGCTTAGTCTTGGTGATAAGTGACTAACATGCAGTTTTTAAAAAAATGGTAACATCGCATCTTAAATGTAGGGGCCGGGTTAGCTCAGCCCGGTAGAGCGTTTCGGCTAGAAACCACAAGGTTTCTTAGTTTTCGATATCGGTCCTCGCCAAACCAGCGCATGAGTAGCACAGAGATATCTGCGATAAAGTAAGGAGCTTGTGATAGGTGCATGCACTCCACCTCAGATGCCAAAAAATTCTCCTTGGTCTAGCGCTTGAAAGGGATAGACTCCCTCGCTTGACTGGCTATACGCTTTAGGCGCGCCCGATGACTTTACTTTTGCTTACAAAGCTAACCAGTCCGTATACCCTACTATTTAACTGGCAATACATGTTAGGGTCCACCTATTAGGTTTGATAGATAAAAATGAGTTAAAAGTGTGTTAAACCTACTTAAATAATTGAATACACATAAGAATGAATAAAACAAAATAACCGGGCTGGCATGCCCATAAAATCCAACCAACCAACAACAATACCTCATTCAGTAGATCTAGCCATTTTAATTTTTTATTTTTTTCTTTGTAGTTTTTTTTTTTTTTTTTTGTTGATGGTTGCTGGAAAGTCACGCAGGTCAGGATGCGGTAAAAGCATACTTGATGTGGTCATGATTAACAAAGCTTAACAAAGATGACGTCATCTTAAGTTGTGTAAACAGGTGAAATTAATAGTATGATTTCCAAGTAGACAAAGAGAGGAGTCTATATAATTTTCCCTCACTAGAAAATGGATATTGTTTTGCATCCTGAGATGCGCGCCACACTTACCATACCTCTTCTACTTGTTACCGACAGAGTCTAAACTACTCTGTGTTGCGACGGCGGGTATTTGAACCAGGAAGCTTAGTTGACTAACGAATGCTCTACCGATGAGCTAATCCCTCACTTGATATTTCAATGACATCTGGAACTGTGATTATCTTTCGGTACAGTAATCATGTAGTAATGTCGTCGTCTGTAGGTTTACAGTGTGTTAAAGGTGATCTGCGACACAGTATGATATATAATAGTATATATAGGTATATATATATAAATAGTATATAATATGTAGTATAGGGTAGTATAGTATGAATATATATTACTGGTGGTGCGAGTGGCCATTTATTTATAGAACAAGTAAGAGATAAGTAAACGTCTCTTAGAAATACTGTTTTCCTGTACGTATGCGCTTAACTACAACGAGAAAGCAGGTAGTATTTGCTTTATGCTCTCATATCATAAACTTGAACTTGTTTTATTCTTCTTCATAAATTGTGTCTCCTTTGTTCATTGTACTTTATATTTTCCTTTTGTTCTGAAATCTGTTGCCTTAAATAGTTCTTACAAGTCTTTTTTTTGATGTGATATATATCGGCCCATAGTTGGCCGCTTTTTTTCACCTATTTTTTTGTCTTAAATTATAAACAATCATTTCTTATTTTATATGATATGAGGTTACAGGAGGAATATCGTTGGGAATATATACATTCAACTACTTGTTTTCTCTAGCTTATGGGTAAAATAGTAGGGCGGACTGTGCTCTTTAAAGTTGGCTTTGGCAACCGGTTTAAGATATGGTAAAATAAATTCGGAATTCAACCACATTAAACACCCCTTAGAAGGCCGTTGTCGGCTTAAGGGCGTTAGAATGCATCGACTGCACCTTGTGGTAAGACTCCCAATGGGTCCTGTTGGCCGTGGATGGCGACCCGTGATGCTTAAGGATAGAACCAGGTGGCTGAGCATGTCCATGACTTGCAATACTTCAACTTTAGGAAATTTTCTTGTCTAGACGGGCGTCGAGAGGCCCTCTGATCAAATCGGTGGCAACGTCAAGCCCTAAGCACTATATGATGCCCCCAATCCTATTGCCCTTATGGCACCCCATCTTTCTTATCAAATATAGGGATAGAGGCGGTGGCTGAGGGTCTACATGCCTTACGTTAAATCATCTGATGGTGAGGTTCAGTTCTTAGAGATTGGGGAATGTGGAGCACCCCTTTATCCCCATTGCTCCTGGGTCCACTCTGATTCGAGTGGTAGTACTGTTAAGGTCCATCTTTGGGTTGAATAGAAAAACATGAGTTTATAAACAAAACTGTATTATGCATTATGAGTGAATTTAATTTCAACTTTGTCGCATTAAATGACCCACAGAGTTGATATACAAAAAACAAAACAAACCAACCAAATCCACTTAAGAAATTTCACCGCATGTCACAATCCTGCTCGTGCAGAGGGGCTGGCAATACTTATTCCGTTTAAAATTTAACTTGGTTATCGTATTCTATACGTAAGGATTGTTTGGATAAATAGATAGCAGAGTTACATAACATTTATCGCAGAAAACCACGACAATATCAAAGTAAAGATTGAATTCCGAGCCGTAAATGACTGACACAGTCAGCTATTCTTATCTTTCCAGTTAAGTCCCTGTGGGTAGGGTGTTAGATACGCAGACATTCACCTGCTTGTATGGGTAATTGACTCTCACAATGGGGTTTATCTTTTGCTGTTGATGTGATACTACCTGTTGATTGCTAAAGAACGAACCTGTGTGGATGGGTCAGTTCATGACATGTCAACACTCTCACTTAGTACTCTACTTTATGGCTAGAAACTCGTGGGTCGGCAGAGGCTCCTCCGTATCATCACTTGGTCTATGTTAAACCGTAGGATCCTTATGATGTCCCTAACTTATCTGCCTTTTATGGATAGTCTCTCTAATCTCTTTTTATCATTCTTGGTGCGATTATGTTGTGGTTGGGGAATTTTTATTGTGCTGTAAATGGTCACGTTAAACTCTATCTTGTGGTTGAGGTTCTTAATTCTGTTAGTCTATTGGAATGTGGACCACCCTTCATCATTCTATTGCTCTCCTGGTCACTCTGACCGCGAGTGGTACATTCTGTTAGGTGTACTTATTCTATGGGTTATATGTTATAAAATATATAAAAAGATTTTGATATACCATTATGAAGAATTTTATTTCAACTTTATCGGCCATTATTTGACTCTCTACTGGGAGGTTTGATTATGCTGTTAACACATAAACTAAAACAACTTTCCAGTTGAGAAGATTGTTACCTTCATTAAGCTTTGTTATCGTGACTTTGTCTTGGAACTATACATGGGCAAGGACTTGTTCCATGTGGATGGTCCATGACTTAGGTGAGCTATTGTCTTAGATGACTCAAAAAGTATATGTTCTCTTTCCTTCTTCTCTTTATATAAATATGGTCATTCTTTGTATTTTACTTTTTTACCCATCTGTACTGGTTATGGTCATCAAGATTTCTTTTTTATTTATATTTCGTGGTTTATACATCTCATCTAATATCCGAAGCTCTATGTGGTGTGTGTTGGGTTAAAATTGTCGTCGAATTCTTGTCGTTCTCATTCCTCTCTAATGGGGGCGCCTTCTATGTCTGTCTGTGTGCTTTATTATATATTACTCTTCACTGCCTCCGCCCTTTTATTAATCAAGAGGGCTGTGTTTTCCCTTGGGGGGGCTGGATCTGTTTTTACGTCGTTATATTTTTATATTTGCTAATTCTTCCATCCCGAGGGGATGAATAAAAGGACACTTTTTGCTCTCCTGAAATTATATGGACGTTATCTAAATGATTGTTTTGTGAGAGGATGACTGTCCATTTAATTATTAGCTGCTCATGTCTGATTAGTTCGAGGTTACGTTTTTAAGGGTCATATCCTTGCCTTATGCAGAATCGTTATTTCTAGTGGAATTGGCTATCCCTGATAAAGATGTCCCTTCGATATATGGGAATCTTTTTGGTTACTAAAGTGTTCTCAGTTACTGGTATTATGATGTCCTTCGATAATGAATCTTTTTGGTTACTTCTGGTAAAGAGTTTTTTCTACGTTTTTTTTGGTTTATATTGATTCCTACGATATATCTTGTCCTGTATTATATTTATCCCGTTGTATATTATTGCCAATGTGGTTTGTCTATCAGGTCATAGTATTTGCTATTTGATTTGTGTTTATTCAATGTAGTTCAGTTCATGTATCTTTTGTGATAGTTATAATATCCTTGGGTATTTTTTGAGCACATCTTATATTCATAATTATGCCACAGATCATTGTCGTAGTATTTTGCTAGTTGATTGGGTTTACATGATTTATGTCACGTGATCTTTGGCTATCTTATAAATCAGTTGGGTATTTTTAAGCTTCATCTTTATATCAAATTATGCAGCAGATCAGTCAGTAGTATTGCTAGTGATTTGGTTACAAGAGTTAATTCACGTGATCTTGTATAGCTATTAATATTCTCATGGGTATTTTATGAATGCTAATCTTTATTCAATCTAGCCTAGCAAGATCAGGTCATAGTATGCTAGTGATGGTTCAGAGTTCAAACACGTGATCCTTGTCCTAGTCTATATTCTAGGTGGGTATTTAGTATTTCACATCTTATTATTAAATTATGCCTAACGATCATTGTATCATAGTATTGCTAGTGATTGGTTAACAATAGTCAATTCTCTATCGTTGATCTGTTGTTCTTATGTTCTATAATTAGTTGTGCATTTTATAGCACATCTTATCTAAAATGCTATATCAGATCAGTAACGAGTCAAGGTTCATTTAGTAGTTATCGTTGATTTATACTGGATTTTGCAGTTTCTGACTTTCTATTAATTGCTAGACATTTTATTCAGTGGCTTATAGTTTGAATTTTATTAATAGGATAATCTATTTTGTGTCCTGTATAACTCGTATCTTTCCTATACTGATTCATATATATTGTTTCATTGATTTTATGTGGTATGTATTTATTATTGTGTCTAGTGGTTGAGCGCCTGAACATTTTAACCGAGTTGTTTTTCGTTGTGAGAATTTTATGGCATGTTTTCTATATATAATATCTGTATTTTTGGCAGATTTGTGCTGATATTTTCTTCATGACAGTCTCTAATATTCTTCAGCTTAGAATCTATCTATAGTCCTTTTATTATTTATTACATGCAGTTGATACTTAATAATGTTTAAAGATATAGAATTATTTAGGAATGGGAAAGAGAATAACCTGTACAGTTTTCTAAGATATATTTTATTATATATTATTTACTTATTTTAATATTACATCATATTTATACTTTGTATCTGTTTTATAACACATGTCGTCAACTAATCATTTTTCTCTTTGTCTCTCTTTCTATTCTTATTCTTTTTCCTTCTAATCTTTCTTCTTCTTCCTTTTTCGCTCTCTCCTTCTCTCTCTCTCTCTCTCTCTCTCCTCTCTCTCTCTCTCTCTCTAACTATCTCCCTTCGCTCTCTCGCTCTCTCTCTCTCTCTCTCGCTCTACGTATATATATATTATTATATATATATATATATTATATATATATATATAACATTAGTGTGTTAAAAATAGTAACATTATTTTTTCTCTAAAAGGAGTGGGTTCCCCTAGCTACTTTACGTAAGTAAACCAATGTGAGAAACACCCAACTGAAAACCGGTATAGTAATCACGATCTCAGAATGTCGTCAAACTGAAGCTTGGTATATATATATTATATATATATATATAATATATAATATATATATACATATATCATTGGTTTTAGGAGGTTCTTTTATCATCGAAAAATTCATTTAAGGAAGAAATGCATAGTGTAGCTGCTTCAGTTCATTCTTTTGATAAAGAGGTATACTTCGAAAATTTCAAGAAATAATTAAAAAATACAGGTCAACACACACCACCATTGTTACCGTATTATTTATTTTTATTATTCCAAACTGCATTGTGATAGCTCTAAATCAACCTCCTAACCAATAATACACAATGCTTCAAGAAATTATGGAAACTCTTCTTATATATATAATATATATATTATATATATATATTATTAATATTTATTTGATTTGATTCTCCGTATGATTGTAGTAAGTTATTGTCTTAGAACTATATTATATATCTGTATCCGTTTGTTGGAAGTACATATACCAGTTTGGGCATGGTGTGAACCATTAAGTTGTTAATATTATGAAAATTTGTTACATAATATATATCTAGGAATAAATTAAGAAAACTCGTAATTTTTTTTTTTAGTTTCTTTTATTTATTGAATAAAGAGAACAAAAAAATAACATCCATCTGGCCATAAATTCTGTTTTTTTACTGTCGTTGAAACAATTTCTTCACAACAGATTCACTGTCCTCGGTCATTGGAATAATGTTTTGCCTCTCAAATCTCTTTTATGGTGCCGAAGAGATATATTCTGAAGGCGCTAAATCTGATGAGTATGAAGGATGCGGTAAAGTTTTACGAGCGATTGAGTGATTTCTCCTTTGTTTGATGTAATAATCTAGTCGAGATTATGTGAAGAAGGTGGACATTGTCGATTGGCAAGTTAGTGTTAGTTGTCGGTTCTTCCTGAGCCTCGTTAAGATTTTCAATGTAGGCTTATTTTACAAAATAAAACCCAGTTCAAATGAACTAAATGAAAACTGACATCTACTTTCTGACTCACCTTTTAGTTGATTTCTGATTTCTAATAAAATAATTCCACAAAGTTGCTTTGGTTTTTATAAAGTAAACCTCCTCAATTAAAAAAGTTTATTTTGATTAAACATGTTTGATTTCTTTATTTGCTGGCAAGATAAATCGCTGGTTGAAATCCTCTAAAATGTGGTGTATGCATATTTTTGCAAAGCGTAGTACATGATTATTAATGTTATATCTATTCCGGCAAAATGAGATGGTATATCAAATCAAACAATATTCAGATGTGCTCATACATCTTTATCTGCACGTACTGAAGAAACATATTTTGCATTAAATATTTGTAAATTTGATAAGTATAAGGTGAATAATTTATTCAATTAAACTTTGACATTAATGAATTTGCCTTCTAACAATTTAATAATTAATTTTCCCATTTATGACATATCAAGATAAAATGCAAAAATAACGAGGTTAATATTTCATGTAAGGCTTTTGCAATTTCATTCATGATGTTGTATAATATATACCAAACTTCGCACGATTAGATGTGAACAAAGGTCAAATTTCTTAAAGCGATTTAACAGGTTTTGAATTCAGAGACTTCCTCTTCTAATCAGGGTTGCCTAACCAAGGTTAAAGAGCCCAGTCTGCCACGCTATTATCCATAGTGGAGGAGAGTAGGATTCA
>CM042138.1:16732014-16746412 GCA_023376005.1 Doryteuthis pealeii | reverse complement strand
TCCCAATGAGTTAGCGTTCTGACTGCGAAAATGACCTTAAAATTCAAGTCAATACTGTTGAATTTGAAATGGCCGTTTTTGCTAGTCTTTACAAGGGAATTTGAATTGCCAATTGTGCTCATAAATCTCTTACTTCGCAACGAAATGAAGGAACAATATGTTACATCACAGCCATGAGTCTTCTTTCAGGCTATATACATTTGGAAGCCTCATAGGATTTTCTG
The DNA here is from genome assembly GCA_023376005.1 of Doryteuthis pealeii. Taxonomy (NCBI): domain Eukaryota; kingdom Metazoa; phylum Mollusca; class Cephalopoda; order Myopsida; family Loliginidae; genus Doryteuthis; species Doryteuthis pealeii. The sequence goes on along the minus strand of CM042138.1, from coordinate 16,746,188 downwards.
TCCCAAATGAGCTTAGGTTCTGGACCTGGAAAACACTGATTAAGATATCAATACGTCTTATCCAGGTTTTAAATTCAATGGCCGTTTTTTCTGCAGGTCTTTTTACAAGGGATTTTGTAATTGACAATGTGCTCATAAATCTCTACTTTCGGCAACGAAATTAAGACCATGTTTGACACCACTGCCATTTGACAGACTTTCTTGGCAGTAATACATGGAAGCTATAGATTTGTCCCCCATTGGCAGGTTCGGGTCTGGGAACTGCGGAAAATGAGCTTAAGAATCAAGCTCAATCGCGTTGAAATTTGAATGGGCCCCGGTTTGCGAGGCGCGGCTTCTTCTTTACAAGGGATTTGAATTGCCAAATGTGCTCATAAAATCGTCTAACTCCGCAACAAACATTAAGGACACATGAGTTGACATCCCACTGGCCAATTGAAGGACCTTTCTTCCTGTCAATCTACCATGGAGGCTATAGAATTTTGGTCAAAAATAGGAAGCTGTAGATCTGGACTGCCCGAAAATGAAATTTAAGAATTCACGTTATTAAATCCGGGGTTAAATTTGTTAAAATGGGCCCGGCTTTTTGCCCAGTCTTTTTACGAATGGGATTTTGAAAATTGGCCCATTGTGCGCATGTAAATATCTACTTCCGCAAACGAAATAAGAACCAATGATTGACACCACTGCCATTGAATGATTTCTACAGTAATACATTGGAGCTATGAAATTTGTCCCCACATGGGAGTTTTAGGTCTGACTGGGGCAATATGACTGAAACGATTCAAGCAATCCCAGTTGAATGAATGCCGTTTTTTGCAGTCTTTTAACAAGGGATTTGAATTGCCAATTGTGCTCCTAAAAATCTAATACTTCGCCAAACCGAATTTAAGAAAAAAAAAAGTTGAACACCACTGCCATTGAGGATTCTTACCAAGTGATACCATTGAGCTATAGATTTGTCCCATGGGAGCTTTAGGGGTCTGACTTCGAAATGACTTTTAAAGGAATCGTCATATCGGGTTGAAATTGGAAATGGCCGGGTTTTTGCCGTCTGTTTTACAAGGGGATTTGATTGCCAATTTGTCCATAAATCTCTACTCGCAAACGAAAATAAAGAGGCAAATGTTGGACCCACTGCCATGGAAAGGACTTCATTCAGTAAATACATTGAGCTATAGATTTTTGTTCCCAATGAGCTTAAGCGTCTGACTGGGCGGAAAATGATTTAAGAACAAGGTCTATTGGGTTGAAATGAATTGGGCCGAAAATTTTTGGCAGTCCTTTTTACAAGGATTTGAATTTGCCAATTGTGCTCAATTAAATCACTACTTCGGCCAACAAATAAAGGAACAATGGTTTACACCACTGGCTCATGAGGACTTCTTCACGTAATGACATTAGCTTATAGAAATTTGGTCCCCAATGGCAAGTACGGTCTCGACTGCCGAAATTGCCTTAAAGCATCAAAGTTCAATCCCGGTATAAGATTGCAAATGGCGCACGTTTTTTTGCAGTCTATTAACAAGGATCGACATATGCCAAGTTGTGGCCCTCATAAAACTCTCTACATTTCGGCAACCGTATAATTTAAGGAAGCAATGTCGACACCTCCAGCTGCCCATGGAGGAACTTCCTTCAGTATACACCTTGGCAGCCTTTCATACATTTTGTCCCATACTGATTTTAAAGGGTCTGCACCTGCGAAAAATGCAAACTTCAAAAGCCCAAATTCACAGGTCCAAAATCCGTTTCGCAACACGAAGGCCGTTTTTGTCGTCCTCTTTCACCAAAGGGCACAATCTCCTGAATTGACACTCCCCCCCTTCTTCCAACTGCGCTTTCATCCAAACTCTCCAACCTCCCCGGCGAACAAAACAATACAGAAACAATTTTGACATCACACATTGAGGACTTCTTCCAAGTAATCACATTGGCAGCTACTACCCGATTCCTGTCCCACCTCTACCTCTCGCACGTTACGGCGTCTTGGAACGCCTGGGGCCCGACAATGCGCGGCACTTCACAACCGTCAAGTCCGCCCAATCTGTTGCACCATTTGACATGGCGGTTTGCTGGTCTTTTACAAGCGCAACATTTTCCCAGCAATTTTTTTTGTTTTTGTGGCCCAATTGGTGCTCCATAAACATCACTAGTCTCGCAAACGACAATACAGCCAAACAATTGCTTGCACATCCCACTCGCCCCCCACTGACGGACTTCTCTTCCAGCTCAATACTGACCTCATCTCGCTATTAGATTTCGTCCCAATGAGCTTTATCTGGACATAGAGACACAGAACTCTTGATCCCTCCAAGAAACTCAGTCACCTGCCGTTGGCGCCCTTGCATACCCCACACCCCTCTGCACACTGCGCGCCGCTTTCCCTTTCGGCCCAGGTCTCCTAGAAGGATCTTGCAACTTTGCCACCATTCTGCTCGCCCTCAATAAATTCCATCTTACTTCGCAACGACAATAAGGAACCAATCGTCTGACATCACAGCCATGCAAGGAATCTTCCAAGCCTAGATAATTTGAGCTTAAGACTGCCTCGCCCTTCGCCTCAAAATGTAGTTACGACTCTGGACTCGGCACAGACACAACTCGACCTTAACAATACTCCAAACGCCCCCCCCGTCCCCCCCCCCACCCCCCCCCGCCCCCCCGGCTGTCTCTCGACACCTCCGGTTACTCCGCCAACACCCCTTCCAGAATGCGCCCGGCTTTCCCCTCGCCCCCTAGCTCCTCTTATCCTCAACTCGGGTTGCCATTCTTTGAATGATCGCCAATTGTCGCCTCATACCCCCACCCCCCCACCTCTATCCGCGTCAGGCAACCATTGCGCGCACAGACCGACTCACAGGACCAGTAACTCCACCCCGTCGACACCCCACTGCTAGGAGGACTTCTTCAGGTATGTATTACTCATAACTGAGCGTGCGTTACTAAGCACTTCTTGTTCGCCAATGAGCCTCCCACGATCGGATTACTTGCTTGCCCAACATAATTCGAACTCAAGATCTATCGAGTGTTCAATATCCCGCCCGTGTTGACAATTCGAATGGCCGTTTTTCCTCGCCCGTCTTTACTACAAGCGGATCTGCGAATTGCCACCCTCCTCCCCCCCACCGCCCCCCCCCGGATGCACTCACCCACTCTCTCACCCTCCCCGCACGCGACCCGCACCCCACCCCACCTACACCCACAACCACGGAACCCCCAACTCGCCTCCTCGACAGCCCCCACCTCCCTCCGCGCCCCCCCTCGCCCGCCACCTATTCCTCCCCACTCAACCCCCCACCGCCGCTCTCTCCACCACTACCACACTAGCCCTCATGCCCCCCCCCCCCTTGCATGCTCAACTAGACCTCGCTCTCTCCCCTCGCTCCTCCACCATGAACCCCCCTTCAACGACCCTGGCAGACCGCGCGCGTCTCCTGCGCACCCCTCGCAGTCCCGCCCTCCTCCCCCTCCGCCGGCACCCCCCAGCCCCCCTCCCCTTCCCCCCCCCCTCCCCCTCCCCGCACTCTCCCCGCACCCACACCCCCCCACTCCCGCTCGCCACCCCGCTGGCCCACGGTACCCCCTCACCTCTCGTCCCTCTCCCCCTCCCCCCGCCTCTTCGCATCATCGCCCCACCACACCCGCCCCTACCCCACTCTCCCGCAAGTCCCTGCCCCCCCCGGTCCTTCTGCTTCGCCGTCCTCCTCCTACCGAGCGCCGATCTCTGACCGCGCCTCCCCCCCCCCCCGACTCCCCCGCCCGCACGACCCTCCCCTCCCGCCCCCCCCCCCCCCCCCCCACCCTTCCCCCCGCCCCCCACCCCCCGCTCGCCCCCTCCCCACCCCCCTCTAAACCTCCCCTCCGTACCCCCACCCCACCACCGCACCCCCCCCACTCCCACAACAATCCCCCACGCCCTCCCCTCCCTCTCCGTCTTCACTCCCCTATCCGCCACCCACCCCCCAGTGGCGCCATGAAGCCACATTCTTTGCCTCTCCAGCTCTCAAACTCGACACAATATGACGCTAAGTCCCATTACTTGCTCCCAATGGAGCCGCTAATGTATGCTCTCTCTGACTCCCCTACACACCGGATAGAGTATGCACTTAACGATCGAATACTGCTCTTAGCAAGCGTCTAGAGGCCACTTCCGTATGAACACTGTCAGTGGAACTGTCAACTCGGGTCCCGTTACTCTTTTACAGGTAAATCTTCTTGTCATTGTCATTATATTGTTGGCTCCAAAAATGCTCTCACTTAGTCGCAATCGTTACATAAGACAATGTTGGCGGACACATGCCAGGAGGACTTCTTTCAGTAATAAAATGCGGAGTGAGAACGTGGGGGCGCGCGCGCGAGAGTGAGCTTAGGAGCTCCTGAGCGCCTTGCCTCACGCTCTCTCCTCCGGGATCACCTATCTCCTTGTGAATGCTGCCTGGATTTTTGCAGCTCTTTTAGCAGGACTTCCTCGCATCGTCCTCTCCCTGACCAGTTCTCCACGCACTCACGATATTGCTCTGCCATCAAATCTTCACTTCGCAACGAAATAAGCCGCAGCCGAACACTTGCCTTGCACACCACTGCCATGAAGACCTTTTTCCAGTGAATTACATTGAGCTATAGAATTTAGTCCAATGAGGTTAGGCTGACTGCGAAATGATTAGGATTCAAGTCTATTGGTGAAATATGGCCGAATTTTGCAGCTTTTTTAGGATTTATTGCCAATTTGTGCATTAAATCTTTGTGACCGAAGAAGGAAACAATGTTTCAACGCCGGATGAGGATTCTTCTTTTCGCTCAATATCAGTTGAAGCTATAGCTCAATGTATTACTGAAGTCCTCATGGCAGTGGTGTCAACATTGTTCCTTATTTCGTTGCGAGTAGAGATTTATGAGCACAATTGGCAATTCAAATCCTTGTAAAAGACTGCAAAAACGGCCATTCAATTTCAACCGATAGACTTGATTCTTAAGTCATTTTCGCAGTCAGACCTAACTCATTGGGACAAATCTATAGCTCAATGTATTACTGAAGAAGTCCTCATGGCAGTGGTGTCAACATTGTTCCTTATTTCGTTGCGAGTAGAGATTTATGAGCACAATTGGCAATTCAAATCCTTGTAAAAGACTGCAAAAACGGCCATTCAATTTCAACCGATAGACTTGATTCTTAAGTCATTTTCGCAGTCAGACCTAACTCATTGGGACAAATCTATAGCTCAATGTATTACTGAAGAAGTCCTCATGGCTGTGATGTCAACATTGTTCCTTATTTCGTTGCGAGTAGAGATTTATGAGCACAATTGGCAATTCAAATCCTTGTAAAAGACTGCAAAAACGGCCATTCAATTTCAACCGATAGACTTGATTCTTAAGTCATTTTCGCAGTCAGACCTAACTCATTGGGACAAATCTATAGCTCAATGTATTACTGAAGAAGTCCTCATGGCTGTGATGTCAACATTGTTCCTTATTTCGTTGCGAGTAGAGATTTATGAGCACAATTGGCAATTCAAATCCTTGTAAAAGACTGCAAAAACGGCCATTCAATTTCAACCGATAGACTTGATTCTTAAGTCATTTTCGCAGTCAGACCTAACTCATTGGGACAAATCTATAGCTCAATGTATTACTGAAGAAGTCCTCATGGCTGTGATGTCACATTGTTCCTTATTTCGTTGCGAGTAGAGATTTATGAGCACAATTGGCAATTCAAATCCTTGTAAAAGACTGCAAAAACGGCCATTCAATTTCAACCGATAGACTTGATTCTTAAGTCATTTTCGCAGTCAGACCTAACTCATTGGGACAAATCTATAGCTCAATGTATTACTGAAGAAGTCCTCATGGCTGTGATGTCAACATTGTTCCTTATTTCGTTGCGAGTAGAGATTTATGAGCACAATTGGCAATTCAAATCCTTGTAAAAGACTGCAAAAACGGCCATTCAATTTCAACCGATAGACTTGATTCTTAAGTCATTTTCGCAGTCAGACCTAACTCATTGGGACAAATCTATAGCTCAATGTATTACTGAAGAAGTCCTCATGGCTGTGATGTCAACATTGTTCCTTATTTCGTTGCGAGTAGAGATTTATGAGCACAATTGGCAATTCAAATCCTTGTAAAAGACTGCAAAAACGGCCATTCAATTTCAACCGATAGACTTGATTCTTAAGTCATTTTCGCAGTCAGACCTAACTCATTGGGACAAATCTATAGCTCAATGTATTACTGAAGAAGTCCTCATGGCTGTGATGTCAACATTGTTCCTTATTTCGTTGCGAGTAGAGATTTATGAGCACAATTGGCAATTCAAATCCTTGTAAAAGACTGCAAAAACGGCCATTCAATTTCAACCGATAGACTTGATTCTTAAGTCATTTTCGCAGTCAGACCTAACTCATTGGGACAAATCTATAGCTCAATGTATTACTGAAGAAGTCCTCATGGCTGTGATGTCAACATTGTTCCTTATTTCGTTGCGAGTAGAGATTTATGAGCACAATTGGCAATTCAAATCCTTGTAAAAGACTGCAAAAACGGCCATTCAATTTCAACCGATAGACTTGATTCTTAAGTCATTTTCGCAGTCAGACCTAACTCATTGGGACAAATCTATAGCTCAATGTATTACTGAAGAAGTCCTCATGGCTGTGATGTCAACATTGTTCCTTATTTCGTTGCGAGTAGAGATTTATGAGCACAATTGGCAATTCAAATCCTTGTAAAAGACTGCAAAAACGGCCATTCAATTTCAACCGATAGACTTGATTCTTAAGTCATTTTCGCAGTCAGACCTAACTCATTGGGACAAATCTATAGCTCAATGTATTACTGAAGAAGTCCTCATGGCTGTGATGTCAACATTGTTCCTTATTTCGTTGCGAGTAGAGATTTATGAGCACAATTGGCAATTCAAATCCTTGTAAAAGACTGCAAAAACGGCCATTCAATTTCAACCGATAGACTTGATTCTTAAGTCATTTTCGCAGTCAGACCTAACTCATTGGGACAAATCTATAGCTCAATGTATTACTGAAGAAGTCCTCATGGCTGTGATGTCAACATTGTTCCTTATTTCGTTGCGAGTAGAGATTTATGAGCACAATTGGCAATTCAAATCCTTGTAAAAGACTGCAAAAACGGCCATTCAATTTCAACCGATAGACTTGATTCTTAAGTCATTTTCGCAGTCAGACCTAACTCATTGGGACAAATCTATAGCTCAATGTATTACTGAAGAAGTCCTCATGGCTGTGATGTCAACATTGTTCCTTATTTCGTTGCGAGTAGAGATTTATGAGCACAATTGGCAATTCAAATCCTTGTAAAAGACTGCAAAAACGGCCATTCAATTTCAACCGATAGACTTGATTCTTAAGTCATTTTCGCAGTCAGACCTAACTCATTGGGACAAATCTATAGCTCAATGTATTACTGAAGAAGTCCTCATGGCTGTGATGTCAACATTGTTCCTTATTTCGTTGCGAGTAGAGATTTATGAGCACAATTGGCAATTCAAATCCTTGTAAAAGACTGCAAAAACGGCCATTCAATTTCAACCGATAGACTTGATTCTTAAGTCATTTTCGCAGTCAGACCTAACTCATTGGGACAAATCTATAGCTCAATGTATTACTGAAGAAGTCCTCATGGCTGTGATGTCAACATTGTTCCTTATTTCGTTGCGAGTAGAGATTTATGAGCACAATTGGCAATTCAAATCCTTGTAAAAGACTGCAAAAACGGCCATTCAATTTCAACCGATAGACTTGATTCTTAAGTCATTTTCGCAGTCAGACCTAACTCATTGGGACAAATCTATAGCTCAATGTATTACTGAAGAAGTCCTCATGGCTGTGTGTCAACATTGTTCCTTATTTCGTTGCGAGTAGAGATTTATGAGCACAATTGGCAATTCAAATCCTTGTAAAAGACTGCAAAAACGGCCATTCAATTTCAACCGATAGACTTGATTCTTAAGTCATTTTCGCAGTCAGACCTAACTCATTGGGACAAATCTATAGCTCAATGTATTACTGAAGAAGTCCTCATGGCAGTGGTGTCAACATTGTTCCTTATTTCGTTGCGAGTAGAGATTTATGAGCACAATTGGCAATTCAAATCCTTGTAAAAGACTGCAAAAACGGCCATTCAATTTCAACCGATAGACTTGATTCTTAAGTCATTTTCGCAGTCAGACCTAACTCATTGGGACAAATCTATAGCTCAATGTATTACTGAAGAAGTCCTCATGGCTGTGGTGTCAACATTGTTCCTTATTTCGTTGCGAGTAGAGATTTATGAGCACAATTGGCAATTCAAATCCTTGTAAAAGACTGCAAAAACGGCCATTCAATTTCAACCGATAGACTTGATTCTTAAGTCATTTTCGCAGTCAGACCTAACTCATTGGGACAAATCTATAGCTCAATGTATTACTGAAGAAGTCCTCATGGCAGTGGTGTCAACATTGTTCCTTATTTCGTTGCGAGTAGAGATTTATGAGCACAATTGGCAATTCAAATCCTTGTAAAAGACTGCAAAAACGGCCATTCAATTTCAACCGATAGACTTGATTCTTAAGTCATTTTCGCAGTCAGACCTAACTCATTGGGACAAATCTATAGCTCAATGTATTACTGAAGAAGTCCTCATGGCTGTGATGTCAACATTGTTCCTTATTTCGTTGCGAGTAGAGATTTATGAGCACAATTGGCAATTCAAATCCTTGTAAAAGACTGCAAAAACGGCCATTCAATTTCAACCGATAGACTTGATTCTTAAGTCATTTTCGCAGTCAGACCTAACTCATTGGGACAAATCTATAGCTCAATGTATTACTGAAGAAGTCCTCATGGCTGTGTGTCAACATTGTTCCTTATTTCGTTGCGAGTAGAGATTTATGAGCACAATTGGCAATTCAAATCCTTGTAAAAGACTGCAAAAACGGCCATTCAATTTCAACCGATAGACTTGATTCTTAAGTCATTTTCGCAGTCAGACCTAACTCATTGGGACAAATCTATAGCTCAATGTATTACTGAAGAAGTCCTCATGGCTGTGATGTCAACATTGTTCCTTATTTCGTTGCGAGTAGAGATTTATGAGCACAATTGGCAATTCAAATCCTTGTAAAAGACTGCAAAAACGGCCATTCAATTTCAACCGATAGACTTGATTCTTAAGTCATTTTCGCAGTCAGACCTAACTCATTGGGACAAATCTATAGCTCAATGTATTACTGAAGAAGTCCTCATGGCTGTGATGTCAACATTGTTCCTTATTTCGTTGCGAGTAGAGATTTATGAGCACAATTGGCAATTCAAATCCTTGTAAAAGACTGCAAAAACGGCCATTCAATTTCAACCGATAGACTTGATTCTTAAGTCATTTTCGCAGTCAGACCTAACTCATTGGGACAAATCTATAGCTCAATGTATTACTGAAGAAGTCCTCATGGCTGTGATGTCAACATTGTTCCTTATTTCGTTGCGAGTAGAGATTTATGAGCACAATTGGCAATTCAAATCCTTGTAAAAGACTGCAAAAACGGCCATTCAATTTCAACCGATAGACTTGATTCTTAAGTCATTTTCGCAGTCAGACCTAACTCATTGGGACAAATCTATAGCTCAATGTATTACTGAAGAAGTCCTCATGGCAGTGGTGTCAACATTGTTCCTTATTTCGTTGCGAGTAGAGATTTATGAGCACAATTGGCAATTCAAATCCTTGTAAAAGACTGCAAAAACGGCCATTCAATTTCAACCGATAGACTTGATTCTTAAGTCATTTTCGCAGTCAGACCTAACTCATTGGGACAAATCTATAGCTCAATGTATTACTGAAGAAGTCCTCATGGTGGTGTCACATTGTTCCTTATTTCGTTGCGAGTAGAGATTTATGAGCACAATTGGCAATTCAAATCCTTGTAAAAGACTGCAAAAACGGCCATTCAATTTCAACCGATAGACTTGATTCTTAAGTCATTTTCGCAGTCAGACCTAACTCATTGGGACAAATCTATAGCTCAATGTATTACTGAAGAAGTCCTCATGGCAGTGGTGTCAACATTGTTCCTTATTTCGTTGCGAGTAGAGATTTATGAGCACAATTGGCAATTCAAATCCTTGTAAAAGACTGCAAAAACGGCCATTCAATTTCAACCGATAGACTTGATTCTTAAGTCATTTTCGCAGTCAGACCTAACTCATTGGGACAAATCTATAGCTCAATGTATTACTGAAGAAGTCCTCATGGCAGTGGTGTCAACATTGTTCCTTATTTCGTTGCGAGTAGAGATTTATGAGCACAATTGGCAATTCAAATCCTTGTAAAAGACTGCAAAAACGGCCATTCAATTTCAACCGATAGACTTGATTCTTAAGTCATTTTCGCAGTCAGACCTAACTCATTGGGACAAATCTATAGCTCAATGTATTACTGAAGAAGTCCTCATGGCTGTGTGTCAACATTGTTCCTTATTTCGTTGCGAGTAGAGATTTATGAGCACAATTGGCAATTCAAATCCTTGTAAAAGACTGCAAAAACGGCCATTCAATTTCAACCGATAGACTTGATTCTTAAGTCATTTTCGCAGTCAGACCTAACTCATTGGGACAAATCTATAGCTCAATGTATTACTGAAGAAGTCCTCATGGCAGTGATGTCAACATTGTTCCTTATTTCGTTGCGAGTAGAGATTTATGAGCACAATTGGCAATTCAAATCCTTGTAAAAGACTGCAAAAACGGCCATTCAATTTCAACCGATAGACTTGATTCTTAAGTCATTTTCGCAGTCAGACCTAACTCATTGGGACAAATCTATAGCTCAATGTATTACTGAAGAAGTCCTCATGGCTGTGTGTCAGCATTGTTCTTATTTCGTTGCGAGTAGAGATTTATGAGCACAATTGGCAATTCAAATCCTTGTAAAAGACTGCAAAAACGGCCATTCAATTTCAACCGATAGACTTGATTCTTAAGTCATTTTCGTCAGACCTAACTCATTGGGACAAATCTATAGCTCAATGTACTACTGAAGAAGTCCTCATGGCTGGTGTCAGCATTGTTCCTTATTTCGTTGCGAGTAGAGATTTATGAGCACAATTGGCAATTCAAATCCTTGTAAAAAACTGCAAAAACGGCCATTCCGTTTCAACCGATAGACTTTTCTTAAGTCAATTTCCCAGTCAGACCTAACTCATTGGGACAAATCTATAGCTCAATGTACTACTGAAGAAGTCCTCATGGCAGTGGTTTGAGCAATGTCTTACCTTATTTTATTGCGAGTAAATACGTCCATAGTCATTATTCTAATATAGATAAGTCTCCTTATTATAATAATATAATAAATTTGGTGAAGTATCTCATTGTTGCTATCAGCCGGACAGTGGAAGAATCTATTACTTTTTTCTCCCTTGTGTAGTACAAGGGAGAATTTCGGCCGCGGTGAAGCATCACATCTACTATCAGCTCCCCACTTTACCGCACTGATGAGATTACTCTATCTGTTCTACTCATCCACTGAGATTCCGAGGACCGGTGTCGAACTCAGAGCCCTCCAATTTTTAGGCGGCTGTTCTACCGACTGAGCTAAACCATCCTCATTTATTATAACTAGCAAAATAAATACACTTTTTTATGTAAAATAAAGATATCCTGATGGGGATGGGAGTTGAAATTTTTATATCAGAGAGTTTGTATCATAAGTAAAGTAAAATCATCAAATTTATTCAAGGAGTAAAAAATAAAATAAATTTATTAAAGGAGTAAAAAATAAACAACTTGAAATGGAACCTTAGTTCTGATAAATTTAAATATATATTTTTAAAATATATATAAATAGATAGATAATACCGGGGATGTATTTATTAAAACTTTTTTAAAAAAACCAAATGTCTAACATTGCATGCTCAAATTTTGAGTGTATTCTATTTATGACGATTTTAGGCAGTGTGACGTAAGCAGTGACGTAGTTTAGGTTATAGAGAAAAACCGGAAGCGAATCTCCATTATTAATAGATTTTGCACTGTTTTTTACGGTGTTAACTTTAAAAGTGTATTCACCACTTTTCTGTGAAATTATTTATTCATATTCATAATGGAAAATGAAAATGTTCATGGCAATCCGTTCCGAAAAGCTTTTAGTTAAGTAATTTTTATCTTCTTCTCTTATATTTTATCTTTATCATTTAACGACTTCATACACAAAATGAATCTATGGTTTTTTTTCTTAAATATATGTACTAGGTAAAAAATGGCAACATATCTTTTATAATGGTTAAGTGATCTCAGTAAGACCCGATATATTGTTACATAAAAAGTGGGAACATATATTAAACTTTGTCAACTCGGTTTAAATCTGACGGTTGGATTTTTATCACTTATCTTTTAACGCCTAGTACTATTTAATTACAATATTACAATACTAGCTTGGCCCGTGTGAATTACACGATATTGTCAACATTGAAAATATCCCCCACACTATTTTTGCTCTCTTGATCTGTGTTTCTCCAAATTTAAAGAGAGTTTAATCTACTCTTTATACTTCATGGGTAGAAATTGGTAGAAATGATGTTCATTAACTTCATGTGTAAATTGTTAGAAATGATTTCATTAACTTCATGGTAGACATTGTAGAAATGAGTTTCGTTAACTTCATGGGTAGACATTGGGTTGTAGAAATGATTTCATTAACTTCATGTGTAGACATTGGTAGAAATGATGTACATTAACTTCATGGGTAGAAATTGGTAGAAATGATTTTCATTAACTTCATGTGTAGACATTGGTAGAAATGATTTTCGTTAACTTCATGGGTAGACATTGGTAGAAATGATTTTCATTAACTTCATGTGTAGACATTGGTAGAAATGATGTACATTAACTTCATGGGTAGAAATTGGTAGAAATGATTTTCATTAACTTCATGTGTAGACATTGGTAGAAATGATTTTCGTTAACTTCATGGGTAGACATTGGTAGAAATGATTTTCATTAACTTCATGTGTAGACATTGGTAGAAATGATGTTCATTAACTTCATGGGTAGAAATAGAAATGATGTTCCATGTGTAGAAATTGGTAGAAATGATTTTCATTAACTTCATGTGTAGACATTGGTAGAAATGATTTTCATTAACTTCATGTGTAGACATTGGTAGAAATGATGTTCATTAACTTCATGGGTAGAAATTGGTAGAAATGATTTTCATTAATTTCATGTGTAGAAATTGGTAGAAATGATTTTCATTAACTTCATGTGTAGACATTGGTAGAAATGATGTTCATTAACTTCATGGGTAGAAATTGGTAGAAATGATTTTCGTTAACTTCATGGGTAGAAATTGGTAGAAATATATGTTTTTCCTACATTAAGAAATCATCATTGGATGTTTGTACTACATATCAATGTGTTTATTATATGTATCTAATGCTGAAGTTCTGGAATTCTGAAGAATGTGGAGTACCCCTTCATCATCATTACTCCCAGGTCGTCTCAGATCCCGTTTGATAGTACCTGTTAGTGTCTCATCTATGGAATATATTGAAAACAAATGAGTTTAAAAATATGTTTAAAAATTGAGTTTAAAAATTTGTGTAAAAAATCAAGAATGAATAAAACAAAATGTATTCAGCATGAAATAATCCCACAAGGATTAACGTGCCGTAAAATCATATGAATCAATGGTCAATTACCATGAGAAGATGCTCTTACAAATGGCAACTGATACTAAATTGTGATAGCGGAAATAAGATTCCATGTTAAAAAGAAAATAGAATTTACTTGGACAATTTCGGAACGTGAAATTTAAAACCTGTATGTAAAAAGATTATTTCGATTATAAACAATTTAGAAAATTAAAAATCAATGTATTGTCTAGATATTTTGCTATTGTTTGGGAATTATCTATACAATGGGCGTTCATATACAAGTGATTTAAGAAAAATATCTGAATAATATGCACATTTGTAAAATCATCCATAGAGAGGGAGAGATTTTCAATATATATATATATATATATAGATAGATAGATAGATAGATAGATAGATGAAATAAAGGAGAATAAAGTGCTCAATTACAAATGTAAAAGCTTTATGCAGATACATCAGAGGGATTAAATAGTATCCTGAAGAGGGCAAAGCTTGAAACCTTAGGTAG
>CM042138.1:16714514-16727014 GCA_023376005.1 Doryteuthis pealeii | reverse complement strand
GATGGGTAATGCCGATGAGATCGACGAATTTTTGCACCTACCAACAACCACCTATGAGCTTCGGCTCGTGGGTAGGCCAATATAAACATGTCCTTGTGTCATGCCTGCGATGCAGGCAAATACCTACATGGGCGTACATTATATGATATTGTATTCCGTGTCTTTTTTTTATCGGAAGCATTTTTTTTTCCTTTTTGTTCAAACATATGTATATTACTTGTAATTCACATATAGTTTTCCCTTTTCTTTTTATAAGGCATTTCTTCTCTTCTGATTGCAAATGCATTAGATTAGGAAGGAATATTTCCCATTTATCAATTGAGAATCAACTGTTTTCTATGTTTCTTTTTGTATTATTATTTCTCTTTTTATTTACAACCTACAACATAACCATTTTCCATTCCGGTCATATTCTGAACAATCGGTTTCCGTTATGTCCGCAAGTCATTTTATTTGTATTAACAACGAGGCGGAAATGCTTAATACCAACATTGAATACCTGTTTCGTGTGAAAGAAATAAACATAAGTGTCTCCTATTCAATAATGGCGACTGTTGGTGACAATTATGGATGCATTGTCATGCGCAGTAGCTCAAACATTTCTGAGCGGGCGTTTTTATTTATTTATTTATTTATTTTGTTTTTATTTTTGTATTCGTTTTGTTTGATGATGTATTTAACGAGGCATAATTATACATAACAGGTGTAGAAAGTATCCGGCGAAGGACTCTGCAATATCTTGTTTGTTTATTTGATTGGTTGGTTGGGTTTTACGGCAATGTCAATCCTATGGGGTATTTTATGCCGAATATGTTTTTTTTTAAAAATTCATTCTTGATGGGTAATCAATTTTTAAACACATTTTTAAGTTCCCGCCCTGTCGGCTGGGGCGTTAGAATGCACCGACTGCACCTCTGCAGAGGGGTAAGACTCCCCCAATGGGGTCACCTGTTGGCCGTGGGTGGCGACCCGTGATGCTTAAGGATAGAGACAAGGTGGATGAGCAGTTCATGACATGCAATACTCCACTTTGGCCCTATCTTGGGCTAGACGGGTGGTCGGAGAGGCCCCCTCCGATCAATCGGCTGGTCACGTCAAGCCCTAGCACCTATATGATTTTCCCAACCCTATTGCCCTTATGGCAATCCCCAACCCCTTTTTATCATATGGGTGCTAGAAGGCGGTGGCTGCGGGTCTACATGTCCTGGGAATCACGTTAAACTCTATCTGATGGTGAGGTTTGGGGAATGTGGAGCACTCCTTCATCACCATTGCTCCCTGGTCTACTCTGACCCGGAGTGGTAGTAGCTGTTAGGGTCCCATCTATGGGTTAAATAGAAAAATGTATTTATAAAAAAAGTGTATTATCCATTAAGAATTGATTTATTTCAAAACTTTATCGGCATTAAATGACCCACTGAGTTTGATATGCCGTAAAACAAAACAAACCAAACATTTTTTAAATTCATAAAAGTATCAACATTGAAGCTGTATTTACCAATATAGAAATGAAGAATGAATGGAATGTTAATTTTATCAGAATACAAGGTGTGTCAAAAAAGTACAAAAAATTCAAAATTTTTCGACACACCTTGTATATGTATGTTTAACTATATATATATATATATATATATATATATATATATATATGAGGAAGAATGAATAAAAAAAAGAAAGTACAGAATGGATAATAAAAGATGAATTTAATCAATATCACTTACACATGTGTTTTGGTCAGTTTTTCTATGTGTAGACGATTCAAACTATTATTATTATTAAATAGTTTGAATCGTGTACACATGGACAAAATGACCGAAACACATGTGCAAGTGATATTGATTAAATTCATCTTTTATTATCCATTCTGTACTTTCTTTTCATTCTTCCTCATATCGTCGGATTCAATTCCAATTCCATTTTACATATATCTATATCTATATCTATATCCATATATATATATATATTTACATATTTAAAATCTATCCCTTTCTATAGAGGATTTTACAAATGTGCATATTATTCAGATATTTTTTTCTTAAATCACTTGTATATGAACGCCCATTGTATAGATAATTCCCAAACAATAGCAAAATATCCAGACAATACATCGATTTTTAATTTTCTAAATTGTTTATAATCGAAATAATCTTTTTACATACAGGTTTTAAATTTCACGTTCCGAAATTGACCAACTTTGTCTTTAACAAGAAATCTTATTTCACCTACCACAATTTAGTATCATGTATATATATATATATACATATATATATATATATATATATATATATATATATATATATATATATTAGTGTGTATGGTTGGCACTATTATACTAGAAAAAGCAGTAGTGATCCAACGTACAGTGTTATTAGAAGAGTGCTCAATATCTGTGATAGAGCGTTGATAGATGAATGAATGAACAAATAAAATAGTTTTATTTATTTAAATGGGAACAATATTTATAACCAATGGTTTCCTGCTTACGACTATTCGTCAGACGCTCATGAGGCTACAGATTGAAAAGCTTGTTTTTTATTACATATGAATGACATATTGATTAGAACTGGATATCACACAACGGTTTATCTGCCATTAAACAAAATAACCGACCAATATTTCAAATATATTTCTTCATCAAACGTAGTCGATAGAAGCTCAAATATTTACTGAATGTTGATATGGAATTTACAATCACAGTTCAATGAAGAAAATAATCGGGGAAGAAGATAAGGTTCAAAATCGTTAAATACAATTTAGTTTAACAAAAATGCACTTGCTGCAGTCAACAGTGAACTTATTAATTTAACGCAAGCCATATATATATATATATATATATATATATATATATATATATATATATATATATATATATATATATATATATATATATATATATACATATATTCCTACAACATATATATGTATATATATATATGTGTGTATTTATGTAGATGTTCATATATTTCTACATATATATATATATATTATATATATATATATATATATATATATATATATATATATATATATATATAATATATATACACACACACATATACACATATACATGCATATGTACATATATTTAAATATACATACACATATATGTATATATATATACATAGATTTATATTTACATATATTTATAAATATACTTATGCATACATACATATAATATATGTCTCTCTCTCTCTCTCTCTCTCTCTCTCTCTCTCTCTATATATATATATATATATATATATATATATATATATATATATGCAAATATACATATACATATATATACATATATACATATGCATATATATATACACACACACACACACACACACACACACACACACACACACACACACACACATATATATATATATATATATATATATATTATGTGTCTGCTTTTGATAACACATTCATTCATTTGTTCACTGAACGGAGGATCTGATAACGAACGTAAGAATAAATGATGTACGAGATTTTTGTTGTCTTTTCAAAAAATCTCCAAAGCCTTCAACTATCAAGATTACTGAACTTAAGGGTTTTTTGTGCCACGGAGATTAGAGATAATCATTTTGAAAACATAATTCTGTTTTTAAAAAAGTCTCCTCTTGTTTACGTTTCAAGTGAAATCTCTTTTGATTCAAATAAAATTATCCCGTCTTTACTGCCCTTTATGTCCTTTGAATTGCAACATCATTTTAGTCCTTTCATAGTTAAGATTTTTCTCTTTTCATTCATTCGCTACTTTTCTTTTGTATATTTGAATGTTCAAAAATCCTTTTATCAATTTCTGTATTCAGATTTTTATCAAGAATTCTTTATTTAAAAAACAAAAAAACAAAAAAACAAAAACAAAAAAAAACAAACTATGAATCTCTATCAGTTTGTCTACTTTTTTTTCATTCTATTTTATTATTGTATTTTTTTTTTTTTTTTTTTTTTCATTGATTAATCTTTTGCAATACTGAATTATTCTTTAAATAAGTTTTTCTTCTTTATTTCCTTCTTTATTTTCTTGAATTTTTCATTCACTTTTTTTCGTTTATTTTCTGTTTTTTTTCGTTCGTTATTTAATTTTTTTCTCTCTTTCTTTTTCCCATTTCTTTTTTATTTATTTATTTCTTTGTTTTCTTTTCTTCCATTTCATTCTTTTTCTTTCTTTTCTTCTTTTCATTTAACTTGTTAATTTTTTTCTTTTCCCTTCTATTTTAATGTTTTTCTTTCTTTATTTTCAATCGTCCATCCTTTTTTGAATTTCGTTTTCATTCTTTTTTATTCTATTCTATTCATGCTTATCCTATTTTTATTTCATTTACTTTTACTGTCATTTTTTTTTCGTGTTCTTTCATTTTTACTTCTTTTTCTTTGATCTTTAATTTCTTTTTCTTTATTTTTTCTTTTATTTCGTTTGTCTTCATTTTTTACTTTTTTATTCATTTTTTAAACTACCATTTCAATTCTTTCATATTTAAGGTTTTCCTTTTTCATTCATTTTCCTTATTTTCTTTTGTCTATTTGACAATTGAACTTACTTTTCTCCAATTTCTTTTATTTAGATTTTTGTCAACAATTCTTTATTTTTAAACGATAAAGATCTTCATTATTTTGTGCTTTTAGTTTACCTCTTTTTGTTCATTCGCTTTTATCATTTCTTTGTACTTTCTATATATTTCATTTTTACTTTTCTTCCGCAATACTAAGACTTTCGTTTTTTTTTTCTATATTTCACTCATTCTTTTTTTATTTAGTTTTTCAATCCTTTTTCTACCTTTCCTTTCTGTTTTTTATTCATTATTTTAAGAATATTTCTCGTTTTTTTCTGTCTTCTTTCTTTTTTCCGTTTTCATTCTCTCTCTCTCTCTCTCTCTCTCTCTCTCTCTCTCTCTCTCTCTCTCACATTCTCCCTCTCTCTTTTTTCTCTTAACCCTTTCTTTTTAAAATTTTTCTTTCCTCCTCTGTTTTCCTGATTTTTTCTTTATTTTCCATTATCTCTCCTTTTTATTCTTTATTTCGCTGTCTTTATTCTTTCAACCTTATTTAATTTTTCTTTCATTTATTCTTGTATCTTTTATCCTTTCTTATTTTATTTTTACATTGATTTATTTGATCTTTCTTTTCTTTTCTTTTTCCTTTAATTTATTTCAGTATATTTATTTCGTTTATCTTTCTTTTCTACATTTTCATTCATTCATGTAACTTCAATTTCTTTTTTCTTTCTTTTTCCTATTTCGATCTTTATTCTTTTCATTCTTTCTTCCCACTCATTCTTTCTTCCATCCATTCTTTCCTATAAAACAAGATACAAACTATACATTGAATGCTTTCAAAATCCTCATGTATTGCAATAATTTTAAGCATATGAATTAGTCAACTACAATGACTATTCAATATCCAGAATGTGTATGTGTTTTGTGTGGGGGGTGTATTTAGGTAGAAGATTCTCTTGTAGACATATTCTATTGAAAATGACAAAACTCAGTCCTCACTATCAGAGATAATTTAGAGAGTTTTTAAACTGCAGCTCCGATATATCGTTCGCCAATAAAAAAGGCTGAATAAAAGGCTAAACACTAAATCCTTGTCTGTTATTTTCAATAAAATATACCTTCAGGAGAATTTGATGCCTAAATACACATTATCAAAATTAAACGCACTCCTTGATACTGCTTCATTGATGTTTGGTTCAGCCATGTAAGACAAACTAATTCTTATAGTGTATTTTCCTCAATAAACTCTTCTTAATTAAACCCACTTAAAGAGACTGGAGACCAGCCTTTAGAAAGTCCAGAAAAGAACAAGTAATGTCCAATTATGCATTGGTTACACCGGACAATACTATTCGTCCCGGTCCCCTGCCTTAAAAAACGCTAGGCGGTGATAGGTAAAAAAAAAAATCCCACCGATGAATGAAGTCCCTAGCTGAAGCGGTACCTGCTGTATATGAAAAAAATAATTTGTCGATTGAAGGCGTTTTTATCGACAAATTATTTTTTTAGTAGTTTCAAGGCGTTAAAAGTAAGCCATATTTTTGAAAAAAAAAAAAAAGCGCTTAAGGCGTTTTTCCAAAAAAGTCAATGCGATATTTTACTACCTCCAGTCTTTTTTTCGACAAGTAAATGTAAATATTTTAACCTTGCAAAAATATGGTTTACTTTTAACGCCTTCAAACCCCCCCCCACAAAAAAAAAGTTGTCGATAAAAACGCCTTCAATCGACAAATTTTTTTCATATACAGCAAGCACCACTTCAGCTAGGGACTTCATTCGTTGTTTTTGGTTTTTTTTTATTTTTTTTACCTATCACCGCCTAGCGTTTTTTTAAGACAGAAGGTTCGGGACGGAACTCTGCGAATAGTACCGACAGGACTCCCACACTCTTTTATACTCAAACAAAACATGATTTTTCAGTTTTGCATAAGAAAACAAAATAATGAACCACGGGAAAATAGACGCATGATAATTTTAGAAAAATTATCAATATCTTTGTATTGTCAAATAATAAATGAATACCTGTGGATATACAACAGCATGATAATTTAGTTATTACAACGTTTTATATGTTTAATTAAGAGCTGTGGCAAATAGTTCAATATATAAAACAACTATAACAATCTTGATTTAATTACCTCTTACTATTTATTTTATTTCCTTTTTTTCTCTTTTCATTATGATCGATTGAAACAGATTAGCGTTATTTCTTCCCCACTCTCCCACCATCCTTCTGTCTTTCACCTTCTCTCTTTCTTGCTATTTCCCTGTGTAGCATGTTCTTTTTCTTCCTTTTCTTTCTTTATGATAAAAACAGAATGTTCCAATACTTAGACAGGTGACGACACTCAAAGGAAACAAGAATTCGATAGATAAGACACACCAGTTAATGATTTACATTTTTGTTTTTCATATTCGACGATTTGGACGGTCTCATTTATAACTGGAGGGTGTTGCAAGATGATAACGGTCGTACAATTTAGGAACACATGCATTGATATATTAGAGGGACCCATAGAATTTTCACAGAACAAAACAAAAATCATTTAAGCCCGAGACGACGAAAATAAGCAATTTCATTTCATTACATATAAATCATACTGTTATAAATCCTACTTTTCAACAAATAATACAAATATATAAGTGACAAAACCTCGACTCTGAAAAAAAAATGATGCTGGCTCGTTAACACCTAGTGTAAAGATGATATGAGATCAACATTACCATTCTTTTCGAACTTGGGAACTTTCTTGTCGTAATCGGGAGCCATCACGGATCTTTGAACCTAACCCTTTATTTAGTCCACGGGGGTATCCTGTTCTCATTCCGCTAACCATAGCTGGGGTAGGAGTTGTGTTAATTATTTTTCTAACTGCCTCTACTCAGGATTGAACTCGGGGTCCAGAGATAACTGTCACTTAGAACTGCCTTAACCTAACTACCTTATCCACTAGGCCATGTGTCCAATTGGACCCGAATCTGAGAAGGTTCCCGAGTCCGAGAAGGTTTCCGAGTCCGACAAGAAAGACCTGAAGAAGGCCGGAGGGCGTATCGACCGAAACGTTGTACAAATAACAATGAAGATGGGGACAATAGTCCGAATAACGCAGATAATACTATAATTATATGGTTTGCCCTTTCTGTAATTCAAGTTTCTAAGTCTAAACTTGTTTCATTTGAAATGAAAAATTTATTTTTATTATATAAATACAAGTCTTTTTTATTCAGATTAAAATAATTTGTAATTCTATCCGTCAAATATCTTCAACTCTCTCCTCTTTTTTTCCTTTATTCATTTTGTTTATATCTTATTCATGTATACTGATGGAGTTAAAGTCTTATGGTAAATCTATATAGGTGTATGTGCTTTTTTTAAATTATATATATATATATATATATATATATATATATATATATTGATGTTCAGGTAAATTTAAAAAGGGCCTACGGAAATAATTTGAAGACGACACCGTATTGCCACAATGAAGTCTAAATAAAAAGTATCAGTTTATTAAGAAAAATGAATTTAAAAAAAGAGAAGAAATATAAACCTCTGTTATAATAAACTTTAATTAGAGAATCAAATACAGATAATAATTAGAATGAAATAAAAAAGAGATTTCCGAATAAAACCTGACACGAATTTGGCGAAAAAAGAATTTCTGAGAATAAATGATCCTAATAACAAACGACAGAATTAAGACGAGCATGCTTCCTTTTTTTCCTTTTCTTTTTCTTTCTCTCGATTTGGAAAACGAACAGACGCTTAGTAATAACATCAATTAGATGAATTACCTAAGCGTATGCGTCAGGGCCATTCCCTCAAAAATGTATTTCTACTTTTCTTGGCTTCTTCAATCTAGTTATTGGCATTAATTTAATTCAAACACCAAATCAGCCTTGTTTATTGCCGCTGGGATAAGATATCGCTTAAAGACGCCATATTGGTTTTAGCTTTTATTTTTTTTATTATTTTGGTTTGGTTTTTGTGTTTTATTTTATTTTTATTTTATTTTATTTTTTGTGTTTTTGCGCTTCATTTTCTTTTATTCGAGTTTGGCGTGAATTACCGAAATATCAAGTCGTTAACAACTATTCGTGAAAACGAACGAACGAACGAAAGACGGCAAGGTCTGCAGATATTAGGACGAACAAAAACATTGTAATTTTCTCGCTAATAACTCGACAGGCGACTCTTGATTACGACAGACACGCCCTGAAGTTTTCACAATCTGGATAGAATATTTTATTGCTCTGGCCTATGTCTACTCCTCTGAAATAATTCAGCTTTCTTTATGGATGCGTATACGAGAATGTTTTCAATAAATTAAATAAGGATTATCCATGAACTACATTGTCAGTATGTTTTATTGTTGAGACTTGAGTTTATAATGATGAAATAAAAAAATGCCTCGCCTTCTTTGCTGTGTTGGACTAAGGCTAAGTTTAACGGAAGTAATGTCGTAAAACACTGATAGAATTTGTACACACGTTCTCATAACTCAGAAAGTCGACTTAGGTTATATGTGTTTATATTTCTGAGTAAAATTAAAATAGTATTGTTGCTAAACTTCAAAACTGGTATAAATGAATATTTTTCAAGGAAATAAAGACAAAAGGTGAGAGGAAATGATTAATGAAGTTTAAAATAATAACACATCTACTAAAAAGCATATTATACATATAACTCTATCTTTCCCTATACATACACACACGTGCACACACACACACACACACACATATATATATATAAATGTCAGACACACGCATATATATATATATATATATTTGGAAAATACATCTTCAAGATGCGCTGGGATGCATCATCAGTAATGTTTTTCCTGTTTCGGGTCTTTTATCAGTTTCGGGTCTTTCACATTATACTGGTTCGCACAGGTACCCAGTCCAAAATGATATAATTTCGGCCTTGTATTCGAGCAATATCCCGCTACTTCATTGTGTGACTTCGCTTTTTGTACATGGCATCTTGTGTCAGTGTTCTTTATGAGAGGTTATTTGGCCATGCCGAGGCTGGGTGGTGGCTTCCCATATATATATATATATATATATATATATATATAATTATATATATATATATATAATATATTTAGAGAGTGCTCGATATAAAGAATAGAGCTATTATATAATATAATAAAATAAATATATAAAGTATTACATATCTATTTATTTGATGGCAATAGAACAGTCACAACCTTAGGTTTCATACATGCAAAATCACATGCATTCATCAGGTGACTTGATATTCGGAAGCTTGACATTGACGATCAATAAATAAATAGATATTAATACCTTTATATATATATATATATATATATATATATATATATAATATATATATATATAATTATAAAATGATTGGAAAGTAAGGGAATTCCCATTATCAAGAAATATCACTGTATGCTCTTGTAGGTAAATATATATATATAATAATATATGGAGAGCGAGGAATGGAGAGAGAGGAATGGAGAAGAGAGAAGGAGAGGAATACAGGAGGAAAAGGTATGAATCAATTCTCCCTGCAGAGTATGAATGGAAGCACGACTAGTTTTCTTAACGAATTTTAACAGGTTTAATTCAGGTCTTTTCATACTTTATTAAATTACAATTTTAGCAATTGAGAGTGCTTATGATATTATATTATATATATATTTATAATATATATATATATTATAAATCATATAAATATATAGTGATGTATTTTGTTTAATGCTAACAGACATTAATAGTATATGTAATTCATAAATTATGTATATATTTGAGAATTATTTATCATATTCAAAGATACAAATACACAAAACACTTCACACAAATACGGCGTAACGCGTATATTTATTAATATATATACAAAATCTTAATAAACATCATTGTCCAAGTCTCGAAAACAAGCAGAATACAAATGGATTTCTAAAATTAGAAACTCACGTGAGGGGACTGAACGTTTGACATCGGAATTACTCCGATTATTATGAATTTTTAAAGTTATGTTCAATAACAACAGAGACAAAGTCCCTGAGCAGGAACAACAGTCATTTTTGATAAAGGGTATCTAACGAAACCCTAAAATATTATGATAAAGAAAATGATATAAAAAGTTAAGTGAATCCAATACTCATAACATCGAGTAATCATTCATTTATTTTTAGATGCTTCGTAAAACACCACGAACTTAAAAACAAGACATATATATATATATATATATATATATATATATTATATATATATATTTTTACTTTAAAATATTTTGTATAAATTTTTTCTTAGATTTACATAGGTTGCGATACATTACATTGCTACTTGAGTCAGAATGAAAAGGAGAGTGTATTTTAATTCTAATCTACGAACAAAAACTAATGTAGAAATAAATACGGAATGAAGAAAAACTAGAATTAGAACATCACACACACACACACACACACAACATATATATATATATATTATATATATATATATATATATATATATATATATATATATATATATATATATATTGGTTGTAATATCGTTCCGAAATAAATAGATAAAAGCTAAACTTTTATTTGTTACTTCATTCAATATCAACGCCTCTATACAAGATAATTGAGCACTCTTCTAATAACACTGTACGTTGGATTACTATTACTTTTTCTAGTATATAATGTCAACCATACACATTTAAATAATATCATATATATATATATATATAATGAGTTATTAATTATATTAATATATATATACACATCATCATTTATAGATATGATATATACTTATTTATATATATATTATATATATAATATATAACACACATATATACTATATATATATATATATATAGAAGGAGAGAGATAGAGAGAGAGACAGAGACAGAGAGAGAGAGAGAGAGAACAGAGAAAGAGAGAGAGAGAGATGGAGAGAAAGACAGTCAGACGGACAGAGAATGAGATGGAAGTGTTATTGTAGCTTAATTATAATCGTTACATTTTATTTGATGTGTGTATGTTTCAATAATCAACAGGGCTTACGCATTCTTTATAAAAGCTTAACTGGCTTTTTCCCTTAAAAGGGAAAATTGCTCGAAAAATGCTGACAGGTATTAATTTAATTCGCCGAGCCCCCGGGTGATTAACAGGATTTTGTTGATCACAAGGATGAAGAAATTGATCACGTCTTTTAAAATGTATATTTACTTCTCTGTCTTATTATCCTCGTCCGGTAATTAAGTTAATTTTCTGCGAAGTATGCAAAAAAAAAAAAAAATGAAAATATGCAAAAAAAAAAAAAATAAAAAAATTTCATCAATAATTACGGTGGACAAATTACGTAAGCGGATAAATGTGCTGTAATAAGGAACGACCTAGAAACAGGTGCGCCAAATTGAATAAACGTATTGAAAATGAAAAATATATCCTGCTTAAAATAGATTAATTTCATATGATTATGAAAAACAAGTTACCGATACTTGTCGATATAAAATCGTGAAGACTTTTGAATATCTATCTATATAAGTAGAAGCCATCTGGTTGGCTAATGTCGGTATCAGCCAATCAAGCGAGGGGGTCTATCTCTTTTCACTAGCTGCGAGACCAAGGAGATTTTTTTTGCGTTCGAGATAGAGCGCCACATCCATCAGCTCCTACTTTACCGCACAGATCCCTGTTCTACTCATACGCTGAGTTGGCGGGACGGATCGAACTAAACCTATGATATCTAGCCGAACGCCTCTGAACTGAGCTAACCCGGAATACATTAACAGCAGGACCTATGGATATATCTCAGTATAAAAATTTCACAATGTTTGATAGGTTTACTTAAGAGCCATTAATAAATAGTTCAATATGTAATATGTATAATAATCTTGATTTAATTCATTCTCTCTCTTTCCTCTTTCTCTCTATCCTCTCTTCTCCTTACTTCAATTTTTTATTATGTTCGATTGAAACAGAATGGCTTATCGCTTCGCGGAGCCCACCTCTTTTTCTATCTTCCCCTACTCCTCTATCTTTCTATCTCTCTCTT
>CM042138.1:16710545-16714414 GCA_023376005.1 Doryteuthis pealeii | reverse complement strand
GATAGCTTTAAGTATACGAAGAAAGTCCTCATGCAGTGGTGTAAGCAGTGTTCCCTATTTTCGTTGCGCAGTAGAGATTCATGAGCACAATTGGCAATTCAAATCCTTGTAAAAAGACTAGTTAAAAAACAGGCCAGTCAATTTGCAAACGAGTAGACTTGATTCTTAAGTCAGTTTCCAGTCAGACCTAACTCATTGGGACAAATCTATAGCTCAACTTACACTTGAAAACTCCCTCATGCTGTGATGTCAACTTTTTCCTTATTTCGTTTGCGAACAGTAGAGATTTTATGAGCACAATTTCTTTAATTCAAATCCTTGTAAAAGACTGCAAAATTGGCCATTCAATTTCAACCGATAGGACTTGATTCTTAAGTCATTTTCGCCAGTCAAAACCTAACTCTTGGGACAAATTCTATAGCTCAATGTGTTAATTGAAGAAGTCCTCATGGCAGTGGTCTCAGCATTTTTCTTATATTTCGTTGCGAGTAGAGATCCTGAGCACAATTTGTAATTTAAATCCATGTAAAAGACTGCAAAGCGCGCCATTCAAATTTCAACAGTAGACTTGATTTTTAAGTCATTTTTTTGCAGTCAAGGACCTAACTCATTGGCGACAAATCTATAGCTCAATGTACCCACTGAAGACCGTCCCTCATGCAGTGGTTTGAGCATGGATCATTATTTTGTTGCGAGTAGAGATGTATGCAGCACAATTTTATAATCCTTTTAAAGACCCGCAAAAAACGGCCATTCCCTTCGACCGATAGACTTGCTCTTAATTTATTTTCCGGTAAGACCATAACCATTGGACAAATCTATAGCTCAATTGTCGATGAATA
Source organism: Doryteuthis pealeii (assembly GCA_023376005.1). Taxonomy (NCBI): domain Eukaryota; kingdom Metazoa; phylum Mollusca; class Cephalopoda; order Myopsida; family Loliginidae; genus Doryteuthis; species Doryteuthis pealeii. The sequence goes on along the minus strand of CM042138.1, from coordinate 16,713,572 downwards.
AGTCCTCTTGCATTGGTACAGCATTGTTTCTTATTTCGTTGCGAGAGAGATTCAATGAGCACATTTGATAGTTTAATCCTTGTAAAATACTGCAAAAACGGTCATTCAGTTTTGACCGATAGAATTGTTTCTTAAGTCAATTTGCCGATAAGACCTGACTCATTGGGACATATCTATAGCTCAATATACGACTGAAGAAATCCTCATGGCAGTGGTGTGAGCATTGTTCCTTATTTCGTTGCAAGTAGAGATTCATGCGCATAATTTTTAATTCAAATCCTTGTAAAAAACTGAAAAAACGGCCATTCCGTTTGGACCGACAGACTCTTCTTAAGTCAATTTCCCGTTCAGACCGAACTAATTACGTCAAATCTATAGCTCAATGTACTACTGACGAAGTCCTCATGGCAGTGGTTTGAGCAATGTTCCCTTATTTTATTGCGAGCAAATACGTCCATAGTCATTATTCTAATATAGATAAGTCTCCTTATTATAATAATATAATTAATTTAGTGAAGTATCTCATTGTTCCTATCAGCCGGACAGTGGGAGAATCTATTATTTTTCGCGTGCACTACTCAAGGGAGAATTTCGGCCGCGGTGAAGCATCACATCTACCATCAGCTCCCCACTTTACCGCACTGATGAGATTACTCAATCTGTTCTACTCATCCACTGAGATTCCGAGGACCGGTGTCGAACTCAGAGCCCTCCAATTTTTAGGCGGCTATTCTACCGACTGAGCTAAACCAGCCTCATTTATTATAACTAGCAAAATAAATACGCTTTTTTATGTAAAATAAAGATATCCTGATGGGGATGGGAGTTGAAATTTTGATATCAGAGAGTTTGTATCATAAGTAAAGTAAAATCATCAAATTTATTCAAGGAGTAAAAAATAAAATAAATTTATTAAAGGAGTAAAAAATAAACAATTTGAAATGGAACCTTAGTTCTGATAAATTTAAATATATATTTTTAAAATATATATAAATAGATAAATAATACCGGGGATGTATTTATTAAAACTTGTTTAAAAAAAACAATGAGTACTGTCTAACATTGCATGCTCAAATTTTGAGTGTATTCTATTTATGACGATTTTAGGCAGTGTGACGTAAGCAGTGACGTAGTTTAGGTTACAGACAAAAACCGGAAGCGAATCTCCATTATTAATAGATATTGCACTGTTTTTTACGGTGTTAACTTTAAAAGTGTATTCACCACTTTTCTGTGAAATTATTTATTCATATTCATAATGGAAAATGAAAATGTTCATGGCAATCCGTTCCGAAAAGCTTTTAGTTAAGTAATTTTTATCTTCTTCTCTTATATTTTATCTTTATCATTTAACGACTTCATACACAAAATGAATCTATCGTTTTTTTTTCTTAAATATATGTACTAGGTAAAAAATGGCATCATATCTTTTATAATGGTTAAGTGATCTCGGTAAGACCCGATATATTGTTACATAAAAAGCGGGAACAGATATTAAACTTTGTCAACTCGGTTTAAATCTGACGGTTGGATATTTATCACTTATCTTTTAACGCCTAGTACCATTTAGTTACAATATTACAATACTAGCTTGGCCCGTGTGAATTACACGGTATTGCCAACATTGAAAATATCCCCTACACTATTTCTGCTCTCTTGATCTGTGTTTCTCCAAATTTAAAGAGAGTTTAAACTACTCTTTATACTTCAGGGGTAGAAATTGGTAGAAATGATTTTCATTAACTTCATGTGTAGAAATTGGTAGAAATGATTTTCGTTAACTTCATGGGTAGACATTGGTAGAAATGATTTTCGTTAACTTCATGGGTAGACATTGGTAGAAATGATTTTCGTTAACTTCATGGGTAGAAATTGGTAGAAATGATGTTCATTAACTTCATGTGTAGAAATTGGTAGAAATGATTTTCATTAACTTTATGTGTAGAAATTGGTAGAAATGATTTTCGTTAACTTCATGGGTAGACATTGGTAGAAATGATTTTCATTAACTTCATGTGTAGACATTGGTAGAAATGATGTTCATTAACTTCATGGGTAGAAATTGGTAGAAATGATGTTCATTAACTTCATGGGTAGAAATTGGTAGAAATGATTTTCATTAACTTCATGGGTAGAAATTGGTAGAAATATATGTTTTTCCTACATTAAGAAATCTTCATTGGATTTTTGTACTACATATCAATGTGTTTATTATATGTATCTAATGCTGAAGTTCTGGAATTCTGGAGAATGTGGAGTACCCCTTCATCACCATTACTCCCAGGTCGTCTCAGATCCCGTTTGATTGTACCTGTTAGTGTCTCATCTATGGAATATATTGAAAAAAAAATGAGTTTAAAAATATGTTTAAAAATTGAGTTTAAAAATTTGTGTAAAAAATCAAGATTGAATAAAACAAAATGTATTCAGCATGAAATAATCCCACAAGGATTAACGTGCCGTAAAATCATATGAATCAATGGTCAATTACCATGAGAAGATGCTCTTACAAATGGCAACTGATACTAAATTGTGATAGCGGAAATAAGATTCCATGTTAAAAAGAAAATAGAATTTACTTGGACAATTTCGGAACGTGAAATTTAAAACCTGTATGTAAAAAGATTATTTCGATTATAAAACAATTTAGAAAATTAAAAATCAATGTATTGTCTAGATATTTTGCTATTGTTTGGGAATTATCTATACAATGGGCGTTCATATACAAGTGATTTAAGAAAAAATATCTGAATAATATGCACATTTGTAAAATCATCCATAGAGAGGGAGAGATTTTCAATATATATATATATATATATATATATATATATATATATATATATATATATATATATAGATGAAATAAAGGAGAATAAAGTGCTCAATTACAAATGTAAAAGCTTTATGCAGACACATCAGAGGGATTAAATAGTATCCTGAGAGGGCAAAGCCTGAAACCTTAGGTAGATGTTCACTAAAATCTTTGTATAAACAGTTATATTTATAATAAAATAATATAATAATAAT
>CM042138.1:16705545-16708045 GCA_023376005.1 Doryteuthis pealeii | reverse complement strand
ACAATAAACATCCAGTTTCCATAACATCCCGTGTTTGTCGACTTTTCTCCACACACACACACACACACACACACACACACATATATATATATTTATTTTTATTTATTTGTTCATTTTTGTTTTTGAAATTATGACATGCTCACACGGTCGCAACACATTGCAACATCTTACCGGATGTCAGCCTTGTTCTCAACAAACTTTTAAGAAAGAAAAAAAGAAAGAGAGAAATAAGAAATTACAGTTATTTGCCCATTCATAAAGGAGGAGAAGTAAAAAGAGGGGAAAAAAATGGAGAGGAAAAGGAAATAAGAAGAGAAATTATAACCACACAAATAAAAAAAACATAAGCACGTCATTTCTGAAATTAAACTCTGATGATAAAGCTTTGCTTTGAAATCGATTAGACATATAAAACATCTTTTTGTCTTTATTTTTTACGCATTGTATTGCCTTCGAATTTTATTATTTTATAACATACTTAACAATACTTCAAGCAAATTACCAATTACTTATATATATATATATATATATATATATATATATATATATATATATATATATATATATATATATGACTATGTAAGGAATTAGAGTTGCATACAAAGACATCCCCACACTATTTAATTCTTTTCTTCATTTACGAATCTTGTCTTGACAAACACTTATGCTTAAAGTCAAGTCAAAGAACATTAGGGGACAATAAACAACTGATCATTTTTCATTTATTTTGACACTCGAATTCATCTTTGTCTACGTTGAAGAAAAACTGCTGAGCAGAGGTTGAATGCCGACATTGTTCAGAATTAGAAATCAATAAATCGATAAAAACACCTTATGCCTTCTTTTACACTTTCACATTCTCAACATAAATATGTTGATCGACCTTGAGCCGAAGATTAAAACAAAAAGAAGAAATTATATTATCAATATTCAGTTTTATTTTTTGCATGGTAGACAATTGACGCAAACAGCCTGCCATTTTGAAATAGGCATCCAATTCTGACTCCTAGCTGTGCCATGAAAAGGCTTTTAGTATAGAACACAGTGAAGTAAATGTAAACAACCATAGTCAGAGTTTCCTGGGTATTATGTTAAACTGTATCTAATGGTGAAGTTCCAATTTTGAATCTCTGTAGAGTGTGGAATACCTTTTCATCTCGATTACTCCCAGGTCCACTCTGATCTGGAATTGTAACACCTCTCAGGATCCCATCTATGGGTTAAATAGGAGAAAAATGAGTTTTAAAAAAAGTATTTAAAAAATTGAGTTTAATTTTTTTTAAGACCCATCAAGCATGAATTAAACAAAATATCTTTGGCATAAAATAACCCCACAAGGGTTGACATGCCATAGATCCACCAAACCATTATCAAAATCTGATCTTGGCTCACTGCTTCAATACCAATAGCTTCTATTATGCTGATGAGATCTAATATCGACCTATTAGATCACATCAGCAAGGTTATAGACATCAGCATGAGACCTAATAGGTCGAAATGTACATTCAGGGATTGACATTTTCTCGATTCGTTTAGCCTTACATTTGAACATATATGCCCGCTTAAATTCATTAATTATTAACTAATTAATTTTCAAAATTAGTTACGACTTCAATTAAGCATATATCCTCCAAAAATTCTCGGCTTAAAGCCATATAAAAAATAAACACATTTGTTTGTTTACTTAACCTCATATATATATATATATATATATATATATATATATATATATATATGAAAAAACAAATTGTGTAGGGAGCGGTTTAGCTCGGTCTGGAGATCACTGACTTAGGAATCGCATGGTTTATTGTTCAATACATTTCCCAACCGCATCAGTGCATGAGTAGGTCAAATTTGGTAATCTGATCTGTGCTGGAAAGTGGGGACCTGACGGTAGGTGTGGCGCTTAACCTCAGCAGAAACAATTTCTCGGTCTAAAGGAGATAGAATGCCTCAATGTCCAGCTGATATCGACATTAGGCCACCCAGCCAACTTTACACACACACACACACACACACACATATATATATATATATATATATATATATATATATGTGTGTGTGTGTATGTGTGTCTATATATATCTTATGCTCGGCCCTCTGGGCTGGATAAGGAATATTAACAGCATTGATCTCAGGGAGTTTTACCCCAAGGCAATACCTGCCCTCTTGATTTAAATGGGACATCGCTGGGTTTATTACCCAGTGCCTGAGGCGATGGGTAATGCCGATGAGATCGACGAATTTTTGCACCTACCAACAACCACCTATGAGCTTCGGCTCGTGGGTAGGCCAATATAAACATGTCCTTGTGTCATGCCTGCGATGCAGGCAAATACCTACAATGGGCGTACATTATATGATATTGTATTCCGTGTCTTTTTTTTATCGGAAGCATTTTTTTTCCTTTTTGTTCAAACATATGTTATATTACTTGTAATTCACATATAGTTTCCCTTTTCTTTTTTATAAGGCAATTTCTTCTCTTCTGATTGCAAAT
>CM042138.1:16698045-16700545 GCA_023376005.1 Doryteuthis pealeii | reverse complement strand
TATTTCGGAATATTTATTTGGTTTATCTTTCTTTTCTACATTTTCATTCATTCATTTAACTTCAATTTCTTTTTTCTTTCTTTTTGTTATTTCGATCTTTATTTTTTTAATTCTTTCTTACCCCCTATCCCTTTCTTCCATCCATTCTTTCCTATAAAACAAGATACGAAATATACATTGAATACTTTCAAAATCCTCATGTATTGCAATAATTTTAAGCATATGAATAAGTCAACTACAATGACTATTCAATATCCAGAATGTGTATGTGTTTTTGTGTGGGGGTGTATTTTGGTAGCAGATTCTCTTGTAGACATATTCTATTGAAAATGACAAAACTCAGTCTTCACTATCAGAGATACTTTAGAGAGTTTTTAAACTCTAGAACTACAGCTCCGGCATATCGTTCGCCAATAACAACGACTGAATAAAAAGCTAAACACTAAATCCTTGTCTGTCATTTTCAATAAAATATACCTTCAAGAGAATCTGATGCCTAAATACACATTATAACAATTAAACGCACTCGTTGATACTGCTTCGTTGATGTTTGGTTCAGCCATGTAAGACAAACTAATTCTTATGGTGTTTTTCCACAATAAACTCTTCTTAATTAAACCCATTTAAACCCACTTAAAGAGACTGGAAACCAGCCTTTAGAAAGTCCAGAAAAAAACATGTTATGTCCAATTATGCATTGGTTACACCGGACGGTACTATTCACTGAGTTCCGTCCTGACCCCTGCCTTAAAAAACGCTAGGCGGTGATAGGTCCAAATCCAAACCCACCTATGAATGAAGTCCCTAGCTGAAGCGGTGCCTGCAGTATATGAAAAAAATAATTTGTCGATTGAAGGCGTTTTTATCGACAAATTATTTTTTTAGTAGTTTGAAGGCGTTAATAGTAAGCCATATTTCTGAAAATATATATTTAAAAAGCGTTTAACGCGTTTTTCCCAAAAAGTTAATGCGATATTTTAATTCCTCCAGTCTTTTTTCGACAAGTAAATGTAAATATTTTAATCTTTTAAAAATATGGTTTACTTTTAACGTTTTGAACTGAAGTGGTGCCTGCTGTATATGAAAAAATAATTTGTCGATTGAAGGCGTTTTATCGACAACTTTTTTTTTTGGGGGGGGGGCAAAAAAAGTGTCGATAAAAACGCCTTCAATCGACAAATTATTTTTTCATATACAGCAGGCACCACTTCAGCTAGGGACTTCATTCGTAGGTGTTTTTTTTTTACCTATCACCGCCTAGCGTTTTTTAAGACAGAAGTTCGGGACGAAACTCTGCGAATAGTACCCACAGGACTCCCACACTCCTTTATACTCAAACAAAACATGATTTTTTAGTTTTGCATAAGAAAACAAAAGAATAAACCAAGGGAAAATAGACGCATGATAATTTTAGAAAAAATATCAATATTTTTGTATTGTCAGATAATAAATGAATACCTGTGGATATACAACAGCATGATAATTTAGTTATTACAACGTTTTATATGTTTAATTAAGAGCTGTGGCAAATAGTTCAATATATAAAACAACTATAACAATCTTGATTTAATTCCCTCTTACTATTTATTTTATTTCCTTTTTTCCTCTTTTCATTATGATCGATTGAAACTGATTAGCGTTATTGCTTCCCCACTCTCCCACCATCCTTCTCTCTTTCACCTTCTCTCTTTCTTGCTATTTCCCTGTGTAGCATGTTCTTTTTCTTCCTTTTCTTTCTGTATGATAAAAACAGAATGTTCCAATACTTAGACAGGTGACAACACTCAAAGGAAACAAGAATTCGGTAGATAAGACACACCAGTTAATGATTTACATTTTTGTTTTTCATATTCGACGATTCGGACGGTCTCATTTATAACTGGAGGGTGTTGCAAGATGATAACGGTCGTACAATTTAGGAACAAATGCATTGATATATTAGAGGGACCCGTAGAATTTTCACAGAACAAAACAAAAATCATTTAAGCCCGAGACGACGACGATTTGCAATTTCATTACATATAAATCCTACTGTTATAAATCCTACTTTTCAACAAATAATACAAATATATAAGTGACAAAACCTCGACTCTGAAAAAAAATGATGCTGGCTCGTTAACACCTAGTGTAAAGATAATATGAGATCAACGTTACCATTCTTTTCGAACTTGGGAACTTTCTTGTCGTAATCGGGAGCTATCACGGATCTTTGAACCTAACCCTTTATTTAGTCCACGGGGGTATCCTGTTCTCATTCCGCTAACCATAGCTGGGGTAAGAGTTCTGTTAATTATTTTTCTAACTGCCTCTACTCAGGATTGAACTCGGGATCCAGAGATAACTGTCACTTAGAACTGCCTTAACCTAACTACCTTATCCACTAGGCCATGTGTCCAATTGGACCCGAATCTGAGAAGGTTCTCGAGTCCGAGAAGGTTTCCGAGTCTGACAAGAAAGACATGAAGAAGGCCGGAGGGTGTATCGGCCGAAACGTTGTAAA
>CM042138.1:16690545-16693045 GCA_023376005.1 Doryteuthis pealeii | reverse complement strand
TTGATAGGTTTACTTAAGAGCCATTGCTAAATAGTTCAATATGTAATATGTATAATAATCTTGATTTAATTCATTCTCTCTCTTTCTTTCTCTTTCTCTCTATTTCTTTCTTTCTTTCTTTCTTTCCTTCTTTTCACATTTTTATTATGTTCGATTGAAACAGAATGGCCTTATCGCTTCCGCGAGCCCACCTCTTTTTCTATCTTTCCCCTACTCTCTATCTTTCTTTTTTTTCTTTCTTTCTTATAGTTTTTCTGTGTAGCATGCCCTTTTTCTTCCATTTCTTTCTTTATAATAAAAACGGAATGGTCCATTATTTAACTGAGGTGATGACACTCATGGGAAATAAGAATTCAGCTCATAAGCAGCCCAAGATAATCAGGATTTACATTTCTGCATTTCATCTTAGACGATTTGGACGGTCTCATTTTTAGCCAGAGAGTGTTTCAAAATGATAACGGTCGTACAATTATGGGTAAATAGTAGGGCAAAGTTGGCTCTTTTACCTTGGCTAGGTAAACAGTCTAGGAGAAGGAAACCTCTGAATTCACACTTGTTAAACACCGTTTTAGAAATTGACCTTGTACCACATCCTGCTCGTAGGGAGGGGTTGGGTAAATACATATAATAAGCATTTCGTAACTACTTTATCATTTTATATTCTTTGCTATAATCTATCAGTGACCCATCGTGGTGAAATAGGTTAGCAAGATAGTATCACGAATCCATTACTAATAGATAGCGAGTACAATCCTTACTGGATGCTCCATACTTGCGATTGTGTGTCACATCCTACCGGTGACATAAGGGTTAGGCAAATACCTTCTTTTCCCGTATAATCTAAACAGGCTACCTGTACAAGGTGATTGAAAAATAACTCCATATTTCAAACTATTTATATTTTTTATATACAGGCTCAGTCGGTAGAGTGTTCGGCTAGGAACCTCAAGATTCCGGGTTCGATATCGGCCCTCACCAACTCAGTAGCACAGGTATCTGTTCGGTAACGTGTGGAGCTGTTGGTAGGTGTGGCGCTCCGACTCAGACGCTAAAAAACAATCTAGCGTTAGTGAAGGGGATAGGCTCCCTCGCTGTCTGGTTGGTACCAACTTTAGGCCACCCCGATGACTTATATGCCTAGGAAGCGCGTGGTGTAATGGTTAAAGTCATGGGAAATGGACTCGTCGCCCCGAGTTCAAATCCTGGACGTGGTAATTGCATTTCACTTAGCGCTAATATCATTGGGAAAGGTATGAATCCTACTCTCCTTCCAGCTATGGGTAAATAGTAGGGCAGACTGGGCTCTTTAACCTTGGTTAGGCAACCGGTCTAGGAGAAGGAAAACTCTGAATTCAAACCTGCTGAACTCCGCTTAAGAAATTGACCTTGTGTCGCATCCTGCTCGTGCGTAGGGGTTGGTAAATATATATGCCTAGTTGTCACTAATTGGTAACTTGATTTTTTATGCAAGATAGTGCTCCTCCTCATTTCTATTGCTGTTCGTGAATGACTGAATCACTATTTTCCTAGGAGATTGATGGGTAGGCCGGACAGAAGACCTGATTTTACATAGAGGATATTTTCTCCTTTTTGAGGGAAATAAAATTATACCATAGAATATAGACATGAAACAAATCAATGCCATACAATATAATCCCCAATAATGCTAACACATTGTTAAAACCAATTACTAAAAGTATATATATGAATACACAATATGTATTACACCTTAACCGTTAGGCATGATATAACCCCGGACGGGTTGATATGCCGTTAAAATCAATAACCCAACCAACCAACCAACCTGATTTTACACCCTATGACTTTTATCTTTGGGGTTGTTGAAGAAGCAAGTCTACTGTACGAAACCAACGACTTTGGAAGAACACGAAGGACGAATACGAGAATTTAGTTTTGCTATTCTACAAAAGTTCCTGAAAAAATCAGTTGATACGATTCTCGAGGGGGCTGAGAGACTGGTGACCATATATAGTTTTAAATAAAACTCTATGTTATGCGTGTTCTTCTCATATTCATTTATTGTAAAATAAGGATTCAGAAATAAATTATTACATTTTTAATCTAGGGCGTTAGGTTAAAATCACCCCGTATTTTTTATTCACCACTTTTGTATAAAAGAAATTGTTCAACAATAAACAAACAAAACAAAAGAAAAATAAAATAAAACGACAAAATCTTAAGCTATATTTTTATTGAAGTAATTATCAGTTTATCTCTTTGTAATATCCTGCAAATAAAATAAAAAAAGAGAAAAAGAAAAAGAAATATTGAGATTCCTGTGAAGCTATTTATGTTTCTCTGAATGTTTGAGATGAGGCTTGAAGATTAGTATTATCTGCGTTATTCGGACTATTGTCCCCATCTTCATTGTTATTTGTACAACGTTTCGGCCGATATACTGTCCGGCCTGCTTCAAGTATTTCTTGTCGGACTCGAGAACGTTCTTGGACTCGGGAACCTTCTTTTCGAACTTGGGAAC
>CM042138.1:16653045-16683045 GCA_023376005.1 Doryteuthis pealeii | reverse complement strand
ATATATATTTGTGTGTGTGTGTGTGTGTGTAAAATGAAAATGGAAGTGAATCCGACGGTATGTTGAAAAGAGAAATAAACGAAATAAAGTATTGAATGGATAAAATAGGATTATTTTAATTAATTTAACATTGATTAAAATATACTATTGTATCCATTCAATACTTTCTTTCCTTTATTTCTCTTTTCAACACACACACACACACACACACACACACACATATATATATATATATATATATATATATATATATATATATATATATATATATATATGGAGAAAGGTAGACAAACACGGGATGTTATGGAAACTGGATGTTTATTGTCGGCGATGCAACGTTTCGGTCTAGTAGACCTTCTTCAGGACTTGAATATAATTCTTGCTTCAATGATAGACATTCTCAAAATAGTGAAAACATTAGGTTGTCAGTAGGGACGGGGGTGGTTGGGGGTGGTTCGTGGATTTTCTTCTCTCTAGATGGGGAGTGTTTGAATGGTAATGCAGGTGTTAGTCCAGAATGTTGGATTGTAAGGATTGGTCACGATAAATATTTATGTGTATGTGTGTGTGTCTGTTTTAATTGTTCTTTTATATATGTGTGTTGAGGAACTGGATTTGTCATTAGTTTTAAATGTGTGAGATTTTTTAATTTATTTTGTAAATGGGGGGAATGGTAGGATTTGTTATAGTTGTAAGTGAGTATATGTATAGTGCTACACACACACACACACACACACACACACACACACACACACATATATATATATATATATATATATATATATATATTTGTGTGTGTGCGTCTGAGTTTGTGTCTGTGTCTGTGTCATTTTTTCTCAATTTTTGCGCGCAGGTCACATGCAGGACACGCGCAAATCGCACGCAAATATTGAAAAGAACAACGTCGCGTTCAACCGTTATTAAACAACCATAACAGAAAAATTACAGAAACACGCACAACCTATGTATATATATATATAAATATATATATATATATATATATATATATATATATATGCATTTGAATAATAACCAAAAATTGCTTTTTGGTGGTGTAAAAATAATTTTTGAAAGATTGTTTCTGAGGGGGTTGGAGTTAAATATTCAGTTTCAGAGGATTTGTTTAATAAGTAAGTAAAATCATCAAATGTATTAAAGGAGTAACAAAAAAAAGGTAATGGAAACTCAGTTTTGTCCTCCACAAAGAAAATGTTGCGTGCATCAATAATATTGATAATTAATTAAATAATTATTTTGAATATTTTACACATGAATTTTATACAAAATCCTAATACTTATTTATTTGCAAACTTTTAAGTTAAACCCTTGATACTGAAAATATTTCTTGTTTGTAAATAATTTCCTCATTAAACGCGATACATTAGATAACTTTAAATATATATCAAAATGAAATAAACTACATGTAAATATATAACACCAGGTATGTATTTATTAAAACTTGGACCGTCTAATTTGCATACACAAATTTTGAGTGTCTAGGATATAAGACTGTCCTTTATTCTATGTATTAACGGTATTGGGTAATATGACGTAAGCAATGACGTAGTTTAAGTTACAGACAAATTTACACTGATTCTCCAATATTAATAGATAAAGAGTTGGCATTAAATAACCCACAGGTTTGACATGCCGTTAAATCAAATGAAACCCCAAAAAGATCTATCTGTAGTTTATTTAATTGCCTTTCTATAGGGTGTTTTTAAGTTTGTAACTATATATATTTTTCCAGCCTATCCACATGAGCAGGATCCGACAAAAAGGAAGAGTTTAACAGGTTTAAATTCAGAGTTTTCCTTCTCCTAGTCTGGTTACCTAGCCATCGTTAAAGAGCCAAGTATGCCCAGTTATTTACACATAGATAGGGGTAGAATTGGATTCATACCTTTCCCAAACTATGTGAAGTGCACACAGCTTCGTCCAGGAATTGAACTCGGGCCGAAGAGTTCATTTCCTACGACTCTAACCATTATGCCACTCACCTCGACGCTAGTAACTATATAAATATGATTTCTCATTCGATGAGTAATATATAATTTTTTGTCGCATGTACGTGTATCTATTTTTCATTAATTACAATTTTCCAAATATCCTTCGCTTATTTCATGAACAATTCAGTATTGTCCCTTATATCTGGCCCTCACAGCAAAAAATATATAAATAACTAAAATAACGGTATTATAAATTCTTAACGACAATTTCTGCGTCTACTCAAAACATCTGCCATTGTAAATGGCTTCGGAAATGTCTCCTAAACATTCATTTTTTGTTTTGAATTCCATGTAACTTGTCGTCGCGTTTCCCTCGTTTATATGTTTGCTATCGCAATAGTCTTCATATTTCAAGTGAGTAGTTTAATTGAGAAAACTTTCACCTGCTTCTGTTTAGCAGAAATATGCTCGTCAGTTGTTTTGTGGTAAAACTTTGTAATGGAAGATTTATAATAGAAAATAGAAATAAAAACTTCGCAAGTTTCTGATTTCGAACTATATTTTCCGTGAACTTTAAGAAACAATTTATATATATATAAAAAGAAGTTCAGAATTTAAATATTGCAAAGACAATTTTGTAAAATATCTTATTTTCTGTCTCCTCGGCTTTCCTATTTTTTTCTCGAAGTGAACAGAAAATCAGTTACATACTAAGCGGTGACAAAATTTCCCGGTAAATTTTAATATATCTATTGGGTTGGTGTTTAATTACTGAGGCTTTTTTTCAACAGATTTTATTTATCGGAAACTATTCAGACACGTTCGGCTTTAAGGCTATCGGAGGGTTCGTGAGTGACCCACCCCAGACAATTTTTCCATACTTTTCCGGGTAATTCTCACCTTTAGTTGTTAAAAATCCCAACAAATAAGGCAATTAGAGTAGCCTCCATTGACTTTCACTTTGCACTAAGCCGGTAGCTATTTTGAAAGTCTCCGTGCGAAATAAACAAATCTTAGAAACTTTTTCGAATACAATACAACTGCATGCTTTTGGGGAAAAGGGAGTCTTATATTTCTGCTGGGGATACAATCAACGTATACTAAGCCTCACCGACCAGACTGAAATAAGTTTGAATAAATTTCTACTTAATTTTCTGTGAATTCATTGCGCTTGTTTTGAAATGATTTTTCTTGAAAAGTATCAAAGTCGATAAAAGAACATTAATTATTTTTATTTTTTGAAACTTAAAAGAAATCGTCGATTAGAAATTGAATTATTGATTTGCACTCGGATTTGAGTCTCTTTTATTTCTTCTTCTTCTTCTTCTTCTTCTTCTTCTTCTTCTTCTTCTTCTTCTTGTATCATATTTATTCTTCTCCCTCTTTTTTATTCTTCTTCTTTATTCCCTTATCCTTCTTCTTGTATCATTCTTCTTCTTCCTCTTCTTCTTCTTCTTCTTCCTCTTCTTCTTCTTCTTCTTCTTCTTCTTCTTCTTCTTCTTGTATCACATTTATTCTTCTCTCTCTTATTTATTCACCTGTCCTCCTTCTTGTATCACTTTTCTTCTTCTTCTTCTTCTTCTTCTTCTTCTTCTTCTTCGTAGTAGTAGTAGTAGTAGTAGTAGTAGTAGTAGTAGGAGGAGGAGGAGGAGGAGGGGGAGAGGAGAAGGAGGAGGAGAAGGAGGAGGAGGGGGCACTGTTATCAAGAGATTATTTAAATGACTTCATGATCTTACGATTGCTTGGAATAGGATTATTTCTTATTTTCTCTATCGTATTCAATATTCTGTATATTAGACTAGAAGTGGCTACCCGGTGTCACCTGGGTAGATGGGGTATAAAAAAAGTTAGCCTCGCACAACTATTATTACTAATCGAGAGTATGATCCTCGCTGGACGTCCCACAAAAATCTCCATATAAAAAGACCTGGTGAGACGTCAGAAATTTTATCGCCTGGATAAAGGGAATGACACACCATATAAAAATATAAGAAATTTCAATTGAATAATTTACAATCTTTAAAAAGTAAGGGGTGATTAATTCAATTAAACAATATTATATTTCAGAGTTGAAACAAAAAACAGGATAAAAAATAACGCGCTAATGATTTTCCCTTCTGTTATTATACACATTTTTAATCTTTAAATATCTTCCCAAATATGAATAAAATTTTCATTATTTTTGCACAAAAAGCAATCTATGGTGAAAATAAATGTGTATATATATTTAATTTGGTTTGGTTTGTTTTGTTTTACGGCATATCAACCTCAGTGGGTCATTTAATGCCGATAAAGTTTTGAAATAAATCAATTCTTAATGGATAATACAATTTTTTATAAATACATTTTTCTATTTAACCCATAGATAGGACCCTAACAGGTACTACCACTCCGGGTCTGAGTGGACCAGGGAGCAATGGTGATGAAGGGGTGCTCCACATTCCCCAATCCTTCAAAACTTGAACCTCACCATCAGATAGAGTTTAACGTCATTCCCAAGACATGTAGACCCACAGCCACCGCCTTCTAGCACCCATATGATAAAAAGGGGTTGGGGCTTGCCATGAGGGCAATAGGGTTGGGAAAATCATATAGGTGCTAGGGCTTGGCGTGAACAGCCGATTGATCGGAGGGGGCCTCTCCGACCGCCCGTCTAGCCCAAGATAGGGTTAAAGTGGAGTATTGCAAGTCATGAACTGCTCATCCACCTGGTCTCTATCCTTAAGCATCACGGGTCGCCACACACGGCTAACAGGTGGCCCCATTGGGGGAGTCTTACTACTCTGCAGAGGTGCAGTCGGTACATTCTAACGCCTCAGGGTGGTATATTTAATTTGTCATTAATAGTTTTATTTTAGTCGTTTCCTCTGGTCATACAAACATACATACACACCAACTGTCTTTTATAAGTTTATAGATATAGATGATGAATACGATTATTTGAGAATTTAAGTATTACAAACTTACAAATTAGGTGAAAATAGAAAATATTCGGTTCTCTATTGAGTAAATTCTTTGTAAACCCATGTGGGTGGTGACCCGTGATGCTTAAGGAGGGAATCATCATGAATGAGCAGTCCCTGCCATGCAACACTCCACTTTGGTCCTTAATCATATTCTCGCAGATGATGCATTTGTTTTATTCGAAGCACTACCGACGTTTCTTTTTTTAGGTTAATCAATTGTAACCAAACGCCCTAACGTCGGTGCAAATGTGAGATTGTCAGAGCTATGCCGTCTGGAACTTTAAGTTCCAGGTTGGCCACCCAAGCGAAGGGTCGGTACCCAGTGGTATTAGGAGTACAACCCGACCAATGGTGTTCTGGTGAAAATGTCAAGACGTTTACACCAAATGCCCTAAAGTCGGTGTAAATGTGAGATTGTCAGAGCTATGCCGTCTGAACTTTAAGTTCCAGGTAGGGCCACCCAAGGTGGAAGGGTTTTGTACCCAGTGGTATTAGGGCTACAACTCGGCCAATGGTGCTCTGATGAAAATTTCAAGATACGTTTGTACCAGAAACCGTCGGTTACTTTTAGTCCTCTCGTCCCTGCGTCTGCTGGATAATCTGTAGCAAATAAGAATGTCCGCATGTGGCAGTTTTAGGCGAACGTACATACTTATTATTCCCATGATACTTCATCTTTGGATAAAGACGGCTCATCCCACCCCGTGTGGATGCTGTCATAAGACAAGATGAACCAAACGACTTTAGATAGCGTAGATGCGATCAATTTCCAACGGGGTATTTAACAGATTGGCAATTAGGACCAAATGCAATTCGTTGTCATCTCCAGGTGCAGTGGCCATCAATTTTGTGAGTATTTAAAAACTGATAAAAATAGTAGAAGATTAGAGTCACAGAAGAGAGAGAGAGAGAGAGAGAGAGGGATAGAGAGAGAGAGAGAGAGAAAGAGAGTTACAGAGAGAGAAAGAGGGAGAGAAAGAGAGAGTGAGGTAAAGAGAGAGAGAGAGAGTTGCACAGAGAGAGAGAGAGAGAGAGAGCGAGAGAGTTAGAGCGAGAGAGAGAGAGAAAGAGAGTTACAGAGAGAGAAGAGAGAGAGAAAGAGAGAGTGAGTTAAAGAGAGAGAGAGAGAGAGAGTTGCAAGAGAGAGAGAGAGAGAGAGAGAGAGAGAGAGAGAGAGAGAGAGAGAGAGAGAGAGAGAGAGGGGGTGAAGAAAATATCAAAGTCGATAAAAGACATTAATTATTTTTATTTTCAGAAACTTAAAAGAAATCGTTTCTCCATCGAGTGATTAGAAATTGAATTATTGAGACACACTGGCATTCGTGTATCTTTTCAATTCATTTATTTCTTCTTCTTCTTCTTCTTCTTCTTTTCTTCTTCTTCTTCTTCTTCTTCTTCTTCTTCTTCTTCTTCTTCTTCTTCTTCTTTTATCCCATTTATTCTTCTCCCTTTTTTTATTATTTTCTTTATTCAGTTTCTTCTTCTTCTTCTTCTTCTTCTTCTTCTTCTTCTCTTCTTCTTCTTCTTCTTCTTCTTCTTCTTCTTCTTCTTCTTCTTCTTTTATCCCATTTATTCTTCTCCCTCTTTTTTATTTTCTTTATTCACTTATCCTTCTTCTTCTTCTTCTTCTTCTTCTTCTTCTTCTTCTTCTTCTTCTTCTTCTTCTTCTTTGGTAGGGAACCGATATCATTCAAATGATATCCTGATCTTTTAATTGCTTAAGTCGGACTGTTTCTTATTTTTTTAATGTTATCAATATTCTCTAGATTAGATGATGAATTGATGAATTTGCATATTAACTAAGATATAAACAAAAACAAATTACCTGATACTAGAAAATAGTCGCCTTCTCTGATTGGCAAACCCTTTGTAGTCAACTGATCTGTCGTTCTTAATGTTCCTATCGGCAACCAATGTAAGAGATGTCGTTATCTTTATCTAATGTATCTATCGATAGAGAAATAAAAGGGAACATTATCCGATATTTAACCCCCTTCAAGATTTAGGGGTTGATTTAAAAAAATTCGGAATAAATTATTCATCTTTATTTTTAGAGATAACGTTGTCGCACGATGAGTGATTTTGATTGATTTTAGTGTCCTTTCAACCGGTGTTGTGTTATCGTTGCCCGGAAGAGAAAGCTTCCGGCAGAAAGACAAAGAGAAAGATAAAAATATATATTAAAAAGGGGAAAACGGAAGAGAGGTTTTCCGGTCAAAGAAGCAGGGAGAAGATAAAGAAATATATAACAAATGTCCGTTATCAGATCAAACGAAAAATGCGTAGGCATATTTAGCGGATGTAAAAACCAGATGAAAAGATAAAGATGCGTCGGCGCACTTATCGATATAAACGCCAGAGGATTCGAGCCGAAGACAGAGACCCCAGCGAACAGCCGATAGCATCACCTCGCGTCTCCCGTCAGCAAACACGCCTCGGGCACTCATTGTGAACACTCGTCGCAGTCTTCGCCAGCCACCCAGCATTTTCATTATGAAGCTCTACGCCCATCACCAACCACACACCGAAGAAAATAAAGACAGGCCCCATTTTTGTATATACGTATCTGTTGTTTATTGAAGTCCACTAGCCGGTAGTCAAGCGGCTATACAACAACAGTTGAAGCAGACAGACAGCGAAGGAGTATATCCCCTTTTCGCTAACACTAGACCAAGGAAATCGATTTTGCCCAAGGTGGAGTACCACACCTACTGTCAGCTCCCCACTATACTGCACAGGTCCGATTACCCAATCTGTGCTACTCATGCACTGAGTTGGTGGGTATCGAACCAGGAACTTTGAGATTCCTTGACGGATGCTCTACGGACTACTCTAATGACTGAACTAAAACGAATGTAAATGTTATACCTAAAGGTTAGGGAATCACTTTCATTTCCCGTTTGTATTTACATTTTAGTATTTCTTTCTTAACCGTAGTTGATTGGCTATTTTGTTTAATGGAATATCAACCCTTGTGGGTTATTTAATGCTAAATATTGTTTGGTATTTATTTTTGTATATATGATTTTTAAGTGAATGGTTTTTAGGTAAACTAGCAAAATAAAAAACACCCTCCGGGCGATGTAAAAATAGATTTTTGAAACATATTACCTGAGGGGTGTGAGTAAAAAATTCAATGTCAGCAAATTTGTACCCTAAGTAAGTAAAATCATCAAATTAATTAAAGGATTAGAAAAATAAAACAATTTGAAATGTAAACTTTAAATATGTATTAAAATAAAACAAACTATATATAGATATATACTACCAGTCATGTATCTATTAAAACTTGTTTTAAAAAACAATGAGGACTGTCTAATGTTGCATGTTCAAATTTTGAGTGTATTTATTCTATGTTATGACGATTTCAGGTATAGTGACGTAAGCAGTGACGTAGTTTTTGTTACAGACAAAAAACCGGAAGCGAATCTCCATTATTAATAGATATTGGTTTGGTTTTATAAACTAGTAGAAATATTACGTATATGAAATTAAATTAAAATTCAAAAGTGCATTAACTTATCACACTTGTTCTCGCGAAAACCTTAGGGACCTTTTGCGGAACGTTAGGGTTCCGGAGAACCACGGTTGAGAAACGCTGCCTTAGATCCATATACAGTTGACAGTGTTGAGGTTTAGTGACGAATCAATTGGTTCCACTTAAATTGTCTTTGCATGGATATAACAAATCCTAAGTAGAAAATTGGCTCCATTCCAATCTTCATCTTCGGATAAATCTAGCGTGCTTCCTGGAATAATGGACATCACACGGTTGAATAAAACTAATCCACGCTACGATCAGATTTTCCGGCACTTCGTCTCGTATCATCAGTGGTATGTTAAAAAGCCTTGGAGGATCCAAGAGTCTCATTATTATGATTGGAGCTTCTTTTTTTAAAGCCAGTATAGGTAGTGACTCTCTTCTCCTTAGTCAAAACTACTTTGAGAACTCTCAATCTCCTCCCACTCTCCCTCCTAATCCTGCGTGTTCACCTGAATAGGATAATTATGTCGAGTAAACAGTGTTATTTGTGCCATCATCTTATTATAATGGAGATTCGGTGTGTGTACGTCTTCCTACAACCAAAACTACGTCACTGATTACGCCGCAATATCTCAGGAATTGAGTAGGCTTATCAATTTAATTCATAGTAAAAATGATTAATTAATACATACAATAAATCTTATCTATCAATAACTCCCAAAACAACAAACTACATGAAATAATGCCACAAATAGGAAAACTTCAAATAAATCAAACCAAAATATCCAGAAAAGAAGAAGTAATATTATCCAGACTAAGAATAGGACACTCATACATTACCCATTCATATCTCCTCAAAAAAGAAGCAGCCCCATATTGCATACCATGCCAAAAACCCTACACAATCAAACACATTTTAACAGAATGTAGCAACCTAAAACAAATACGAAAAAAATAACACCAAACAATAAATCTAAAACAGATATTCTACCAAATAAACCCAGAAAAACTACTCTGATGCATAAAAGAGGCACACATCTACAACAAAATCTAAAAATCTTCCCAAAAAAATGAAAACACAAAAATATATGTTAAAAAGAATCATCTAAAAGTTCCATTCACAAAAGAAAATATGTCAAAAAAAAAAAACTCTTTAGAAAATTAAACATTATGACCAATTCATTTCAAAACGTAGTCGGCATTAAATGACCCATTGAGGTTGATATGCCGTAAAACAAGAAACAAAATCAAATCAAATTATCAACAATGTCTCTAAAAATATGAGTTAGTTAAAGTTGCGAATATTCTTTGGTAAGTCATCCCTTCTATAAGCACCCCCTCATATATATATATATATATATATATATATATATATATTATATATAATTCCATTTCAATAAAGTTGCAATTGAAGAAACCCATTTCATATGGGTGTAAATAGATGTGTATAAGTGCAAATATGCCTATCATTCAAGCCGTTATCTTTCGCAAACATATTGCTTTGCATATAATTCATGAATTATGGTACATTTAGCTTGTGGTATGGATCTAATTAAATTCAACATCCTTTAATAAAAGGCCCAGCTTAGAATTATCCCTGACACAAACTTACCTTGTGATTTACCAACTGATATTATATATATATATATATATATATATATATATATATATATATATATATATAAAGAAAATGAACAGAACAGAGACATAAGCGCGCGCACACACACACTTGCATACACACAAACACGCACATAAAAACCCCCCCCCCCCACAGAATTTGGAAGACATGAGACAGAACAAATGAACACCACTAGCAACAACTTCAGTTCTAGTAATCTTCTGTAGAAGGGATTTTTATCCCGAAATATTAAGAATTGAGAATAAATCACAGGTTAACAAACAACACCACAGTTACCTTCTTTTTTCTTTACACTTGTATTGTAACAGCTTTCAAAACCAACCAACAAACCTATATAAACACAATGCTTCAAGTAAATTACAAAACCCTATATATATATATATATATATATATATATATATATATATATATATTGTGTATTTATATAGATAAAGGGTGCTTACCGGTGAATATGGGCACGATCGTTGAGGTGCACAGAATCCAGGGGTAAGTCCGTGATAAACACAATACAAAGTGCTCAAACAAAGTAAGCAAATTTATTAAAGAAATGGACACAATAGAAACCTACTCGAGTTTCACCGTTAGGATCATCAGTGTTAAATCCACTGAATTAATCGAGTTACCGATTAATTGCAGCCGATCACACGTATGTTCATTCAACGAACATACGTATGATCGGCTGCAATTAATCGGTAACTCGATTAATTCAGTGGATTTAACCCTGATGATCCTAATGGTGAAACTCGAGTAGGTTTCTATTGTATCCATTTCTTTAATAATAATAATAATAATAATAATTATATATATATATATATATATATATATATATATATATATATATATATATATATACGAATCCACAATTAGACAAATGCATTTGATAAGACTTTTGTAAACATCTCGATGTCATAACTTTATTATATAAGTTAATCGGCTATGTCATTTATTAGATATGGAGCCTGCATTTCATTTTGACAACAAAAAAAGCCCAAAGCCAAAATGGTTCTAAAACCTTTGAAATTTGCTCAGAGAATTGATAGGCAAGATGCAATGAGTCATGCCCGATTCATTGATTGGCGTCTCAGGAAAGTAATTAGCATACGATGGAGGCATTCCTCCCACAGAAATTACGAATCAATTCTGGTGGGCAGTCTACTGTAGGCGGACCGAAGATTAATTCTCAGAGATCTGTGTGATGAATGTTCATTTCTGTTGGGTCATGTCAAGCTATTCTAACTGGTGATTTTGCTATGAGACAAATTTACAACCAAGTTTTGCTTTACGGCTTCTGACGCCAGAGGTGGACATTTGAATGACCACTGATGCTTATTTGCTTCACCGGTCACAAGTCGTCTCTTTTAAAAACCTCATATCATCTGATTAATCGTGTATATATATATAAATTTACCAACCCCTCCGCATGAGCAGGATGTGACACAAGGTCAATTTCTTAAGCGGAGTTTAACAGGTTTGAATTCAGAGTTTTACTTCTCCTAGACTCGTTGCCTAACCAAGGTTAAAGAGCCCAGTCTGCCCTACTATTTAGCCATAGCTGGAGGGAAGTAGAATTCATACCTTTCCCAATGGTATTAGCGCTAAGTGAAATACAATTACCACGTCGAGGATTTGAACTCGGGGCGACGAGTCCATTTCCTATGACTTTAACCATTACACCACGCGCTCCCTACTTAATCGTGTATATATGTCTACGATTCTCAAATTAAGGTGCTGTGTAAAAGTTTCCGTCAACATCGAGACCAAATAAGCTCGCCTGAGAACAAGTTTAGTTTATTTCGTATATGGCATATCGACCTTTGTGGGTTATTTAATGCCAAAACTATCCTAAGGTGTGGCATATCACATCAGACTTAAAAGTAAATTCTCACTGGTTTAGCGCTGTTAAAAAAGGGATATATTTCCTCGCTTTTCAACTGATTTCGATAATAGGCCATTCGGTCGACGTTACTAATATAACACGTTTAATATATATATATATATATATATATATATATATATATATATATTGACGTTTAAGGACTGCCTCAAGGACACTCTGGAGAACACTGTTATTGCTGTGGAGGCCTGAGAGAAGCTAGTTTGTAATCGACCTGGCTGGAGAGCCACCATCAACCGGTTTGGGAAATAATTTGAGTCCACCCGAATTAAACACCAAAAATTGAAGCGGGCTATTAGAAAGAGTAATGCTCAGCCCAACAACATTCAAAGTGAGAAGTTCCAACAGTTTATGTAGAGTCTATGTCTCTCCAGGGCTGGCCTGATGAGTCATCTGAGAAAGCACAAGGATACTCTGTCAAATGCTACTGGCACTCAACTATGAGAAGAAAAAAAACAGGAAATGGTCTTATTCGAGCACGAGTTGACAGCCAACAAAATATATTTACCAAATTTCCCACACGAGGCACAAGGTCAATTACTTAAGCAGAGTTTAACATGTTTAAATTCAGAGCATTCTTTCTCCTAGACTGGTTGCCTAACAAATGTTAAAGAGCCCAGTCCACCCTACTATTTATGTTCAGTGTTCTTCTATGCAGACACACAAAGAAACAATTAAATATATTCAACAAATAATCTCCTTGTAATATATTCATTTAAAAAAATATCTTAATAGGTTGAATGACCAAGGTGAGAATACACTCTATTTTAGTCTTCATATCGATTCCTTTCTGTTCATATCTATCTATCAATCTATCCCATTCTTTTCATATCTATCAATCTATCCCATTCTGTTCATATCTATCTATCTATCCCATTCTGTTCATATCTATCAATCTATCCCATTCTGTTCATAACTATATATCCATCACATTCTGTTCATATCTATCAATCTATCCCGTTCTGTTCATATCTATATATCTATCTATCTATCTATCTATGCCGTTCTGTTCATATTTATCAATCTATCAATCCATGCATGTCTTAGTCTCTTCATATCTATCTCTCCCAAGCTTTTCATGACTCTATCTTTTCATATCTATTTATGAGGGTCTAAAACTCTTATCTGTACAATATATATATATATATATATATATATATATATATATATATATATATATATATATATATATATGGTTAAATAGTAGCTATGGGTTAAATAGTAGGGCAGACTGGGCTCTTCAGTCTTGGGTAGGTAACCAGTCTAGGAGAGGGATAACTCTGAATTCAAAATTCCTGAGGTCGGTCGTTGATTGGGTTTGTGGCAACCCTTGATGCACCAATTCTTTTCCTATTGACTGTGCCAGAAAGTGTGGATGGTCCAACACAAGCCTTCACTACTATAAAACAAATCCCTGTGTGGATGTTGATTGTGTGTATGAACCCTCATACGTCGAAAATCGACGGAAGAGTCAATTTTATATATATATATATATATATATATATATATTATATAATATATATATATATATAATCACAAAACACATGTTTAATATATACAAAATAGAATGAGGATTTGGTTTAGTATGGGTTGGTTTATCTGTTTAATGGTGTGGGGAGTAAAATAAAATTTAAATTTAAAAAATAACAAATTCCTATGAGCCTTCAGACTGGCAGAACCCTCTGACCGTTGTTAACCAAATAAGAAGGGCAAGCCCTAGAAATACACACCAAGAATAACCAGCTACCTGGAAAGGGAATAGTTGGATTCATACTCTATGAATCCAAGCACTATGTGAAATGCAAACAGCCTCGTCAAGGATTTAAAATCGTCTTGCTGTGTCAATTTCCTACGAAAATAACCATTATACAAGTGGCCACCATTTACTATTCTGATAGCATCTTGGATATGCTTTTAAGATGGATCTGATGGCGAATGTCCATCATCATCCTGGAACTCTGGGTAGTATGGGGTACCCTTTCAGCGCCATTACTCCCTCGCCCTCGTTGACTCGGAGTGGTAGCAATATCTATGGCTTAAATAGAATAAAATCAGTTTAAAAATGTGTTTAAAAAGATTGAGTTAAAAATGATTTTCAGTAGTCATCAAGAATGAATAAAACGTCTTTGGTATAAAATAAGCCAACAGGATTGATTTGCCGTAAAATCCGCCAAAAAATAACAAATAAAAATTAAAAATAATGTTCGTATATTTTATCTTTTTCTTTCTTAAGAGAAGTTTTCTTTTGATAAAGAAAAGAAAATTCCATTTATTTCTGATAATTTGTTTATATATCGTACTTTTCTCTCGTATCATTACCAAACGAAACATTCTAATAACACTTTCATACTAAACTGTTATAATCTCTTTCACACCATTCAACAACGAGACTGCAACACAATAACGACGTTATGGTTCTTCAGCACTCAACAATGATACAATAGGTAATAAAAGAGGAAGCGAATCTAAGAAAATATCGATATTTCTTCAGTCGATGTCTCTACGTGCTTTTTTTTCTTTTGTAAAAAGAAGATACATTTTTTAAAAATAGGGAATAAAAGGGTTCAGGCCGATGGTTGGTTGGTTGGTTGGTTGGTTTGATTTTAGGGCATGTCAACCCGTTTGGTCATTTGATGCTGAAAATACCTTCGTTTTTATTCATGGGTATTCGAGGGTTATTTTTAACTCAATTCTTTTTCCTAAAAACCTAAACACATTTTGTAAATTCATGTTTTTCTATTTAACGCTTAGATAAGGACCTAACAGGTACTACCCCTCCGGATCAGATTGGAACGGCGAGAAATGCTGATGAAGGGGTAGTCCACCTTCTTCAGAGATCCCGAATTTCACTATCAGTAGTTAACGTCATACTCAGAACATTAATACTCATAGCCACCGGTTTCTAGCACATATATGATAAAATGGGTTGACCTTGCCATAAGGGCAATTGGGTGGGACAAGCATATAAGTGCTAGGGCTTGACGTAACCAGCCGATTGATCAGAGGGGACCTTTCCCACCGCCCGTCTAGCCTAGGTAAAGGCCAACTTGGTTTTGCCTGTCATGGACTACGCAGCCTCCAAGATTCCGTCTTTAAGCATCACGGGTTGCCACCCACGGGCAACATGTATTCTAAGGCCCCAGCCGAAAATGCTGAAAGGTTTAGATATTACAATCAAATACAAGTAACATTGCAAGCCCCATTTAAAAAAATGACGTAGGAAAATCTCTTTAAGTGACGTAGCGGAATCTATTTTGAAATATGTGTATGGTCAATTTAGAGGAGTATGCGTGTAAATTGTAATATCAATCATATACTTATACTGTTCAATTTATCTCTGGGTTTAACCGAATTGTTGGGCTCTACTATTTTGGTTCGGAGAATTTCGTATTTCTGGATCAGTTGTTGGGCTGCACTCTGCATTATTCAAGGAGTCGGGAACAACTTAAGTCCCGTTGGGTTCTTTCATGGGTCTGTTATCAATTCTTAATAACAAAGACAAGATTGTCTTAATCTTTTCCGAGCTCTATCTTTATTTCAGAACTCAATTTGAAGAAATGGCCATTTTGGAACATGACGCCATCTTGTCTCGCCACGCAGCCAAAACTCTCCGTTCGTCTTAATACAAATATTCAGACCAAATCTCCAAAATTCTCCACTCTCAGTTTCCATGACTCTCGTTCTCACCCTGCGCTGACCAACCAGAAACCGACAGGTAGCCTTTCACACGTCATCCAAAAATTATGTTGTAACTCATCTGTTGTATACCCCTTTCTTTACTTACTTCTATTCTTCTTCCAGCGTCTCTTCAAGCGTCTGGACACTTCGTCTTGGCGACCTCGTGTCTGGTCTTCCATTGGGGATTTCTCTTTATCAGAAGCCCTGTGTCATTGGTAATTTTTAGATAATAACACAAGACGTCGATTTACTAAGATCACATTTTATTCTCGAAATTCCCCGACCAGACTACCTGCGCAGATTGAGTCGGAGCGTGTATAACACAACTTACCACCGTCGTGGTTTTTGGCCGAACTAACTAAACAAATCTCTTTCTAATCTAGACCGGAAGAGGGTCTTCTCCACCGATTGTCACGGTATCCACCGGAAGGAGGATCAGGACAGGTCAAGCCTTGTCATTCATCCTTCAAGGCTATCGGCTGCAACTTATAACAGCCATTTTGATTTCTACACTACTGTACATAAATATTAAGAATCTAATAATTATGTAACACATTGACCAATCAGAAACCAATATCTAACAATAGACACGTCATATCAAAATCCGAGAAACTATCCACATTTTCACATCTCATTATTTCACACATGAAGATAAAAGATTATATATGTGAAATGTATGTCATTTGAGGAGATGTTTTCCTGTATCTCTGTCATCGTTTTTAAAACTGTAACTGTTTAAGTCAGGTCAGGACAAGACCGGTCTTTTTGGCCTGTTGCTAGTACCATGTAAACTAGAACTACCTGTTCCCTGGTTGAGTTGTTGGCGATTAAACTGGTAACCCATCAGGCACGTATTAGCTAGTCCGGTGAGCTGGATGTGTGGACACTCAGTCTCAACAAAAACAAGAACTCTCAAAGTGCGGATGTGCTCCAGTGGAGCCAGTGGCCATTCACATCAATAGTGGTAGGATTGGAGTATTTACTACTCTTTGAAAACTCCGAATTGGGTAGAGAATGTTACATAGCCTTGTGCAGCAATCTATCTAGATAAGGAAAAGTCTGTTACAAAACATCCACTGCCTAGCGGCTATGCCTCATTCTAAGGAAAGGCTAAAGTATACACTGAAATTAAACCCAGAGCTGGAGTCCCTAAAGTGGTGTGATGCTGAACTTCAGCACTAACCAGCAACGCCTGGGACACTATCGTTGCCAAACTGCATTGTTTTTTTTTATGGCCTTTGCTTTGGCCACTCATATATATATATATATATATATACAAACGCACATACACACACACACACACACATATATATAATATATATATATATATATATATATATATATATATATATATAGGTATATATTATAAATATTATATATATATATATATATATATATACAAAAAATAAAGTCGTCGGGGTGGCCTAAAGTCGGTATCAGCCAATCAGCGAGGGCGTCTATCCCCTTTTCAATAGCAATAGACCAAGGATATTGTATTTTGCATCTGAGGTGGAGCGCCACACCTACTATCAGCCTTACATTTGAATAGGTATGCCCACTTAATTCATTAATTATCAATTAATTAATTTTCAAAATTAGGTACGACTTCAATTAAGCACATATTCTCCCAAAAATTGTCGGCTAAAAATCCATATCAAACACATTATTTGTTTGTTTTACTTCTCATATATATATATATACATATATATACTAGCAAATGTATGCACCTCCGGGTGCAAGTATTTAAGTTTTAATGTAATAGAATATTATATTATTAGAAAGGCTAATGAAACTAAAAGAATGCAGATAAAAATTTGATACAGGGGAGGAATAATAGAAAAATAAAAACTGAAACTTACTCTTCCATTACTTCTATCTTTCATTGTTAAATTTTCCTAATTTAATTATCTAATTAAAATAGGAAGTAAAGAATAAAATGACAGTTATTTCTTTTTGTTAATGGATTTCTTTTAAGATTTATACTCGAGATTTTTGATCATATTCATTAAGATAGAACCAAGAATTAAAAATCCCTAATACTAAGCAGATATTTATTAGAATCAAATTGTTAATATCAATATGCAAATTAACCTTCCCGTTCACACTGGAAACCGCTATTTTGTTGTATATATAAATACAATTGCATTTTTATTAGTATGTAGACATAGTGAACAGTATTAATAATGTTAAACAATTTTATTAATAATTGTGGTTTAAATAAAAATAGATTCATATAAATAACTAAAGGGAATTGTTACTTGAGTAGTAATATAGTTTCGGTTACAGACAAGAAAACACACAATCTCCATTATAATAAGATATGTACAATTATACATTTCCTCCTCCATATCAACCAGACCAGGCTAGGTGTTTCCATATTTTTGGACACTACACCATCGTATCTAGTAGATGGATGGATGAAAATTAAGACATATGTTATGTTTTGAGTCTTCTATGAAAGAACATTAAAGCCGAAAATAATGTGATAACGCATTAAAGGCTATGAGTCATGGAAAGTGAGTTTATTCCTTTTTCGGTTATACATACTAACGTTGTGCCGACACGCTATAGAGAGAGAATAAGTTTATTTTATAATTTTTCATATTGAATTCGTTGCGGATATTTCTATTTCAATTGATTTAGCGTAAGTGATATATTATTAAAAATGGCTTTCATTTATGGATGGTCTGAAAATAAATTAATGTCTTTTTTTTACTTTTAAACATAAGACTATGTCTGAACAGAACAGTTTGCATTCCCTTTTCTCATTAATCATGCAATGTACGATTTCAATATATATATATATATATATATATATATATATATATATATATATATATATATATTATATATATATATATTAATATATAATATATATGAAGATTATATATATATATATTATATATATATATATATATATATAATAATATTATAAATATATATATGACTATAAATATATATATACATATTATATAATTATAAATAAATATATATGTATACATATATATCTATATGATTATACGTATATGTGATTATATATTTGCATGTGTATATATATATCTATATATGTGTGTGTGTGTATATTATATGATTATATATATGAATATGTATATATGGTTATTACTATGTGTATATATTATATGTTTGTATACATATGATTATACATATCTATGTATATATGCATATACATGTGTGCATATATTTGTATATATATACATATGTAGATAACTGTATATATGTTTATATATCAATGTATATATCTATGTATATATATACATACATGTATATGAGTGTATATATCAATGCATTTGTGTATATATGCACATATATATATACGTATATGCATGTATATATCAGTATATATGATTATTTATATCTATATGTGTATATATATACGTGCATATATATATTTATCCGCGTACATATATGTATATATATGTATGCTTTTAAGGATAATTTCTTAAGTATATTATATATATATATATATATATATATATATATTATATATATATATATGCGTGTGTGCGTTAGTATGTGTGTGTATGTGTGTGCTTGTGTGTCTGTGTGTGTGATATTTACGTATATGGGATAAGTAAAAAAGAATTATATTAATTGCTCAGTTGACCTCTTCATCTACGTCGGGTAGGATGTCATGACCTGGATAGCAGATACTAATTTTCAAATGTCTGTTGTGACTCTAAAAGTAAATGATATGTTTTACTCTAAAACTGCGGTTCTTAAACAGTGCGCCCAGGCGTACTGGTGCGCCCAGGCGTACTGGTTCGCCCCAGAACTTTTTCAAGTGCGCTCCGTAGTATTCCTGAATAATCTCTCCAATATAATAATATCCAATAAGTTACTGTATTATATATATATATATATATTATATATATATATATATATATATAAATATATATTATAATATATATATAGTTATTTTTCTTGCAACTGAATAAAAGCACAGGTTTTTTCTCAATTTTATTGAGAAATATGAAAATAATTTATGGTAGTTTATTGAAAGTTAAAGAAAACACAATCTTAATGAAAAATATAAGATCATAAATGTTTTTTTTAAACACAGGAATAAATAAACTTCATGGAGGTATGTTAAGTTTGCTTTTGTTAAATGTGTTATTTTTTATTATTAGTCCTATTTTGTATACAATGCGCTATCAAGTAACTATATATATATATATCAAGAAAATGAAAAAACACAGGTTTAAATGGGTTAAGTGGTGAGTTTATTGGCCGATGATTCAGTGTTTCGATCTATTAATTAGATCATCTTCAGGGCATAAGATAAGAAATTATTTATCACAGAATAATGAGAAAAGCGAGTGGTAATCTGTCATTCAGTCTGTTTAAAATTTTTTTGAAGTTTGAAAAAGGAGACGGTTTTGAAATATGACAACAAATATTCTATTTTATGGCGTGAGTATGTGGCGCTGTAATAATATATATATATATATATATATATATATATATATATATATAATATCCAATAAGTTACTGTATTATACCATTTCTTTACGAACACTGTGCTTGTTTCGTTGCGACATTATTATGATAGTTATAAGTTACTTTTCTTGCAACTAAATAAAAACACAGGTTTTAAACAATTTTATTGAGAAAAATGAAAATAATTTATGGTAGTTTATTGAAAGTTAAAGAAAACAAAATCTTAATGAAAAATATAAGATCATAAATGTTTTTTTTTTAAACACAGGAATGAATAAACTTCATGGAGGTATGTTAAGTTTGCTTTTGTTAAATGTGTTATTTTGTATTATTATTCCTATTTTGTATACAGTGCGCTATCAAGTAACTGTAGTACTGCAAGTACGCCCAGACTGTATAAAGTTTGAAAACCACTGTTCTAAAAGATGATTTTGGAATAAATGAGTGAAAATGTACACTGAGATTTCTTCAGAAATCATTTTCATTTTGACATACAAAACAAAGGAGGATATATAGATAGACATATAGATATGGTTATATCCATAGCTATATGTCTATCGATATATATAGATATTGAGAGAGAGAGAGAGAGAGAAGAGAGAGAGAGAGAGAAGAGAGAGGAGAGAGAGGTCATATTTTCGTGGGGTCGATAACCTGTCCTAATCAGTTCATGTTTTACCTATGTGCATGTTAACATCGCTTTCCGTTGATGAGATATTGTTACCGAGGTATATGTTTATTTCGTTATTGGTCAGTTGGATTTTACGGCATATAAACCCTTGTTGGGTTATTTTACTCGAAAGTTTTTGTTTTATCCATTCTTGTAAGGGATTCTATTTTTTAACACATTTTTAAACTATTTTGGTATATTTAACCCATAGATGGACCATAACGGGTCCTTCAGTCCGAGTCAGAGTGGACCTGGGTGTAATATCGGTAAATGGGGTACTCCACACTCCTCATAGCTCAAGAATGAATACCTAACCACTAGATGCAGATTAACCGAGGGAAAACCCGAAACATTTGAGGCGCTATGGTTTGGGCTAGGGTAATGGTTAGGGTTAGGGTTAGGGTTAGCGTTAGGTTTAGCGTTAGGTTTAGCGTTAAGGTTAGTTCTAGGGTTAGGATTAGTATTAGGTTTAGGGTTAGGGTACTTCGGGAGTTTCTATAATGTTACATAAAATGCAATTCTAATGATATTATCTCTTGCGCGCTGTTCTGCTTTCGTTACAAAATTATATTTGAATGCAATGCTTACATTTACTATACAGAAAACAGTCAGATTTAGTCATGTACTTAGTCCAAGTTAAAATTTCTGATTTCTGTTTACTGGTACACACCACTGCAAATTCATTTTGAACAGTAACCACTCCTCAAATGTTGACATAGTTTGGTTTCTGAGTAATCCATTCCATTATTGTCTCAAAATATGGGTCAATAATGCGGTTACCTTTTTTTTTACAACAATATCTTATTGAAATAGGCATTTTCAGCTCTTAGCAAGTCTGTTAATTTCAGGGTTTTGTATTGATAGGGGAAACGACCCTCATGTTGATTAACACATAACTGCATTATCTTGATAGACATAAGTGGTATTATTCCAAGTTTGAACCTTCTCAGTAACTAACTGTTCATTGCGACCCACTTAGCACATTAAGCGAAACGTATTGGAGAAAAAGATAGATGAGAATTAACAGCTGTGTAGCATCCGACGGAAAGAAAGTTAGTAAAGGTGACTTGGTAACCTCTCAAGGAACCCAAGAAAGAACAAGTAAGACACGCTGGAGAAATAAGGCACGAAATTCATAACCAATGTTCTCTTATGCGACAACCTAATATAATGGAACCCCAATGTTGGTCCGACGGGCCAGAAAAATGGATTCCGGTCAGTTGAGCGTATTTACAAAATTGCGTTGGTCGGTAAATTGCATTTACAGGTTTGAAGTTCCCTAATATTGGATGATTTTGGGAAATATGGAGATATCCCTTCATTATACCATTAATAACCAGTCTCACTCTGAGTCGGAGCCGACTCATGACCTGTTGTGTCCGCATCTATCGTTTAAATTGATCCAAAATGAGCTTTTTACTAGTTAAGTCAGTCAGTCAGTCAGTCAGTTCAGTTCTACTATTGGTTATGAGAACATATGTGACTGGCCAAGCACAAACCGAAACCTCAGTGTCAAAGCAATCTCACCGGTAGCTTATGGGAATTTCAGAATTAGGTCCATCTCATGCATTTGGGTGTATTCCATTCCCGAGTCTTGTATTGGCTGCTTGGTTTGTAGGATCTCTGAGACTTCACAGATATCCTGTGCATTTGCTAGCTAGGTCCGGAAGACAGTAACCAGAATCGTATTTGGTTACCGACCTGCTTGGCTGCTCTTGTGCTTGCCAATTCGACGGTGAATTGGACTTAGTATGATTAGTTTACATTTACCAGAATAAATGGTGTGTCAAAAATACTGAGGTTAGAAAGCAAGTGAAGTACCAACGAATATGCGAATAAAACAACAATGGTGAAGACATTTTGTATCTTACTTCCTTATGGGGTCTCGACATGCCGAATTTGCAACAACCGAACCAACCCACCAACCAAGGCAGCCCTAGCTTGATTAGTGACGAGGGGGAGAGATAGGATTAGAAGAGACAGATATAGTAATATAGTATACAATGAGAGCAGGAGGAGAGAGAGGGAGAGTCCAGGAGAAGGGAGGAGAGAGAAAGGGTTAGGTCGTAGGGAGAGAGGAAGAGAAAAGAAGCGCAAATACGTACGGATGGAAAAATGAAAAGTTACCGAAGCAACTAAAAATCTGTCCTGGAAATATGTTGAACGAATCGGTAAAAATGGAAAGCACGCTAGTCAACATGTTATAATAGCGTAATATTATAAAATATGTCCTATCATATATAATAGATTAAGATATTTTATTTTAGTCAGCGGAAATTATGTATGAAATCAAGCTAGACGGAGTAGGAAACTTAGAAACTTGCAACATGATATCTATATATATATATATATACATATATAGATATATATATATAGTATATATATTGAAATTTATATATATACTATACTATATATATATATATACTTGCATATATATATGTATATGCTTGCATATATATATATATACTATGTTATATTATACGTTATACTTGCATATACTTGCATATATACTATACACTTACATATACTTGCATATCATATTATATATATACTATATAACTAAGTATATATATTAACTTGCATATATATATGATATACTTGCATTATATATATATTGATAGTATATATAACTTGCATATACTTGCATATATATATATTATTATATATATATATATACATATACTTGCATATATATATACTTGCATATATATGCTACGTATATATATATATATGAATATATATATAGTAAATATATATATATATAGTATATATTATTACTTGTACATATATATATAATATATATATACTATATATATATATATTGACAAGTTATGTATAACGTAGTATAAATGTATTTACACATATATATATATGTATAAGAGAAATGGTAAATGTTACATATAATAAAATAACGTTAATTTAACTTTTTTAAACTAAACATAGTGGTCATATGATTTTCTCTGTTGCAATGTATAAATTTTAAGATTTCCTTATTTATCAATTTTTTTTACTACCGAATATAATAATTTAATATTCGGCCATTTTCTAGGCATTTTCGAAGAGCTTCCTTGATTTTTTTTTTTAACATTTTACCACGGGGTGAAAATGTTTTAGGATAATAAATATTTAATTAAATCGCTATTTGTGACATCGAAATTATTAATAAGAACACGTGCAGAAAATGGATAAATAGGATAAAATCAATTTCTTTCTCGTTGAATTGCTCTAAAGTAGTTTTGGTCTTGTTTCTACACTAGAATATAAGATTAGACAGTTCAAAAAATAAATCATATGATAGAATTGAATTCAACCAAGCAGAATATAGAAGCTATAAAAGCTGAACACAATATTCATTCATATTTAAATCACAAACGTTATGTAGACAATCAATAAATACTTAGCTTACTGATGAATTATATATAACTAGCAATATATGCACGCTCCGGGTGCAAGTATTAATGTCAGAAAATATCTATTAAATTAGAAAGTGCTAAATAAACTAAATAAGAATTGGCAGATAAAAATGATTTTGAAATCAGAGCGGGGTATAATCGAAAAATAAAACAGTTGTAGCTTCCTCTTCCATCACCCCGTCTTTCCTTGCTAAACTTTTATAATTTAACTATTTAGTTAAATAAGAAAGTAAAGAGATAAAATTACAGTTATTACTTTTTGTTAATAGGTTTCTTCTTAAGATTTATCTCCGAGAATTTTGCTCATATTCATTAAGATAAAATCAATAATTAGAAATCACAATACCAAAGCAACATATTGTATGCACCAATCAACATTTTAAATATCAATATGCATTAGCCTTGCCGTTCACACAGCTAACCCCTTTTTGATGTAGCATATAAATACAATTGGCATGTTATTAGTACGTACATATGGCCAGCAGTATTAATAATGAAAAAAAATTTTATTAATGATTGAGGCTTAAAATAAAAAATGAATTCATGGAGGATGTGATGTTATAATAATAAGATGGATAGGACTTGATTAAGTGATATAGTTTGGTTACAGACAACAAACACAATAATTCTCCATTCTAATGAATAATAATATAATAATATTATATAATATATATATATATATATATATATATATTTTCGTTTACCTGGATGAATGCCTTAGTAGGCAAACCATCGTTGTAATATACGTTCCCAATAAAAGAAATCAAAGCAAAACCTGTATTGTTCTACATTTTAAACTATCAACGCTTTATCACAGATATTGAGCACTCTTTTTAATAACACTGTAACGTTTGGATTAATAACTACTTCCTTTTTCTAGTATATACTTGGTGGCAACAATACACCACTAATATATATATATATATATATTATATATATATATTGTTGTTATTATTATTATTATTATTATCAACACATGCACACACGAACACACACACATCGACACACCACAACACACACACTATAATATATAATATATATATATATATACTAATTAAATTGTAAATTAAAATAAATTATTAGATAGGAAATAATAACAAACCGTGCTACTCATTAGTAATTTTATTTCGAGCAGAAACTCTAAAACTGAGTATAGGATTCTTCACAGACACGATTTTTCAAATAACGATGACAATTAGCAGAAGGGTAATTTGTAATCCCGCGTTGCTAATAAGACTAAAGGCATTTTTTACGTTTGCTCGCGACATTATAAATGGGAGCGTCTAAGCGGGGATTTTTGATGCTTTGGGGACAGGGGATCGCCTCAAATCGGTAGAAAGCTTCGGCTAGGAACAACCACAAGGTTCGTAGTTCGATCCCGTCTCGCTAACTCAAGCGTGATGAGTAGCACAGGGATCTGTGCGGTAAAGTGAGGAGCTGATGGTGGGAGGTGTGGCGCTCCCCTCAGATGCAAAAGAACAATCTCCCCTTGGACTGGCGCTATTGAAAAAGGGGATAAGCTCCCTCGTTTGTTGGCGCTGATGCCTGCAATTAGGCCACACTGACGACTTTTAACCTTACTTTTATATAAATAATAATATATTTATATATATATATGTATAATGATGTGTGTGTGTGTGGTGTGTGTGTGTGTGTGTGTGCGTGTTTTTATTAAGTTTTTCTTCTTTGGGGAAGGAATTAAATATTGCTCTGTATATAATATAATTTATAACTTGATTATTATACATTGAGCTCTCTTTAGGGATTTTATAAAATCTTGTATATATGTTTGCAACTACAAAGACCAATTACAGTATTTTGTTACAGATGAGATTTATCGATGATACAGAACTTAAATATCCCTTACGTTACCAGTCATTTGTATTACCTTTATAGATATATATATAATATATAATATAAGTATATATATATAGTGTGGTGTGTGTGTGTGTGTGTAGTGTGGTGTGTGTGGTGTATGTGCGTATAGTAATTGTAAGGGTTTTGAGTGATGCTTCACATATTTAGTTATAAAAAATAAATTAAAAAGTGTAGTGGATATTGTTTTAAGGCAATGGAAAGATGCTGATGTCCCGGTTAAATATAAACTAAATATTAAGAAATATTCTAGACTTACTATCCTTAAGTGATAGTGAATATATGTGTGCAGGCATTTTGTGTTATTGATTTTGTTCCTTAAATCAGACAATATGTTAATGAATATATATATATCATATGTATATTATATATATATATTATATATATATATGGTGTGTGTGTTGTGGTGTGTGTGGTGTGTGTGTGTGTGTGTGTGTGTGTGTGTGTGGAGGTATCCCAAACTTGGTAGTATAGGGATGATTCTGTTGTTGATTTCTTAAGACACGTTACTGTAATTATTGTATGATCAGTATGTATAAATACAGTGAAATCATTAAATCACTAAAAAAAGCTCAATGTATATAAACTTTTTAGGTTATATACAGAGGCAATATTTATCTTTGAAAGGAAGGAAAAACTCAACACCGTTATTTCCATAATAAATTTATTTCTCGACAAAATTGGGGCCTTTAGTAAATCTAAGCTCCCCAAAATCTGTCTCATCAGATGGAAATCAACAATAATTTCTTGTATATATAGTATATATATATATTATTATTATATATATATATATATATATATATATATATATAATATATTATATTATATTTAAAAAATTGTTTTGGGATGAAACAAAGAATCAACAGTGCTTAAACACAAATTTGAGAGCTTTATTTATTTGCTGAAATTTTTTAAATATAAAAGGTTTTCATAAGCAACGACCCAGGTTCAGATTAGTTCACCCTCGTCAGGTGCTACTGGTGTTTCTTTGAAGAGATTTTGTGTTGTTACATATATATATATATATAATATATATATAATATATATATATATATAGTATACGACACACTACAGTATTTCTGATAAGCAATTGGTAAGCCTTAATAAATAAAATTTGATATGCACAGAAGAAAATAAGGAAAAATGTCTCGAGGAGTAACATACCAATTCTTGAGTAAACAACATCTACTTGGTTATATTCTATTTTTATTTCATGCTTTATGGTTTTGTGCAGCCCTATTAATTCGAAATTAAATTCGAAATTAAATTCTTTATGCTGATTATTTTTATATGGAGAGGGTGAATATTAGTTTTAAAGCCGTAATACTCGTGTCTTCTGGATTTAATTTGGGAATTACTTTGTAGCGGGAAAGAAAAAAAAAAAGCCTTCATCTCATGCTAGCTATGAATGTTCCTGTTTTCCTTAACAATTGCTATTCATAACTAGATTTATTTTGTAACGGAATATTTTTAAAAGAACTAATGAATGTGTCTTTGCTCCATCATGTAACTTCAGAATACTCCAATAGTATTACTTAGAGGCTATCCTATTATTTTTTTAGTTCTAACTCGCAAGATAAAAAAAGTTTTATAGTTATTATCGAATATGATGCGTGATGATTCCGCTAGGTAGATATTCTTTGACTCATTGGGCTTACCTGTATTAATTATATATTATTATATATATATATATATATATATATATATATATATATAATATTGTTGATGTATATATATATACTATTATATATATAATATTATATAGTTATATATATAAATAATAGAATCGATGGGTATCCATATATATGTATTATATATTATATATATAATACTATATATGTATGGAAACCCCATCGTTTCATCATCAGTCAGGCCTAATAAAGCACTAGGCCTCGCTCACTTCAAACTTGCGAGGGGGGATTTTAACTGATATTACATAATTTTTATATATTGTAAACGCCATCCAGAGGTTGCCCCAGCTGGTTTAATAGGAGAGCTTATATTATTTATATATATATTATAATATTATATATGTATATATATATATATGTATGTGTGTGTGTGTGTGTGTGTGTGTGTGTGGTGTGTGTGTGTGTTTACAGCCCGGGGATGAAAAGCAATTATTTAACGGCAATATAAGCTCTAGGCTTGATATAGCCCAGTTGATTGATCAAAGGAGGCCTCTCCGACACCCGTCTAGCCAAATTAAAGGCCAAAGTGTAGTGTTGCATGTCATGGATTGCTCATCACCTGAGTTGAGAATCACGGGTCGCCACCGCCACGGCCAACAAGTGGCTCCATTGGGGGGACTTACCCCTCTG
The DNA here is from genome assembly GCA_023376005.1 of Doryteuthis pealeii. NCBI lineage: Eukaryota > Metazoa > Mollusca > Cephalopoda > Myopsida > Loliginidae > Doryteuthis > Doryteuthis pealeii. The sequence continues at coordinate 16,654,698 of CM042138.1, read as the reverse complement.
CAGAGGTGCAGTTGGTATATACTAACGCCACAACCGACAGGGCAGTCCTAGTTGAGATTGTTTACATTCCACAATTCTCCTCTATTTCATTTCAGTTTCATTTCGGTCATTTCAGTTCCTTTTATTGTATATTATGATTAAATATTATTTGATTATATATAGTATATATATATATATATATATATATATATATATATATATATATATATATAATATAATATATATAATATATAATATGTGTGTGTGTGTATATATATATTATAAAATGGTACGAGAGATAACCTACGCGAGTTTCACCATAAGATCTTCAGGGTTAAATCACTGATTAATCGAGACACCGACTAATAGGCAGTGATCGTTTGTCTCGATTTAATTCAGTGGATTTAACCCTGGAGATCTTATGGTGAAACTCGAGTAGGTTATCTCTTGTACCCATTTATAATAAATTTGCTCTACTTAGTATTGAGCACTTGTATTTGTTATATCGTTGACCCCTCTAGAATTCCACACTTACTAACCATTCGTGACAAATTCCATGGTAAGTCAACTTGCTTTATAAATATATATATAGTATTATATATATAAATATAAATGTTTGTTTCACTGTCATTTATCGCAAATGATTTACGCACACACACGCGCAAGCACACACCTAAAAAAGCGCAACAATGCTTTTTTTTCGATACACACCTTACACAGTCCCATACTCACACCGTAAAAGAGAATATTTGAGTCACATTTCAAGACCGTCTCCTTTTTCGAACCTCAATTTTAACAGAACTGAAGGTAACACAGGAATACCACTCGCATTTCTCGTTAGTTCTGTGATAAAAATGTTCTATATTACCTTCCATATACCAACCAATGCCCCTGAAATGATCTAATAATAGATTGATAACACTGGAGCGGTCGGCCAAATAACTTCCACTTTACGCTTTAAACCTGTGTTTTTTCATTCTTTCTTATATACTACATACCGTCGGATCACTTCTTCTTCAAAATATATTATTAATATATATAATATATTGTGTGTGTGTGGTGTGTGTGTGTGTGTGTGTGTGTGCGCGAGATAGAATAGATAGATAAACAAACAAAATAATTAGATAGATACGAACAAATGGAGATAGATAGTAGATATTTTGACAAGTAAATGTATTTGGGGGGGGGGTCGCTTCTTTTTTTGTCGTAATTCTTGTTTATTTAAACTAAAAGAAGAACATTAAACAAACATGAATAAAAAAAAATCTTAGTATTTTAAAGTAATATAGATAAATATGAACAAATTGAGATAGATAGATAGATAGATATAGAAGATGGATAGTTTTGAATAGACTGAGCCGGGTGTTATTTTAATAGTCACCGGGAGCAATTTTTGAGGCAGGGAGACCGGGACGCACTTCCTATGAATTACCGGAGAGATTGATAGATAGATACATAGGATTGATATGAACAGACAGAAATAGACAGATAGAGGAGAGAAGAGAGAGAGAGAGAGAGAGAGAGGAGAGAGAGAGAGAGAGAGAGAGAGAGAGAGAATTGAACAGAAGATGATTTTTATATAGAAAGGACAAAGACGTATAGACAGGGAGAGAAAGGAAATAATTATGAGAATAAAGAAGTGACAGTGCAGAGAAAGAGAATATATATATATAT
>CM042138.1:16638360-16653035 GCA_023376005.1 Doryteuthis pealeii | reverse complement strand
TTAATTTAGCAGGGATGTCGCGTATGTATCCGGTGGCCGAACGGATATGGTATCTGACTATGCTGTGAAGTCCCGGTTTCGATTCCTGTCGGTGGGGGGAGTCGTTGTATACATCGCTGAAGAGACTTAATAAAGTCGAAACAGTCTGTACGGTGTTCTGCATAGCGAGCCATCCTTTGCCGGGATTAACTTGTCAAGATTATTTTCTATAATTATCGAATTTTATGCGATACATGCATTATAATTGCCTTCAAGCAAATATATTATATATATAATATATATATATATATTATATATATATTATAAAGTAAAGTCGTCGGGTCGGCCCTAAAGTCGGTATCAGCCAGTCAGCGAGGGAGTCTATCCCCTTTTCAATAGTGCTAGACCAAGGAGATTGTTTTAGTATCTGAGGTGGAGCGCCACACCTACCATCAGCTCCTCACTTTACCGCACAGATCCCTGTGCTACTCATACGCTGAGTTGGCGAGGACCGGTATCGAACTAGGAACTTTGTGGTTTCTAGCCGAACGCTCTACCGACTAATTCTAATAAATAATAATAATACTTTATTCAACAATGCTTCTAAAATAAACAAACATCCAAAAATCGTATTCACTTCGCCGAAGGGCATGAGGCCTGTTTGTTGTTATTATTCTCTCAACGCCCCCTTACCTATTATGGTAGAGGCGTGTAGTATCATTTGACAAGGTTATTTTTGCAGGGATTGTTAGCTGTGTACTGTGGCCAAGGCGGTATAGTCTTTGACTATGCCTGCTGAGGTCCCGGTTTCGATTTCTGTCGGAGGGAAGTCGTTAGTATATATCGCTGATGAGACTTAATTAAGTCGAAACAGTCTGTTCGATATTCTACACACTGGGCAATCCTTTGCCGGGATTACACTTGTAAAGTTCATTTTCTATAGGAAAAAGTATCGAATTTTATGCGATACATCCATTGTAAGTGCCTTCAAGTAAAAATTTCAAAATAATAATAAATAATTATACTAATAAATTCTAATAATTTTTATATTATTATTATATAAATTATTATATTAGATGATTTAATATGATTTAAATTAGATGTAAATCACTGATTTCAATAGATTTAAAACTATATAAATCATTTGTTTTAAATGAAATAAGAAATTATTGATTGGAGTGTCGGGTTACGGCTGTCGTAATTTGTATCGGCTCGTAAAATCGATGTGACGAGGCCAGATCGAATCCTTTCAAGACTGCGTTGCTGTTAATTTACAATAGACTGTCTGTATGAATCCTAGCTCTACTTTTCGCCCTAATTAATGTGTGAAATATCAGGGTTCGATCCTCGGTAGATGCTCCATACTTGTGATCTTGTATAATATCCTATCCCGGCGAACGGAATCAGTAAATATCTGGAGAGGCAGATGTATACAGACATACATATATTATTACATGCTGGCTGAAATAGATATATAGATTGATACATACATACATACATACATAAACATACATTTCAAACAGACCAAAGTAAGGAGATGGATAGAGGCAGACATCGAAGGAAATAGATACATATATAAATATATACATACACACATATATACACGAAGGCTGAAATAGATAGATAGATCGAAGCATACATACTTACATACATACATTAAAACATGCCAAAATACATAGAGAGATAAATCAATACCAGTCTAGGAGAAAGAAAACTGAATTCAAACCTTTTAAACTCCGTTTAAGAAGTGACCTTGTGTCACATGCTGCTTGGGTCGAAGGGTTTTGAGCTGGTGGTGTGCTTGCGTAACTCTTATTGCTGTAAGAAATAAATTCAGTGATCCGAGTTCAAATCCTGCTGTTTGAGTGTTATTTGGCACTAATGCCATTGACAAAGGCATGAAACCGTCTGTACTGCCTACTCAGCTATTTTCACATGACTGGAAAGACTGGGACTTATAGCCTTGGGAAGACAACCAGTTTATGAGTAGGAACATGCTGAATTCAACCCAGCTTTACTCCACATACAAAATAGACCTTGTGTCGTATCCTGTCGTAGATGAGGGGTTGGGTAAATATATTCATTTGACCAGAACATTCCTTTTCATCCGAATGCCTTAATTCAGTTATTTCATCTGATCCAGTACTCTTTGTTTCAGAGTCTTAAACATTAATTATATACTATCTAAAATAGAGGAGTCCTAGTGGCTAACGTGCTGGACTACAACATTGTCCAAAACGAGTTCGATCCCCAGTCGTGCTATTGTGTTCACGTTCGAACTAATACCATAGGGAAACGTAGGAATACTCTAATCACACCAGCAATAGATTAAATAATACAACTATTGTTGTTCCCAAAGAATGGCTTTGGAACTGAATAACCCAAGAAGGTTAATATTCCATTAAACGAAACCAAACCGACAGTTTAAAATGAACCCTAAGTCATCCAATGTTTTCCAATCGGTTTCTGATACCGAGTTCAAAATTTAAAAAAAAATGCAGAATGAGCATATCTAATGTTACATAAGGAATAGGCATAGCCTATCATTTTTGTAATTAAGTGTAGCTTAATTTGAATTTTACAGTTGATAGAAAAGTGTATATATTGACAAGTCTTAATCCCGTGTCACGCAAAGCGGCCCTCTCTCATATGCTAAGAAGATCACAATATCAGATGAGCCTAGAATTACAGCTAACTGCTCACATTACTACTAAATAGCGAGTTCAAGCCTTGCTGAATGCCATATAAGTATCCCCCAAAAAGACCTTATATAATTAGGCCTGGTGGGAGGTCGGGAATTATTTTTAGTCACCACCTACCGCCTGCAACAAATGTTCCCAGAAATTCATATTCAGTGTAGATATTCTCAAAGAATGCAATCAAAAGATTACTTTTAAAATATCATGAATATTATGAATGCGCAAATAATAAAGGAATACATAGAATTTCAAATGCACTTCTATGATTTCACTAGCATTACTACATCAGATAGAAATAAAACCCTAAGGAAAGAAAAATAAATTTAATCACTGTAATCATAAAAAAAAACAGGAGAAGTGAAAGGAAAAAGATGAAACGACCTATTAAATAATCATTATTTAAATATTCGAATCAAGAAAATAAATTAACATTTAAAATATCAAATCGAAAAAAAGACAAATAATTGGAATTATCAAACGAGAGATTATTTAAAAAAAACTAAATTAGAAAGTATAAATTTGAAATTAATTAATTTAAAAAAAAAGTATCATATTCTAACTCTGATTATCATTATCATTATCTTTTATTTTTTAAATTTTTATTTTTTTATTTTTTGTCTGCCCGTCTTTTCCCCATGTTTCAGAAAATAGTGAGTTATCTGCCCTTACATGACCGATGCATATGGAAAGCCAATCACACGTGGGCCACGTCATTCAATCAGCAGTAAAGTTAACAATCAAACACCAATCAGCCAGCATAACTCAATAAACGGGGAGCTGTGGCCGAAGGAGCCGAACATAATTTGGTTCTAATGAAATTGTGTGTGTCGCATTAGGACTTAATCAATAGAAAGTGAGTGCTGCTGTCTTTCAGGCGAAAAGCGAACCATAATGTTGTTATGGGCGTTCCACATCATTATTTATCAAGTCCGTAGAATTCGGAGTAGACGTGCTATAATCTCCTTCCTGGAATCTGCTGTGTTCGTGTTTAGTGTTTGTCCCGTATATCTCTGTTCGTTGTCGGTTTTTACCAAAAGTTAAACTTACAAATTGGACATCAATGGTTTTGATGATCGCCAAGGAGAAGAGATATTTGAGATGCGTTTAAATTAAGAGTTCTTTTCATTCAATACATTTCAATTACTACCGCAAACACGTATAGTCCGCCCTGTCGGGTGGGGTGTTAGAATGCACCGACTGCACCTCTGCAGAGGGGTAAGACTCCCCAATGGGCTACCTGTTTGCCGTGGGTGGCCACCCGTGATGCTTAAGGATAGAACCCAGGTTGTTGAGCAGTCCATGACATGCAACACTCCACTTTGGCGCTTTCTTGGGCTAGACGGGCGGTCGGAGAGGCCCCTCCGATCAATCGGCTGGTCATGTCAAGCACTAGCACCTATATGATTTCCCCAACCCTATTGGCCTTATGGCAAGCCCCAACCCTTTTTATCATATGGATGCTAGAAGGCGTTGGCTGAGGGTCTACATGTCCTGGAAATGAGTGAAATGATGATGAGGTTCCAGTTTGGGAGGTTTGGGGAATGTGGAGCACCCCTTCATCACCATTGATCCCTGGTCCACTCTGGCTCGAAGTGGTAGTACCTGTTAGGGTCCTATCTATGGGTTAAATAGAAAAATGTATTTATAACAAAATGACTTTATTTCAAAACTCTATCGGCATTAAATGACCCACCGAGGTTGATATACCGTAAAACAAACCAAACCAAACCAAACACGTATAGTGTTTAAACCTTAATCCCTTCCTTTGTTCTTCTTTCTCTCCTCCATTTCCATCTATCTATCTATCTAGCTAGCTTGCTATTTCTCCCTTATTGTCTATCTATCTAGCGATCTATATATCTCTCTACCTATCCAAACATGTTCACATGCACGTATGCTTGTCTGAGTGAGTCTGTCCATTTCAGTGGTTGCATGCACGTATGTATATCTATCTATCTATGTAAACCCGCTCGACGGGGTGGGAGTCCAGTGGCTTCGTCCCTGGATCTTTACAAGTTAATAGCGTCGATACCAGGGGGCTCTACCCCAGGCAATGCCTGCCCCTTTGATTTATTGTCCAGTGCCTGAGGCGCCCCCCTTGAGGGGGAATACCGACGGGATCGACGCAATTTTTCACCCGCCACCCATGAGCTTTGGTTTGTGGGTGGTTCCACGTTAATAGGGCCTTGTGCCTAACCTATACAAGTGGGGTACGCGGTAAATACCATGTATATCTATCTATCTATCTATCTATCTATCTATGTATTGAAGCCAGCGCCATAAGTAACAATCATTAATACCTAAGGTCATAGCAACAACAACATAACATAATACACACACACATACACTCACACACACACACACACACACACACACACACTATATATATATATATATATGGTTGGCATCCGTCCGTCTACTGAAGACGATGTCGTAGTGTCCGCTTTTTGTTTTCATTATTATTTATCTTCAGCTGCGTGAGTGGCTGATCAGATCAATTGTTGAATGCCAATCTCTGGTGCAGTGACTGCAAACAAACAGTGATGCTTGCTGGGGTTGTTGCTGTTTCTCCTTTCTTTTGGCTGTTTTTTTCTGTGGTGGCTTTTTTCCTCTCTTTTTCACTTCTTTTCGTTCCTTGTTTTGACAAGGAGTCGCTTATCGCACGGTTTTCTGCACAAGCCTCCCATGTGTTGGTATCGATGTGTCATGTCTTCATGTTCCTTTTGCAGGCGTGGTCTCCCTACCGGTCGGGTGCCCTCCATAAATTCACCATACAGTAGGTCTTTGGGGATGCGGCCTTTGTCCATCATCCTGCATCTGAGGAGGAAATTGTCCAGTTTCCTCGCGTTGACAACATAACATAATATATATATATAAGTAAGTAAAGTCGTCGGGGCGGCCTAAAGTCGGTATCAGCCAATCAGCGAAGGAGTCTATCCCCTTTTCCCTAGCGCTAGACCAAGGAGATTATTTTGGCATCGAAGGTGGAGCACCACACCTAACACCAGCTCCTTACTTTACCGCACAGATCCCTGTGCTACTCATACTCATATATATATTATATATATATATATATATATATATATATATTATATAGTGTATATGAAGATTATGCTAAGTACATTTCTAAATCATTATGCATTGGAGTTTTTACCTCTAATTGATTTAATTATTGGAGTATCAAGTAAAAAAGAAAGACCAATAACACTTTCCCTGTGACAGGTGTGAATACTAGAAAAAAAAAAGTTAATTTTCTAGAATCATTTTTTTTTTCTTCTCGAGACTCTCTGGTTTTGTGCTATTTGATATTTACATGTGACAGACTCAGATTACAATAATAACAGAACTTTATTTGAATAAACTTAGTTCTGAGGTAAATAAATAGGCAACAAGAATCAAGAAAATTATATATTTTACACATTGGTATATTTTGCAATAGCTCTTAAGTAAACATATCAAACGTTGTAATAATTAAATTATCGTACTGTTGTATATCTACCGGTCCTGCTAGTATTTTATATAGTACAATATAGCCGCAGACAGAACAATTTGTTCACAACTGAAAATGTTGATATAAACTGTATTTTCTTTATATAACTAAAATATAACATCTTTTGAAACATATAATGTGTGTTCTATGTATTTCCTGTTACTAACTTCCATCTATCATCACCTTAACCACAATATTTTGCGGGCTAATTCAGCAAATTTGTTCTAACTTGAGTCCATCTTTTGTTCATTTTTCCTATTTTTACGTTAAAAACGCAACATATGTCCCTGGATTTGTATATAAGGGACTCTCCAAGAGAGTTGTTGCTTTCAGATGATTACCCGCGGGAATCATAAAGTTTTACTCTGTGCATCCATCAAAGCGTCTGGGCCCCACACGAGTCGAAGTTTACGTAAAATATAATTGATTTGACATTGTGTGATGTTTAATAAATGCTTAGAATGTCTGCGCTTTGTGAAAAGTCTAATAAAAAATCGGTATTCAGTTTTAGTCATGTAGATATTTTCATAAGGTAAGTCTTCTATTCAAATAAGTTATATCTTGACGTGTTTTTTTTTTACTTTAAGATCTCCAATAAACATTTTGCTTTTGAGGAATGTTTAGCATGTTAGTCTCATGGAAACGCTATTGGGACATTATGGAGTCAGTTTTTTAAGGCAATATTTCCCTACGGGGAAAAGTGCACTCTCAAATTCTACCTGGTCACAGTGTGTATTATCGGTAATGGAATAGTTTCAAAAAATACAGAATGGCGACCATTTATTTCTGGGATGCTTGCATAGAGAATTCGGACTGCGTTTCGGCATATCATCTTCCACCTGCCATTCTCGTCTTGTTACTCTCACTGTTGGCCCCTGGGTGCAGAAATGTAAAAGGGAAAACGACATATGCCATTTATGGATATTTCTTTTTCTTCGGGTTTTTTTTTTCAGTTTTTGTTTTCTAGAATAATAGTTGTCACAAGTAAAATACATTTGTCCCACTTCATTTTCAAATAATAATCAAGATTATACATCGAATGACTAGAATTAAACGATAGAATTTTTCAAGTTGTAGCTATGTCAGTACTACTATATGGCTGCACACCTTGGAATATAACATAATCCTTGGATAAAAATGCTAGTTGGCAACAAGGGTGCTGCGTACTGTGTGACGTTGATGTAGGTGAGGATTTGGTTTTCCCTGTAGATTTGATTTTCGTTGTGAAATAGCTTGAGGACATTGTCTGAGAGTTTTAAAGTGACATAAATAGATCACTATCTTGATATTAGATGATATTTTGATCTTAAACCCGAATATTTATTTTAAAAAATAGAATGATTAAATGTATACATAGTTAAAAGCGCGTGGTATAATGGATAGAGTCGAAGAAAATGAGCTCGTCGAACCGAGTTCAAATCCTAGACGAAGCTACAGTTCACATAGTGCTAATATCCTAGGTAAAGGTATGAATACAACTACTCTCCATCCAGCTATGAGGTAATAATAGGGCAGTCTGTGCTCTTTAGCCTTGGTTAAGCAACCAGTCTAGGAGAAGGAAAATCTGAATTCAAACCTGTTAAACTCCGCTTGGGGTGGTCAGTACCAGAATAAGCTCAGTCCTAATTAGGGATCTATTTTATTAATAATAATATATTTCCCAGGGGTACTACCTCAATGGGGAAATGCAACCAGTTTCATCTGGAATTTAAACTCGTGTTGATCTATCTATTTTTCGATGAGATTAAGCTGTTGTTTTTATGCTTCCTCTCAGAGGCCTCCTGGAAGATTCTTATATTTTATTTTTTATTTCATTTTTGTTCTATTTTAATTCTCACATTTATGTTGATAATCATTACACTCGGACAAAATGATCTGTGAGTATTAGTCTTATAGTAAAACAAGTGTATACTAGGTAACACCAAAATAGTTCATGTGATCAGTTTAGGCCATATCGAAGGAAGAAACGTAAATATTTTTTTAAATCTCGCAAAAAAGCAATAACGAACATAAAGAGTTGCTACAAAGAAAAATAGTTAATTCAAAGACCAAATTATTCGATTGGGGAAATACTCAGCGTAATCTTGAAAATAAGTAAAACAGTCCGTTTTTTACAGCACGGTCAGTTTCTTTATTAATATATTTTTAGCAGGATTCTGTATTTATGGTTCTTTTACTAAAAAGCTCTCGCATTGAAACTTATAAAATCTTAGGATATAATTATTCAGACTCTTATCTTTATAGTTCTTTTGTCGGTTCATTTTTCATATTTCATAAAATAAAATAGGGATAGGTAGATCTTGTAAAAACATATATTTCCCCAAATATATTTGGTAAAAAATATTTCAGACATATTTTCATTAAAAGTTAAGCACTTCTGGAAATTTTTGTGAAAATCGGACCTTTAATTTAATTTTCAAAGAATTTTTAAAAAGCCGGTCGTCATAACTTGTTTTTGGCTACCTTAAATTTCAATTGATTTAATAGTGCAAAAATGTAAACATTGTTTTTCGTTTATAATTTTCATTATTTCCGTGAGCTGAAAAAGATCTAAACAATAATCAACAGTTTTTTAAAATGTTTCTTTTGAATGAACAAAAATTCTCAAGATAATATTAAGCTTTATGTAAGTTTCATTGTGTTAAATATAGGGAGGTAAATTTCACAGCGAAAATTGGTGGTACCTAGTGTATACATATATAGTGCAATTCATTGTTACAAAGGAAAACCTTCAGCAAAATGAAAAAGAGTTTTCTCCTATGAATTATTTCCAAATACCTAAATTAATCATTCAAACGACCATTCCCTCCTAGATTTAGTGATGGCTGCAATCTGCAAATTGTTTGTAGAATTAATCAAAAGAATGTTTGTAATAGTCCACGACGAGAGCATGTTAAACACAGGAGACCATGTTTAACACTGCGTCCTCCAATCAGACTGAAGAGATGTGTTAAAATGTTAGTTACTTTACCCTCTCCTAGTCAGAATGCATGAGATGATGACGTGACAACTCTTCGTTACGTCTTGCACTTATTTCCGACTGGAGAGATGATGTGTCCACCTTGCTTACGGTTACGGCTCTTCTTCTAATGGTGGAATGTATGTGTGTATAGAGAAATATTCAATATTCTTATCTTTGTATCACAGGGGGTGGAATTCTGTTTGTTGCAGCTGTGCAGTTGTTAGCAGTACTTTGATTTTATGGAGTCTGGACCAACTTGAGCTGGGTTTAGACCGTCGTGAGACCCGGGTTAGTTTTATCCTAGCGATCGGCACGTGTGTTACGTGGCCGTGGCCACGGCTATCCAGTCCAGTACGAGAGGAACCGCGGGAACGGAGTAACGGTTCGCGTGCTCGCTTGAACGAGCGGCGGTGCCAAGCTGCCTCCGCACGATAACGTTTGAAAGCTTCTAAGCCGGAACCGCGACCGGTGTCGCCACGGTATTACGAAAGGCGTCTCTTTTCGTTCCGCTGGAGCCTGCCATAGCGGTCGTCTGTCGCTATTAGCGGCGGCTGTTGCGTTCGGCGGGGCGGTTCGCCGTCTTCGTCATCTTACCTTGTGCCATTAGGTTTTTTAGTAATAACACAAGGCCACTAATTTTTCTCATGAGTATATTTTATTTCCCCCCAGATTAAAAATGCCGAGAGCAAGACATTTCATGTCTTTCTCCGATCAATTTCCACCCTGACGTTTCACCCCTCGTTTCTGCACTTCGCCACGTACCATTCCATTATCCAATAAAAAAGCATTCTGTTACTTATACCTTTCCATTCCAATCCACACATCATCATTTAAACTTTTCCGTTCTAATCAGGCCACTGTCACGATTCCACGTCATAACAATTATATAACTCATATTTATTTGGTGACCACACTGTGTATAAAGTTGTGTGCTATCTACAGTACATCGTTGAGATTTGTCAACGTTGTTTTAGGATGACTGATACTAGAACAATAGATAGAACACATTAGAAAAAATGACAATAAACACAAAGGAAGGGGGACAACAACACGGAAAGGAAAATGAGAATATAAAAGCCCAAAGAACAATTGAACGTATAAATAACATAACAGACCAAAAGGAATAGAAATAAGCATGCAGTGCACAACTTTAATCATATCGTTTTAAAACAGACAAAAAAATGGACATGACGATTACGGAGAAAAATAGATACATGTTACAACTTTAGAATAATGTAAATATCATTGAAAATAACTAATCAATTCCATGGATTTCAAAATACTTTGGAGATTTTACCTTTAGGATTGTACATACTTCACCGTTACAAATGAAAACCTTCACCCAAATATGACCGAGTAAAATAGAATCTTCTTCGGTGATTCAATTACAAAGAACTAATCTCTATCATCGGAATATGTGGATTATAGAAAATGCAGTCAGTTAGTTTTGAAGAAAGTAGAAAAACTGTATTTTATTATTCCGTAAAACTGTGATCCATCTTGACGGCAAAATCCACAAATGACAAGTTTTCTTCTTCTTGTTGATTAAATCTAGGTCTGGTCTCCTGGACGGGATTAGGAGATCCGTCTGTATCTCAAAAACCCAAAGGATTGTATGCGTCTCATTCTCTAGGATAGATTACGGTTTTTGCATATACTATTTAGTAGCATGGTGAAAATTAAATTTCTTGCACAATTCTCAGTGGATCACCTTTCCCACCCAGTCGTGCTTAGTCTCGAACCCTCTTTATTCTATTTTTCTGCATTCGCTTATAATATGATTAACCCTTTTGTCCCTTGTCTCCACGCATTCTACACTTGCTATTCTGTTGCGCCTTGCGTCTTATAGTTTGTTCTTATGTTGTCTTGCTCAAATTAGGTTTGAGGTTTTCCCTTTATTATTATTATTATTATTATTATTTTATTATTATTATTATTATCTCCTTTTGAGTTTTCACATCAGCATTAGCTGATGGTCTTTCACTGGAGTCTGAGTGACAGCAAGTCTCCTCAGCTCTCCAGGACTCTTCTGAGTATTCTGGCAGATTGCAGCCGTGAAGTGTTCTGAAAAGTTTCAATCCTTCCTCTGATTTCCAAACTTTCCAAACCCTTTTCCAATCCTTTTGGGACTGTTCCAAGTGCACCAACTACAATTGGTATAACTTTCACTTTCATATGTGGTAATAGAGATGAGACTGTAAACCATGTACTATGCGAATGTAGCAAACTAGCACAACGGCAATACAAAACTAGACACGACTGGGTTGGAAAGGTGATAAAAAAAATTACATTTTGACCATACAACAAAATGGTATATGCATACCAGAATCTGTTCTTGGGAACGAAACGCATAAAATTCTCTGGGACTTTGAAATAAAAACGGATCACCTTATCCCAGCAAGAAGACCAGACCTAGTGCTGATAAACAAAAAAGAAAGAACTTGTCAACTGGTGGATTTTGCAGTTCCAGCAGATCACAGGGTAAAGCTAAAGGAAAATGAAAAAATGGACAAATATCTGGACCTTGCCAGAGAACTGAAAAAGTTATGGATTATTATTATTATTAAATGAATCATTCTAACAAGTGCTGCTCCCTTTAGACCAATTGAAGGTAGCACTATTCGAAAATCACCCAGAATTATTCAAAATATTGTATGTACCATTCTACAGCCTAACACAAGAATGCATATTTCTTTAGTAGTCACGCAATACATATTTATTAGTCCGTTGGACATTTTTTGACGCGTCTACAACCTGTATGTAGTACACCTTTGGCTTGGTCTAAAGACCTATTTCTATATACGGAAAATTACAATTCCTTGAAATAATAAACAGTTACATATATTCAAAAACATACTTTTAAAAAAATCTAGGTGACTAAAGAACAACAATGAAGTAAAGAAAAAAAACACAGTGGAATTAATATTTTGTTTGATAAACCGAACAAATATTATTCTATGTTAATAAAGCTAAAAAATAAAGTATTTGTTCTCGAGAGGAATAGGAAAAAAAACCTGCACGCTATTTCCTGTCTGGAAAATTCAATATTGCAAACAGAAATCGTTCAATAGGTGAAAGTTTGGCTTTTTTCTTTGCGTTGAATTTTTTAATACATAAATATTCTTTATTGAATGATCACCATATTTGCAATATATATATATATATATATATATATATATATATATATATATATATATATATACAAGGTGTGTCAAAAAAGTATCGAGACTTTTTGTACTTTTTGAGACATTTTGTATTCTGCAAAAATTAACGTTCAAGTCATTGTTCATTTCTATCTTGATAAATACAGCTTCAATATCGATACTTATATGACACACCTTGTATATATATATATATATATATATATATATATATATATATATATATATATGTATGTATGTGTGTGTGTGTGTGTGTGGTGTGTGTGTATTTTGCTTTGAATAAAGAGTCACATCAACTGAGGAAGTCCTTCGCGTCAGAAGGACAAAATATTTCTCCCCACTTGGACTTATTTGAGTCATCATTTTTGTTCATTCCTCCCTTTACCTACCTCATACTGTCGGATTCTACTCCAACTACCTATCTTCATATATATATATATATAATATATATATATAAATATATAAAGTCGTCGGGTGGCCTAAGTCGGTATCAGCCAATCAGCGAGGAGTCTATCCACACCTACCATCAGCTCCTTACTTTACCGCACAGATCCCGTGCTACTCATACGCTGAGCTGGCAAGGGCCGGTATCGAACTAGGATCCTCATGGTTTCTAGCCGAATACTCAACCGACTGTGGTAATGTATGCTAAATTATAAAAATGAAAGGCAGTGTAAAAACTAAAAACTTCATGTTTTTAAATAAAAAAATAAAAAGAACAGAAATAAAAAAATACAAGTAAAATAAAATAATAGATTATTAAAATTACTTACAGTGGTGTGATATGATGTTTTGTTAATGTGTGCTTAAATCATTTTTATTCTTATTTTTATCCTTCACACGTGAAATCGACTGCTATTCAAAATCTTGAATAATCCAGTGGATTTAACCCTGAAGATCCTTATGGTGAAACTCGAGTAGGTTATTACTGTGTACTTTATGATAATATATATATATATATATATATATATATATATATATATTATATAGCTTAAACACCATCCCCTTTACAACATCCATCAAATGGCCGAGAGGTTAAAGAATCAGTTGGACGAAATGTCAGTCGGGTTTTGCTCCTGGTCAGAGGTAATTGTTATGTCTAGCCACACTGAAGAGACGCAAAACATCGAAACACAGTGTCTGTGGATGACTTATACACACACACACAAACACACACACACACCATATATATATATATATATTGAGATATGTGCTTAATTAAAGTCATACCTAAGCGTAAACAAATCAAGAAAAAGTCGATCTCTGTATGTACAGAGATCGACTTTTTCTCGATTTGTTTACGCTTTACATTTAAACCGATATGCACGCCTAATTCATTTAATTCTAATT
This sequence comes from Doryteuthis pealeii, assembly GCA_023376005.1. Lineage (NCBI taxonomy): Eukaryota > Metazoa > Mollusca > Cephalopoda > Myopsida > Loliginidae > Doryteuthis > Doryteuthis pealeii. The sequence continues at coordinate 16,639,394 of CM042138.1, read as the reverse complement.
AATTAATTACCAAAATTAGGTATGACTTTAATTAAGCACATAATCTCCCCAAAATTGTCGGCCTTCGCCATTTCAAACACATTGTTTGACCACTTCATATATATGCAGAAATACACACAGTTATTGCTATTGATCTACCCCATTATGTCACCAATCATTTAATGCATATCTTCGGTCGGTTTTACGGAATATAAAGTACAGTTTTTCTACTTTCTTCAAAACTAACTTACTGCATTTTCTATATTCCACATATTCCGATGATAGAGATTAGTTTGAATCCCTTTTCTTTTAAATTAGTCTTTTTTCCATCCCACATTAAAATATCCCCAATGAACTCAGATTTTACCGACCAGTCAAAAATGCCTTCCACACCTTAAAAAAGGTCACTCGATTTTAGTTACTATGATTAGGTTATCTTTAGCAGATGTGGAGACCACCCCGAGGGCGATCAAAGTTCACTTATTTTGGATTTTGTTTAAATGTATATACGTTAAATGTATAATTATAATTGTTCATTGATAGCTACAAATCGTGCTGGTTTAGTTTAGATTTGAGCCGAGCAGCTCATATGTATACACTTAACGACATATGTATACACAAACGCATCATCTTCCTCATCTTTTAGACTTCAAATAAGACCGCTGTCTAGCAGAGATCCTTTGTATTAAGCAGAGCGTGATCTTTAGTGAATAATCTTGGTTGTTCCTTGGTACTCCTCTGTCTTGCAGGTCCTTCGTCAATGATTGCAAATGGACTTCTCTCAGTATCAAGACAAGGTTAAATAACCCAGTCTGTCCAACTATTTATTAATAGCTGGTGGAGAGTCGTTGGATGGATACATTTTCAAGGGTATTAGCGCTATGTGAAAATGCAAACATTATTTGAACTCGGTTGGACGAGTCCATTTTCTAAGATTTTACCATTACATCACGCGCCTCCTATCTATGGTTGAATTGGAGTTTAATATTCTGTAAATATGGGCCGGGTTAGCTCAGTCGGTAGAGCGTTCGGCTAGAAATCACAAGGTTCTTAGT
>CM042138.1:16630860-16633360 GCA_023376005.1 Doryteuthis pealeii | reverse complement strand
CTACCATCGTTTTATTACTAATTCCACCGTTGTATCTGCTCGCTTCTTAAACCGAGTATATTTTTATATGGTTGAGTTTTAAAAATGTCATGGTTGACTTTGTCGGTTGAACCATTCATAATTGGTGCAATTCAGTAAAGATCAGTCCATTTGGGGACGTCGCCATGTAAACTCAGAGTTGACCTTTCCTTCGGCCAACTCAATAAATATTTGTTTGTGACCACTCCCTAAATGGTCAACGTTTTGGCTTTGCAAAAAAAACCACAACATCTTGGTGCTCACACTGGGATGGTTTCCCTCAGTTCGTTTCTATGCTGTGCATGCCTGGTAATTGAGTTAATAGTTTAACCTTTTAGGTGATCTGATTTCAACTAATGTCATATTGTCGCATTATTTTCGTAAGCTCTTGAGACTGTCTATACTATTTAAAGTGTATCTTGAGATCTTTCAAATGATAAAAGAAAAAATACAGAAATGAATCCCGTTGCGTATTTAGCAAATAAGCCTGTGTTTTTACTTTCTTATCACTCTAATGAGTTTGGTTTTATTGATCTAGATATGAAATTCACTGGTTCAATTTGTATGCGGAATAGATAAACACACACACACTCACACAGAGATACACATAAATACCCTCACCCACACACAAACAATCACAAACAAACGTACACTCACCCCTAGACAGTCGTAGAAAATGGACTTATCCAAACAAGTTCGAATCCCGGATCGAGCCTGTTTACTTTTCCACATAGCGCTAATACCCTTGCAAATGAATGCATCCAACTACGCTACACCAGCTATGGGTAAATAGGACATACTGAGTTATTTAGCCTTGGCTAGATAATAAGTATATGAGAAGGAAAACTCTGAATTCAAAACTGTTAAATTCAGCTTAAGAAATTGACCTTTGGCGGCGGGTTGATATATATATATATATATATATATATATATATATATATATATATTATATATTATATATATATATATCAAACCCGTCGATCAACAACAAAAATAAAACTATTTATTACTACACCAAATTCAAATCAAACCTCTTCATTAAAAATAACACAAAACTCTCCTAAAAATCCCTAAGCCAAACGAACGTAGTATATAGATACATTTGCCCATTCCGAGAGTGTCTCTCAGAAAATAAACTATACACTAATAGCTACATTGGCCATACAACAACAACACTATCCGCCGTCTTACATACCATCTCTCCGACACAAGCTCCATAAAACAACACTTTATTAAAAAACACCCAGAAAAATCCACCTCCCCCGAAATTAGAAAAATCTTAAACGAAAATACTAAAATTATCTACAAAAATAACAATAAGAAACGCCTACAGATCCTAGAAGCCATATGCATTAAAAATAAAAAACCTAACATTAATAAAATAGCCTTTAAAGTCGGAGACAACGTATTAAATATCTTCAATAACTAACACTTACCTAACCCCCCTCTTAAAAATAATAGACTCTCTGAATTAGATAAAAGCATAGATAACAAAACTAAAAATCAACTAAAAACCAAATTACATAACCCCATGAATACGACTGGCGAAACAGTCGAAAGCGCTCGGGAAATTAGTATGAAAAATATCATGAATCAACTCGATCCAGATTCAAAAAGGATAGTCAGAAGACTGGAAAAAATATCTATACAAAAAAATGAAAAAAGAATACTCCGTGTTGTTCAATAACACATGTCTTAAGAATAATTTGCTGCCAAAATACACAAAATTTAATATATATATATATATATATATATATATATATATATATATATATATATATATAATATATATGTTGTGTGCGTGTGTGTGTGTGTGTGTGTAGGAAATAACAAATTTAGTCTTTACATGGGTATAAGTTTATTAGATAAGCAAAATTCGAGGACCACATGTGCAAGATTCCAAGTATGTCTTGACTTTTACATCAGAATATATATATATATATGGAACTCTTATAGAAATGTTGACATATTTAAAATAAGATATATATATATATATATATATATATATATATATATATATATATATATATATGAGGTAAAATAAGGAATGAAAGAACAAAACTCAGACAAAAATGTGTAGTTATATTTCGCTGGAATATTGAATTCAGCTTCTTCTGCTTTTATTGAATCATTAGGATCATACAAGTGTTTTATAGAAGGGGTAAGTAGGTAGGTGGGTAAGATTTGTGATGAGGGAAAGATTTGATTGGTTATAGGAGACATCTTTGGGGAAGATAAGAAGGGAGACAGATGGGAAGAGAGTGGAGGGATGTCTACTCTCTTGTTGGAGTTTTTGTTCTTTCATACATTATTTTACCTCATTCTGTCGGATTCATTCCAACCCCATTTTCCTCATATATATATATATATATATATATATATATATATATATATATATACATATATATAAATGTGTGTGTGTGTGGGGGGTGTATTAAGACAAAGAGAGATTTTAATCCGCTGTTTCATTGTCTATGTGGAA
>CM042138.1:16610860-16625860 GCA_023376005.1 Doryteuthis pealeii | reverse complement strand
TAAATAATTAAATAGGGTATAGAAATGACGCTATAAATGCAGAATAGCGCACAAGAGAATCGCATTTTACGTATATATAGCATTAGATTACGAAAACTCACGAAGTAGCCTGATCCTAACCTTAAGACTAAAACTAACATTAACCCTAACCCTAAAACCATAAGTTTCGGGTATTTCCGTGAAATGCAATGAAATGTAATTTTTTCATACGTAATATGAGTAAGTAAACTCGTCAGTGCGGCCTAAAGTCGGTATGAGCCATACAGCGAGGAAGTCTATCCCCTTTTTACTAGCGCTAGACAAAGGAGTTTTTTTTTCGTCTGAGGTGGAGCGCCACACCTACTATCAGCTCATTACTTTACCGCACAGATCCCTGTGCTACTCATACGCTGAGTTGGCGAGGACCGGTATCGAACTAAGATCCTTAAGGTTTCTAGCCGAACGCTCTACCGACTGAGCTAACCCGGCCCTTATATACGTAATATAAAATGGCACATGGGAAGCATAATAGCGTGCAAGAGGTAATATTACGTATAACATGTATTTTATATTACGTATAAAATCGTCGGGGTGGCCTAAAGTCGGTATCAACCAGACAACGAGGGAAACTATTCCCTTTTCACTAGCGCTTGGTGGAGCGCCATACCAACCATCAGCTCCTTACTTTACCGCACAGGTCCCTGTGCTACCCATACGCTGAGTTAACGAGGACTGGTATCGAACTGGGGACCTTGTGGTTCCTAGTCGGACACTCTAACGACTGAGCTAAACCGGCCCTGATTTGAGTTGTAGTGTGTTAGAATGGTATAAGTACAAGACACTTTGTGGAATGCCATGGAAGAAGAGGAGAAGGAGATGAATGAAATGATTATGACAGACATTTTTTTTTTAAGTTAAAAATGATTCATAGAAGAGAAATGACATTTGAAGATGAAAACGTGTAGGAGGAGAAGGAAGAGTTGTTAGAGAAAGAGAAAGGGGGAGAAGCGAATTGATGTGGGAAAAAATGTATACGACAGAATAGCAAGACTGTGTCAATTATTATTAGTATTGAATTAGTACAATTCAACGTTAATCTATATTGATAATGACAATCATGTCAATAAGAATTCTGCATTTATTAATATAATTATCTGTCCGACTAAATTAGTGAATTTTGATGGTCTATATATTAATATTCTAATGAAAGGAAAAACTGTTGTGTCTGAATATGTAGCCGGTAATTTGTTCAACCAACCAACCCAATATTAAGCCGCCTTGTCGGCTGGGGAGTTAGAATGCACCGACTGTACCTCTGCAGAAGTGTAAGATTCCCCCAATGGGGCCACCTGTTAGCCGTGGGTGGCGACTTGTGATGCTTTAGGATAGAACCCTGGAGGATAAGCAGTTCATGACTTGCAATACTCTACTTTGGCCCTATCTTGGGTTAGACGGGCGGTCGGAGAGGCCCCCTCCGATCAATCGGCTGGTTACGTCAAGCCCTAGCACCTATATGATTTTCCCAACCCTATTGCCCGTATGGCAAGCCCCAACCCCTTTTTATCATATGGGTGCTAGAAGGCGGTGACTGAGGGTCTACATCTCCTGGGAATGACGTTAAACTCTATCTGATGGTGAGGTTCCAGTTTTGTAGGTTTGGGGAATGTGGAGCACCCCTTCATCACCACTGCCCCCTGGTCCACTCTGACCCGGAGTGGTAGTACCTGTAAGGGTCCCATCTATGGGTTAAATAGAAAAACGTGAGTTTATAAACAAAATTGTATTATGCATTAAGAATTGAATTTATTTCACAATTTTGTCAGCCTTAAATAACCCACCGAGGTTGATATGCCGTTAAACTGAAAAAAAAAGAAAGAAAAAAGCATAATATTAAGCTGAAGTTTAAGTCTTAGAAAGTTGCCTAATACACAGGTATATACGGTAGGGCAGTGTACATGCTGTAATGTTTAGCAAGCTAGATCATTGTAAGTGAGTTTGATTCTCATTAGGCGCCCCACTGGTCTGGCCTTGTGGCACATCTAAGCTAAGCTTAGTAATAAAAAAAATTGTTAGCAAGTTAGATTTGCAGACCAGTGTTAATGAGTTCGATTCTTATTGGGCTCCCATACTTCTGACCTTGGGCCACATCTAAGGTAAGCGTAGTAAATAACAATATGCAGTAGATTTCTCTCACCCTCTCTCTCTCCACTCACAGACACACACACACACACACACACACATATATATAATATATATATATATATATATATATATATATATAATATATATATATATATCACAGTGATATATATATATATATATATATATATCACTGTGAACCCCCATATCTAAACTCTCTTTCTCTCTCACTCTCTTCCCCTCTCTATCTATCTATCACTCTCACCCAATCTCTATCGCTCTTTATATATATATATATATTATATATATATATATCACTCACTCACTCACACTGCCAGTCTTTGTCTCTCTCTCTCTCTTGTATCTCTCTCTCTCTCTCTCTCTCTCTCTCTCTCTATCCATTATATATATAATAATATATATATATATCATATGTTAATGGAAGGAAAAACGTTACGTCTGAATATGTGCCCAGTAATTTGTTCTTTGTTTGGTTTCTTTGTTCAATGGTATATCAAACTTCATGGGTTATCTAAAGCCATAGCCACCATTGTAGAAGAATGCAAGTGGTACAGCCAGTTTAGCTCAGTCAGAAGAGTGTCCAGCTGGGAATTTCAAGGTTCCTGGTTCGATACCGGCCCACGCCAACTCAGCGTATGAGTAGCTAAACATGAGATCGTTCAAATCGTCCAAAATGAAATGCAAAAATCTAAATCCTGATTATCTGATGTTGCTTAATCACCGAATTCTTATTTCTTATGAGTGTCTTCATTTCAGTTGAATAATGGACCAATCCGTTTTTATTATAACGATTATAAAGGGAATAAATAAGACATACTACACAGAAAAAAATAAGAAGAAAAGAAAGAAAGAGAGTAGGGAAAGATAGAGAGAGTGGATGAGTGTGTAGAAGCGATAACGTTAATCTATTTCAATGGCACATGAGGAAAAGATAAAAAGGAGGAAAGAAAAAAGAGTGTAAGAGAGTTAAATCAAGATTATTATACTTTTTACATAATGAACTATTTAGCAATAGTTGTTAAGTAAACATATCAAACGTTGTAATAATTCAATTATAATACTATAGTATATCCATAGGTCCTGCTAGTAATGACAATAATGTTGTTATTAATATCAATCAGTATTTTTTGTATTATTCGGACTATTGTCCTCATCTTCAATGTACATGTGTTAAACTGTGGTAATTATTATTGTATTCCAGCTATGTTTAGCGGAATGAGAACGGGATAGCCCTGTGGACTGAATAAAGAGTTAGGTTCAAAGTTCTGAGATGGCTCCCAATTACGACAAGAAGTTCCCGATCATGACAAGAAGGTTCCCGAGTGCGAGATGGTACCTGAGTCCGAGAAGGTTCAAGAAATACCTGAAGAAGGCCAGAGGGCATATCGGCCGAAACATTGTACGGATAACAATGGAGATGAGGACAATAGACAATAATATTATCAAGCATCATCACAAAAATTCAGAGTAATATCAATCAGTTCGAATTTACGATGGCACTGAGAGAAAAGTCTTATAATTCAAATAACGTCCGCCCTGTCGGCTGGGGCGTTGGAATGCACCGACTGCACCTCTGCAGAGGGGTAAGACTCCCCCAATGGAGCCACCTGTTGGCCGCGGGTGGCGACCCGTGATGCTTAAGGATAGAGCCCAGGTGGATGAGCAGTTCATGACATGCAATACTCCACTTGGGCTAGACGGGCGGTCTGAGAAGCTCCCTCCGATCAATCGGTTGGTCATGTCAAGCCCTAGAACCTATATGATTTTCCCAACCCTATTGCCCTTATGGCAAGCCCCAACCCCTTTTTATCATATGGGTGCTAGAAGGCGGTGGCTGCGGGTCTACATGTCCTGGGAATGACGTTAAACTCTGTCTGCAGTTTTGGAGGTTTGGAGAATGAGGAGCACCCCTTCATCACCATTGCTCCCTGGTCCACTCTGATCCGGAGTGGTAGTACCTGTTAGGGTCCCATCTATGGGTTAAATAGAAAAATGTATTTATAAAAAAAATTGTATTATCCATTAAGAATTGATTTATTTCAAAACTTTATCGGCATTAAATGACCCACTGAGGTTGATATGCCGTAAAACAAAACAAACCAAACCAAACCAATCAAATAACGTACCAATTAATAAATCGTGTGATAAATGATTTCTAAGATAATCGATCATTCATAAAAATTGGAAATTTAGAACAAGGGTAACATCGATATTCGTGTTAAGTTGCGGCTGGAGAGCTAATCCTGTAAATGAACAGAGAGTTTTAAATTGTGTCTAGACAAACAATACAGAGAATATAAGAGACTTGAACATTTCGATTATTTATCACAGATATGATATTAAAAAAAAGTGAATGATCGATGGGAAAGATACGTTTAACTTTATGATTGTCCAAACAACTAGTTTTCCAGTATTTATGGATTATCATGTCGGCGGACCTTAGAATATGTTATAGACTGGACCCCTTAGAGGGTTGTTAAAATTACAAGCTCAATGTTTTTTTTACTAATTTTAAATGTTGCTACACAAGACCAACTTTAAGGAAGTCTAGAAAGGAACAAGTCATTATTTCCCGATTATGCATTGGTCATACAAAACTAACGCACTCCTATATACTCAAACAAGAACAACAACCACAATATGAAACATGTCAAACACCATGACAGTTAAACACTTATTCATGGAATACAGATTTTTGCTCACATCAGAAACTGTTATTTTAAAGCAAAGAATATGAAGGATCTGTTTGAAAATGTCAACATGGAGGATATTCTCTCTTTTTTTAGGGAAATAGGATTATACAATAAAATATAGATATGAAACAAATCAATACCATACAACATAATCCCCAATAATGCTAACAAATTGTTAAAATAAAATTACTAAAAAGTATAAATGTAAATACACGATATGTAATACTTGCTAACCGTTAGGCATGACATAACCCCGGACGGGTTGATATGTCGTTAAAATCAATAAACTAACAAATAAGTTTTTTTTTATTAATGCAATTACTTAGAAATAAAGTCGAGCTTTGGACATGTACTCCCGGGCAGATGAGTCAGTAGCTTTTCTTTATAGACGCAAGACGTGTTTTTCGAAGATCTGGAAAACTGATTTTCCTAACGGATTTTTCTTAGTATTACAGTTTTTTAAATTTCTGACATGATATTGTAGAGAAAACAGACAAATTGATATAAACTTGTCTCACGCGGGCACCTCACGTGGTGTAATGGTTAGCAAACTAGATTTGCAGATCATTGTTAATGAGTTCGATTCTCATTGGGCGCTCCATACTCCTGGGCTTGTGCCACGTCAAAGCTTAGCTTAGTAAATAACACCACATCTAAGGTAAACTGAGTAAATAACTATAGACTTGTCTCACTAGCTCAAGGATAGTGTTCATACTCTGCACCTCGGATTATCAGAAAGTTTGTAAAGCCCGCAAGATACAGAGATGAAAAATAATATAGATGAGAAAAGATTAGTATTATTAGCGTTATTCGGACTATTGTCCCCATCTTTATTGGTATTTGTACAACGTTTCGGCCGATATACCCTCCGGCCTTCTTCAGGTATTTCTTGTCGGACTCGGGAACCTTCTCGGACTTGGTAAGCTTCTTTTCGAACTCGGGAACTTTCTTGTCGTAATCGGGAGCCATCACGGAACTTTGAGCTTAACCCATTATTTATTCCACGGGGGTATCCTGTTCTCATTCTGCTAACCATAGCTGGGGTAGGAGTTGTGTTAATTAATTATTTTTCTAACTGCTTTCACTCAGGATTGAACTCGGGAACCAGAGATAACTGTCACTTAGAACTGTCTTTTAACCTAACAACTAATCCACTCGGCCATGTGTCCAATTGGATATCCCCGTGGAATAAATAAAGGGTTAGGTTCAAAGTTCCGTGATGGCTCCCGATTACGACAAGAAAGTTCCCGAGTCCGACAAGAAATACCTGAAGAATGCCGGAGGGTATATCGGCCGAAACGTTGTACAAATAACAATGAAGATGGGGACAATAGTCCGAATAACGCTAATAATACTAATCTTCAAGCCTCATCTCAAACATTCAGAGAAATAGATGAGAAAATATTCCATCATTGCTCATCTGATAAAGACGTTATTTTTTAAAGCATATTTTGAGGCAATAAAATGTAGTGACAAACAAGAGGTCAGCAGTATTTACGAAATGAAACCTTTATCAGCTGACAGAGACCTGCACTAGCAATGACTTCAGTGACACAGAAAAATGTTCGCCTGATACAACGGAAAAATATCGGGGGTTCAGAAAATTACAACTCAGACGTTCAGAATTCCGACCATCGTTACAAAAAAGACGAAATCGACAACGACTCGAAAGAGATTCGTCTCACTTTAATGGAGGAATTATTATTGGTTAGTTTAAAAGATAGAGAAGTAATCAAATACCAACAAAAAAGAGACCTCGTTTCTACTGTATATTTAAAATTGTGGTTCTTCTTTAAAGAATTACTCATATCTGTTAAAATGTTTTCAACCTGAAAACCTATAAAATAGCAGGGGTGGTCACTACTAGAACAGACACAGTCCTACTTAGTGATCATCCTCCACACATTAATCATTTGTCCCATCTAATGGGTTAAACAGAAAAATGTATTTATAAAAAAATTGTATTATCCATTACGAATTGATTTATTTCAAAACTTTATCGGCATTAAATGACCCACTGAGGTTGATATGCCGTAAAACAAAAAAAACAAACAAAAAAAACATTAATAATTTGCTGTGTTTTTTTTTTTTTTGTTCTTGTTGTAAAACTGTGTGAAAATAAAAGTATTTCTCTCTTTCGTAAGAACTCCCCCACTTTATCGCACAGAATATGTGCTATTCATGCGCTGAGTTAGTGAGGGCCGGTATCGAACCTAGAACCTTTTGGTTCCTACCCGGATACTCTAACGACTAAGCTAAACCGGCACTACTAAACCGGCTCGACTTATTGATAACAGAACCTAACAATGATAAATGAATTATGAAGTTAGAGTTAAAAAAAAAAATTGATAAAATAAAATGAAGATTTGATTTTTTAAAGTAAGTAGCTTACTGTTATATAGTCGGGTCTTAAAAATTGTCAATTGAACCCGACGGCAGGTAGGAAACGACAGACAAGTTGTCTCTCAAAAAACCACTCACGTTTATTTCAATGTTACACTTCTATGAACCAATCTCGAAAAATAAGTTGAAGGAGAAGAGTGTCGTTTATTCATTTATATTTTGGAGTCATTCAAAAATTAGTATACGGTTTTTCTTTGCTGGACTGCAACATCAGAGTAAGCGAGTTCAAATTCCAGTCGTACTCTTGACTACGAAAACACTAGTTCTAATAATTCTAGCTGTCTTTGCGCTATACAATGACATCCATACAAAAGGATAATTGATGATGTATCGTAAGATGCTGCATTAATTAAACAAAGATTTGCATCGTTCTTTGTTACGATTTTTGTGGCCATCGCTCGGCTTCAAGTTCAGTAGAGATCCCTTGTGTTAAGCAGAGCGCGATCCTTAGTGGATCTTCACAAGTTAATAGCGTCGATCCCAGGGGGCTATCCCCCAGGCAATACCTGCCCCCTTGATTTAAAGGGGTAGGGCTGGGTTTATTGCCCAGTGCCTGGGACGCCCACTTGAGGGGGAATGCTGGCGGGATCGACGCTATTTTCACCCGCCACCCATGAGCTTCGGTTTGTGGGTGGTCCCACGTTAATAGGGCCTTGTACCTAACCCGTACAAGTGGGGTACGAGGTAAGTACAATGTTGAGTATGATCCTTTGGTTGTTCCTTGGTGTTTTTTAATGTTTGGTGTTCCTTAATATTGCAGGCAGATCCATTTGTCAGAGTGCAAATGAACGGCTGTCATATCAGCAATTAGATAGTTAACTAACCACGTATTCGGGCTGTTGATTGGCTTGGGTTTAAACCACGTGACCCTCGCCGTATAAATTAAAAGTATAATATTGTAAGCCTTTATTTATCTTATATATATATAAGACACATGTATAATTTCCATTAATAACATGGAGAATGTTTTAGGCAAATCTATAAACAGATTTTCATATAGACATTATTGATGAATTAGATTTATTCAATGTATTATTAATATTGACTAGAGATTAAATTCTCATTGATGAACCTTCCCAAATCCTGTGGGTTTTGTAACATATACAGAGACGTAGTTTCGGTTAAAGACAGACACTGTATCTCCATTATGATAAGATATATATCTGGTAATGTTTTTTGTATGTTTCCATTATTATATTTCATAATTTCAATAGGACATAAATATATTAAAAAAATATTAGCTAACCTTTATTCATTTATCAATAATTGTCAGCCAAGAACATAGATTATTCCACATTACCTCCCATTCTTATTTAAATATATTTTTACAAAAAATCTCTTTCCCCTAAGGCAAAGAATACGCACAGCTAATCTTTTATTTATGGCGTGTGTATTGTTATTGAAATATTTGTAATAATAGAAATAAAACCGCTGACAATAATTTCATATATTATTCTTTTTCAGAAATATTTTTGAAATATCTCAAAAGTAGATACACGAAATAATATAAGAAATCTGAGGTGGGGTTTATCGTCCTTGTCTACGAGCCTCTCTATCGAACCAACCAATCACGGGTCAGCATACTTTGGCGGCAAAGCCAAGGAGGCAAATTTGCGCTCTTTCTGATCGACCAGCACCGGAGTCAGACCACAAAAAAGGGTCTCTCTTTTATCCAGCAGAACGATCAGAGTAGCCTTAGCAAGGGACTTCGATAATTCCCCTACCTCAGGATTTCAGTTAAGTGGTTTATTATTATATGTATAACATTCCACAGGCAAACCATAGTTTGCAACAATTGTTATGTATGCCAGTAATACAGGTCTATTCCCATTCTAAGTTTGTGTTCGTTTTATTCTTTAACTCGTAACTTGTCTGTCACTATTCGTGGTCTAAAACACCATAATAATCCTCAAAGGTAAATGTTTTCGTTGTCATTTTGTTTTAATGACTGATCAACGTTCGTGGGTCATTAACTGCCAAAGCTATTCATGTAGAAGAACAGTCGTGACATTACTCAACTTGCGGGGTTCATACTGTTCCCAAGGGTATTAGTCCGAATGAGAACGTAATAGCGCCGCTTAAGTTCGAACTCGCTAACAACGATATCACTCATCAGCATGTTAGTCACTACACCAGAGTTTTTTTTTAAAACTCCGTTTAAAAGTTGACCATGTGTCACATCATAATCATGCGGAGGGATCAGAATAAGTTATTTTTTGCGGCTAAGTCACGTTGAAAGATTCAACTTTTTTTTAATCCTGGGGAACGCCGGTTTAATAAGATAAGAACATTTCTCTTAATTTTTGAGATGAGGTTTGATAATTATTATTATATGTATGAATCGGACTATTATCCGCATCTTCATTGTTATCTGTATAACGTTTCGGCCGATGTGCCCTCCAGCCTTCTTCAGGTATTTCTCGTCGAACTCTCTCGGATAGGCTCTGTGTTCAATTGGACACATAGCCTAGTGGATAAAAGAGTTAAAACAGTTCTAAGTGACATTTCTAAGTTTCAGTCATCTCTAGACTGCCGGTTTAATAAGATAAGATAATTTATTTTTTAAAGATTTTGTTGTGATTTTTCATGCAACCATTTTATTCTATCGTCTGCGTATCTTTAATGCTAAATTATTTGACACTATTATTTTAAAGAATAACCCCATGTTTAGGAAGGGTGTGGTGTAATGGTTAAAGTCATAGGAAATGGACTCGTCGCCCCGAATTCAAATCCTGGACGTGGTAATTGCATTTCACTTAGCGCTAATACCCTTGGGAAAGGTATGAATTCTACTCTACCTCCAGCTATGTGTAAAGAGTAGGGCAGACTGGGTTCTTTAACCTTGGTTAGGCAACCGTTCTAGGAGAAGGAAAACTCTGAATTCAAACCTGTTAAATTCCGCTTAAGAAATTGACTCTGTGTCACATCCTGCTCGTGCGGAGGGGTCGGTAAAAATATATAACGTCGTGTTTAAGATAATCTTCATGATTCCTCATTACATTCAACTGATGCTGAAAGCACCGGTTCCCGTTAGATCACAGAAGTTAAACCTGTTCAATAATTAATTCGATTACAGAAAACGATGTTGATGCACGCATAGGAAAAGCATGGTCTTCTAAAAACAGATTATCAGTTATATGGAAATCAGATTTCACTGATAATTTAAAGCGACAATTCTATCAAGCTGTACTTGTATCAGTGCTATTGCACGGTTGCACCACTTGGACCCTAACAAAGCGGCTAGAGGATAAGCTAGATGGGAGTTGCACAAGAATATTGCGAGCGGTCTTTAACAAAGCGTGGAAACAACACCCCACAAGAAAGCAGCTCTATGACCAATTGTCCCCTATCATACAAACCACCCGAGTGAGACGAATACAACATGCTGGACACTGCTGGAGAAGCAAGGACTAACTCAAAAGCGACGTTCTCCAGTGGAAGCCAACATATTTGCATGCCAGTTTCGCCCATCCAGCAAAAACTTAAATTAAATAGCTATTCGCGGATCCTGGTGGCTGCGCAGAGGACCTGACAGAGGAAATGAATGATAGCGACGATTTCCAAGAGATTGACATAGATATCCGTGCTACTATCACAATATCTTGATGATACTTAATTCTTTAACCCCGTAAGCAACAGCAGGTACTATACGCAATCTGAGTCCTTTGATTATAAAAATGATTTGATTCGGCATTAAATTATCCGAAAAGGGTTGATTTGCCATTAAAAAAACAACCAAGTAAGCTATTATTTTCACTCATAATCAGACGAGATTTTCTATTTCGATATATATATCTGAATTATTGATCTAGACCTCACTGCATACAGTGTTGGAATTTTATTTAAACAGCCGTTTTGTTAGGACAAATTTCTTACATAAACTTTCTTTGAAAATTCTCTTGTAAATGTCACCTTGATGATTTTGATTGTTTTGTTTGTAGAGCAAATAATAAGCCAGAACCAATGAATAGAGGACAGAAATGAATTTATTTGTAGACACATCAGAATAAATAAATAAATAAATAAAAACTTGCAATGAAACTTTGACTTTTGTAAAACCCAAATACTTCGTTTTTTTTATTCAAGATTTGTTTTTCATTGTTTCCCCCTGCTATCATCTTAAATATTTATTTCATATTTGTACGTGACAACCAAATCTTCCATGTACGTTTTTTATAAACTATTTTTATGGCTAGCATCCAATCATCGTTCACATCATCATTCTTTTTAGCCAATCATTTGAGAGAAAAAAAAACCTATAAAACTTCAGATGCCAGTGAGAATATCGGTATCTGTCCTGTATCAAAATAGCTGACAGTTATATTTTTTGTTGCTTTTACGAATTGGATGCGTTTCAGATATGTCCTGTAATTTTCAAGCGAAAGATCTTTTTAAACTGTTTCTTGTCTATATTTTGAAAAGTAGATATTCGTATGTAAACATGTATTTCTCCTAAGTTCAATGTGCGACGTTTGTGTGTGATGTTGGGATGGAAGATGAGTGATTGAATTATTACAGACACAAAAGAATCGAAACAAAAATAAAAAGAAAAAAGAAGCAAAAAAATGAAAATTGGAAAACATGTGATATATATATATATATATATATATATATATATATATATATATATATATATATATATATATATATTATATATATATATATATATATATATATATATATATATATATATAATATATATATATATATATATATATATTATATATATATATATATATATATATATATATATATATATTATATATATATATATATATAATATATATATTATAAAAATATATATATATATATATATATTATATATAATATATATATATATATATATATATTATATATATATATAATAAATAATATAATATATATATATATTTATAATAATATAATATATATTTATAAATATATAATATATTTATATAATATATATATATATATATATATATATATATATTATAATAAATATATATATATATATATTATAAAAATATATATATATATATATATTTATAAAATATATATGTATACATATATATATATTTATTCAAATTTGTATATATATATATATATATATATATATATATATATATATATATATACATATATATATATATATATATATATATATATATATATATATATATATTATATATATATTATATTTTTTGAATGCAATTACAATGCGTATAACGTATAAAATCCGATAATTATTGAACATAATCAGGACAAAAAAACTCGGCGAATAACGCGTGCGCCGTGTGGAACACCGTACAGTTGTTTCAACTTTATTAAGTCTCATCAGCAGTGTATACCTACGATCTCCCTCTGACAGAGACCGAACCCGAGAACCCAGCACGCAAACTCAGAAGTTCTACCCCTGGGCTACCGCCACGCCGCATACGAAATATGCCAAATTCACCTGTCAAAGAAAAATACGCCACTACTAAACTTAGTACAGTGAGTGTTGAGAGAATCGTAAATTAAGCCTTTGCTCAGGCTTAAGAATAATAGTATTTGATAATTTGGTTGTTGAAGTATTGTTAAGGAAAGTATATTATTATTTATATTTTTGAAGGCAATTACAATGCGTATATCGTATCCAGTATCGAACTAGGAACCTTGTGGTTTCTAGCCGAACGCTCTACCGACTGAGCTAACCGGGCCCATTATTCCGTGTGGAACACCGTACAGCTGTTTCAACTTTATTAACTCTCATCAGCAGCGTTTACTTACGATCTCCCTCCGACAGAGACCGGACCCGAGAACCCAGCACGCAAACTCAGAAACTGTACCTTTTCGTTTGCGTATCACTCGGGTCCTACTATTTATTTACGTATTTGGGCCGAATCACGAATCTCTCGTAGTAATTTTTCGACGTAGCAAATGATGATAATAACAAAGCTTCATCGTTTTTCAAATTATGTATTTATTCCCTTCTTCAGCTTACTATTCTTGAGAGAGAGAGAGAGAGAAGGTCTTAACATGTGGTATTTTAAGGCCGGCTTCATAAAACCTCTTCGGGTATGATTAATTTCGTCCAGTCGATAAAAGTATTAAGCAGGACTTTCTACGCCCCAGCGACAGTAGACCCCTTTCTAGCCTGCGGCCCAAACTACTCTCATTCGTGTCTCGACTCCAACTGACCTCTCGTCAATCCAGCCTAGGCGTTTTAAATATAATTTTGCCAAGAATTTTCCAGAAAGAAAATGTTCTAGATTTTTCTCAAGACCGTTGTGGAATCTACCAGAAAAAAGAACGTTGTATAAATCTCTAGCAAGTTCGGGGACCTTCTAAAAAGTTCGGGAACATAGGAACACGGGTCAATCAGAGGTCAGCCCCAAAACATCTGGGCAATTAGATCAAAGGAACTCATGGCGACAAGTCTGGGATTTTAAGAACTTATTTGTATAATTTAGACTTTCAAATCCACATACCGCTGTTTTTATTGCGATAATGAGGATTTTATTATTTTCTCTCGCCTCACTTAAGCGGCCAACCGTGCTAGCTATCTAATTACGTTACATTCGTCCAGGATTTGAACTCAGGTCGACGGGTTCATTTCCTACGACCCTAACCAGTACATTCCCGCGCTCTCCTAAATTTTCTATCAGCCTTCTTAATTTGACTTTGAAAGACTTTCATATCTAGTGATAAGTTTCACCATAAGGATCTTCTCATGATAAATATTTTTGGCTGTAAGTCCCGATTGTAGGTTGTCCTGTTAGCTGGGGCTTTATCTTACGCCGACTGCACCTCTGACGAGAGGTGATTCTTAAGGATGGAACCCTGGTGTCTGATTAGTCAATAACATGCAATACTTCTCTTTGAACATTCTTAGGCTAGATGGGCGGTTGGGTAGGCACCCTTCGATCAGGAGGTAGGTCATGTCAATCCATAACACCTATATGATTGTCCCGACCTTATTGCTCTAATGACAAGCTAATTCACTTTAACATAGAGTAAGAGAGTACAGTTGTGCTTAGCTAGTTGCTGTTGTTCAAACCAACACACTAACTCACTTCAACAGGCAGAGTATTTAGAATACATCGACTGCACATAAGACCCCCCACCAATGGTGACACCTGTTGGTCGTGGGTGGCGACCCATGATTCTTAAGGACGGTTTCCTTAATTTTTTTTTGGAGCCTGTTCATTGTTCAAAATAGTACGTAGCATTCTTGCGTTGTTCCTATATAGAAGTTTCCTCCTTTTGTGAGGCCCCAAGTGGTTCAGCCATTAGAGTAGGTTGATTTTTCACTTTTTTTAAATATCAAATTCTGCCAAACAGTGAAATTTGTGTGTTGGTTTAATAAATACTGATACCAAAAACTAGATGTCTTACTTTCACAATTGATTGAGGAAATAGCATCAAAGATCGTCTACTGCAAATGCACCAAAAATACTTTTTATCATATATGTGCTAGAAGGCGGTGGCCAAGTGTCTTATATCCTGTGTATGATGTTGAACTCTATCTGATGGTGAAGTTCCAATTCTGGTTTTCTGGGGATTTGAACACATTCATCACCATTACTCCCAGGTCCACTCTGATCCGGATAGTACATATGAGGGACCAATCTATGTGTTAAAATGTATTTAGCAAAAACTGAGTTAAAAATTGAATACCCATGAAGAATGAATAAAACAAAATGTCTTCGGCATAAGATAACCCAACAAGGTTTGATATGCCGTAAAATCCAACAACCCGATTGTGGGTTATATAGTTTCAATTGCTCTGTGTTCTATATTAGTT
>CM042138.1:16593360-16605860 GCA_023376005.1 Doryteuthis pealeii | reverse complement strand
CTGTGCGTAAATGAAACTGGTTATTTGCGTGGGAACGGATGTAAAGTGACAACTCATATATATATATATATATATATATATTTTGTGATATGGCTATTTTCAGCCGACAATATTTGGAAGAATATGTGTTTTAACCGAAGTCGAACCTAATTTATGAGAGTTAATTAATTAATTAATAATTAATTCATTAGGCGGGAATACCTATTTTTAAATTTTTTAAGGATAAACAAATCGAGAAAAATCAATCTCTGTATGTACATTTCGGCCTATTAGGCCTCATCAGCAGAGCTATAGATACCAAGACCGCCCCGTGCGCGATTCGAAACCCGACTGTCAAGCCGACTAGTCAAGCGTCTTTCCACCACACCAAACGGACTTAGCAGATTTCTTCGTTTTGTTAAGGAGTAGGTGTTTATATTCCACTTTATTGACCTCTACACGAACTTACGAGAAGTAAACAAACTGACGATATTTTGTGATATGGCTATTTTCAGCCGACAATATTTGGAAGAATAAACACATATTCTTCCATATATATATATATATATATATATATATATATATATCTTATTATAATGGAGATTGTGTATTTTTCTGTCTGTAACCGAAACTCTATCAATACTCAAGTCACAGTCCCCTTAGTTATTGACATCGCATTCTCAATGATTTTATTTTTATTTCAACCTCAGTTATTTATTATTAATACTGTTGACCATATCAATACACTAACAACATGCAATTATATTTATATATACAACAAAATAGTGGTTTACAGTGTGAACGGGAAGGCTAATTTGCATATTGATATTAAAAATGTGATTTTAATAAATATGTGCTTAGTATTATTGATTTCTAATTGTTTGGTTTTATTTTAATGAATATAAGCAAACATCTCTTCAATGAATCTTAAAAGAAATCCATTAACAAGAAAAAATAACAGTAATTTTATTCTTTACTTCCTATTTTAACTAAATACTTGAATTAGAAAAAATAACAATGAAAGACGAGAGTGATGGAAGAGTAAGTTTCAGTTGTTCTATTTTCAATTATATCCCCCTCTGTTTCAAATCTTTTTATCTGCATTCTTATTTAGTTTCATTAGCCTTTCTAATTTAATACAATATTTTATTACATTAAAACTTAAATACTTGCAACCGGAGGGTGCATCTATTTGCTAGTATATATATATGTATATATATATATATATATATATATATATATATATATATATATATATATATATATATAGAGAGAGAGAGAGAGAGAGAGAGTGGGTTGAGTATCCGTCAGGGAATCTCAAGATTTCTGGTTCAATACCGGCCCAGGCCAACTCAGCGTATGAGTAGCACATGGAACTGTGCGGTAAAGTGAAGAGCTGATTGGTAGGTGTGGTGCTCGACCTCAGATGCTAAAAAACAATATATATATATATATATATATATATATATATATATATATATATATATATATATATAAGGATTGAACGATTTGAATAAATCTGACAAAAAGTAGTTGAAAATAGAGGAAAATGTGGATATAACAACACAAAACAGATACATTCAATTGATATTTTGACTCAATATTGGCTGAAGTTTCTCAAAACTTTATTGACTTAAGTATTTGTATATTCTGCTTTTATAGTGAAAAGGTAAATGGGTTATGGGTGAGAGAAGAAGTCGGTGTGGTTGGCGTGTGGGGAATTGTACTTTTATTGTTATGGTGTCAGTCGGTTGTCTTTAAAGAGAATTTATACTTAGAGTGTGGGTCAAACATGTTATGTCCTATATGTATCAGAGGACCGTGGATATTTTGTTTGAAAATGTTTTAGAGAAGTCCTTAAAGACTTTGTTGAGATAAATGCATTTACTATCTGCTTTTTTATGATTAAAAGTTAATTAGATAAGCGAAGGACAGAGGGAGAATAAGAGAGAATGGGTGGGCTTTTGTATGTGGGAAGTGTGTTGCCTTTGAGGAAATTTGACCGACGGGGTAGGTCAGTGTATGAATATGTAGGTCATTGTAAACTGATGTAGTTCTGGTCATCAGGATTATTGTTCTCAATTTTTTCTTTTTGAGATTTTGTGGTGGAATATTTCTCTTTGTATTTTCTTTATCAGTTTTTGAATGTGATTTTGTTCTCGCAGGCTATGATTTTGGCAATGGCTATGTCAAGTTTGAAAAATTCCTCTCTATGTTTTATTACTCTGCAGTTTACTATGAGTGCCGATTTGCATAAACGGCGTAGATTCTTATTATGTATGGTTTTCGACCTTCAAATGACCGCACGAATGAGCACCTAATAGTTATCAAGCGTTGTCGACCCAATTAAAAGTACTCTGAATACAAGCATATTAATTGCAAGAATTATAAATATAAATGACATCATGATGCATAGAATCCATTGATTTCAAAGGAAGTGCTCAATTCGAAGGATTGGCGGTGCTATGAACACATAAAAAATCACTTATAGTGCCTCAAAATTACAAATTCCATGAACATTGTCGGTGTCGGTTTTATTGAATTTCCGTCAGTAGGTCCAGTAAAATTCACCTACTTTTCAAAGTATTCAAAGTCTCGATATTTTTGATTTTTCCCATAGATTTCGATAAGTAGAATTCATTAATGCCATAAAATGTGATTTCTAAGAATTTGTGGAGATATGAGAACTTTAATCACCTATTATAGTGTTTAAAAATCTCAAATTTTGTTGAAATTTTAAATGTGGATTTAATTGGCTTTTTTGATAGATTTTGATGAAGAGTATCCATTGATTTCAAAGGAAGTGCTCAATTCGAAGGATCGGCAGTGCTATGAACACATAAAAAACCACTGATAGTGCCTCAAAATCACAAATTGCATGAACATTGGTGGTGTCGGTTTTATCGAATTGTTGTTTTATATATAATACTTTTTTAAATAATAAATTGAATCAAAAGACTGACGATTTGTTTTGGGAAGCAAATAGCCACCAATTTTCAGTAAACAAACTCTTCTTGTTTTTGAGAAAAAAATATTAAATACAATTAATACAAGTGTTTTCAATAAAAAAAATCAATTGCAATCAATTGTCACGAAACGATCATGATGGATAACAATAGATTCACACTCGGGAATAATTATGAATACGATTAAAAATCATTTGTTATTAAAGAAAACTGAAAGTAAACAAGTTATTGAAAAAATAAAATGGGGCACATCTTTTAATTATATTGTTTTATCTTCATATTGTTTATTTGCTAATAACTTAAAAAATGATATGTTTTAAAGCAGAAAAAAACACACCCACTAAATATATATATATATATATATATATATATATATATATATTAAAATGGAAAGGAGTAACCTACTCGAGTTTCATCGATTGATTCTTCAGGGTTACATTAGTTAAATTAATCGAGTTTTCGATTAATCTTAGATGGTATAATACATGTCCGTTGGAATGGGATTTATCCTTAAAAGACGAACGATTATTTATAAATACGTGTTCGTCTAGATTAATCGAAAACTCGATTAATTTAACTAATGTAACCCCGAAGAATCAATCGATGAAACTCGAGTAGGTTACTCCTTTCCATTGTTAAAAAAAAAATTTGCTCCACATTGTATTGAGCACTTTGTATTTGTTTTTTCTCAATCTTAACCCCTGGATACTGTGCGCTTCCAACGATCGTACTCATACCCACCGGTAAGTTACTACTTATACATTAACACATATATATATATATATATATATATATATATATATATATATATATATATATATATATACAACGTACTGATATTTTTGAGACTTTTTGACACACCTTGTATTCTGAAAAAAAAGTTCCATTCATTAATGTCTTTCAGATTACAATGTGTATAAAAAATACCAAGTTTAAAGCTGTATTTACCAAGATAGAAATAAATAATGAATGGAACGCTATCTTTTTCAGAATACACGGTGTGTCAAAAAGTCAAAAATATCTTCATACTTTTTAGACACACCTTATATATATATATATATATATATATATATATATATATATATATATACGATTAAAATCGAATGGTTTAAAAACTAGCTACTTAGGTTTCTCGCAGTAGCGCGAATTTTCAGGGTATGTTTCCTACTATCATTACTAGTTGGATAGTACCGCCTTCACTCCCTATGTAACACCAGAATTCACTAGATGGGAATATGATGTTATTAACCGTTAATTTTTATATGCGCGTTTGTTTACGAAAGCCAATGACGTGATCAATGCATGTGCAAAAATGGAAGGTGAAGATCATATGATGACGTATGCATGAACGTGAATATAAAATCAACGATTAATAACATCAGATTCACACATTCACTTTAGATTTAAACATCTTTCATTTTGTCCCTCACATAAACATTACTTAACAGTGTCCTGAAGATGGTACAATATACCGAAATGCTTAAGTATTGACACATAAAATTGTTCCCCCTAATCATAACATCTGTGTTTGTTATATTTTAAAATATTTCTTCTCATATTGTCACCTTATTTCCATAGTCATATAAATCAATAAAAACCCTGTGAATGTAAATTAAATAATTTGGAGCGCAACATTCATATTGAGTATCTGGCCGCCATCCTTGGCCAGTTGTAAAAGAACTTAAAGTAAATAAGTAAGTAAGTCAATAAGTCCCGTGGTATTGTTTCCTTTAGGTCCGACGTCCAAGAAGATCCAAGTATGAATGAGCCAAGGTTAAGAATCAGGCTAGTATAAATATAACAACAGCAGCAGCACTGCCAGTGATTGGATAAGAAGGCTGGTCACATGGTAGTCGGCGAGTCTATATGTAGAAGTAGCCATCTGGCACACGCCTTATATTACAAAAAGTTCCAACAAAACTGCATCTAGCGGGGAGGTTCCAATTCTGTTAAGTGTTTAGTACCTCTTCATTGCTATTATACCCAGGTCCACTTGGACCCGAAAGGGTTAATACCTTGGGAAGTTAGCATCATTGATCCCAGGGGCCCATCCCTCAGGCAACACCTGTCCCCTTGATTTAAAGGGGCAGGGCTGGATTCATTGCCCAGTGCCTGAGACGCTCCTCCCTTCAGGGAGAATGCCGACGGGATCAACGACATTTTGTGCCTATTACCCATGAGTTTCGGTTTATGGGTGGGCCCACATAAAAAATGCCCTTGTGTCATGCCTTCATAAGTGGGATGAGAAAACTCTGAATTCAAACCTGTTGAACTCCGCTTAAGATATTGACCTGTGTCACATTTGCTCGTGCGGAGGGGTTGGTAAATATATATATATACATAAATGGGATGAGAGGCAAATACCTCTTTACCTATAAATTTTCTTTCTTAATTTATATTTATCTATTCATAAATGATATTAATTTTGTTTGGTTTGTTTTGTTTTACGGCATATCAACTTCAGTGGGTCATTTAATGCCGACAAAGTTGTGAAATAAATCAATCTTAATGCATAATACAATTTTGTTTATCAACTCATGTTTTTCTATTTAACCCATAGATGGGACCCTAACAAGTACGACCACTCCGGGTCAGAGTAGACCAGGGAGCAGTGGTGATGAAGGAGTGCTCCACATTACCCAAACCTCCAGAACTGGAACTTCACCATCAGATAGAGTTTAACGTCATTCCCAGGACATGTAGACCCTCAGTCACAGCCTTCTAGCACCCATATAATAGAAAGGGGTTGGGCATTTTTTGTATTCACCTATCTACTTTCCCTACTTTCATCATTTGATCTTTTTGGCTTGCTCTATCTATCTTTCTATCTATCTATCAATCTATCTATCTATATTTATCATAGTTGTATGTGTTCGACTTTGATTTGCCATTTGATTTGATTGTATACAAAATAGAGCACAACTATCTCAGATGTGCTGAACTTGACAAAGATGTCAAAATTAGGGTGATCCAGAAAAAACAGAACCCAAATTATTTATTTATTTTCCATTAAACTAACCTTAAACCCCAACCCAACCCCAACCCTAACCCTAACCCCTAAGCCTAAGCCTAACCCCTAATCCTAAACCTAAACCCCCTGGTTAAAATTAACAGTTTTATTATAAAATTTGTGGGTTCTGTTTTTATCGGGGTCACCGGTATACAGGGTGACCCAGAAAAAACAGAACCCACATTATTTATACATTTCCCATTAAAATAACCCTAATCCCCAACATCTAACCCTAATCGTAACCCTAACCCCAACCCTAAACCCTAACACTAGACCCCCATAGTTAAAATTAACAGTTTTATTACAACATTTGTGGGTTCTGTTTTTTCTGGGTCACCCTAATTGTTACACCTTTGTGCAAATTTAGCCCTCAGATGATACACGTAATGTGAAGAAATTTACCAATCAGAAGAATATAGAAACACCACCCTCACATTTCAGCGCAGGCAATATTTTCTGATCATAGGTCAGAAACCGAGATTTGGATGTATCCTCCTCCCTCACCAGGGGGGTCATCAAACCCAGCCTGAGAGTCACATTTAGTCGGTTACAAGATATAATCCAGCCCGCAGCAATCATACATATTGAAATTCATAATCTCTTTTCATAATTTGCAATGAATACTTGATTATTTTGTCGAGGCATTTGCAAATATCCAATATGTTTGTAGTAATGTATTCTGTTCAATGCTACAAATGTAAATTGAAAAATGAATTTGCAATATGTGGCACAAGAATCAAGTTAGGTGTCTGTCCGATTCATCAAATGTCTGATATAATTATTTCCTATGAATAAAGTAGAATAGCGCATTGTTGTTACAGCTGATATACTTTTCATATCTACCTTATTCGGTGTTGCAAACATTCAGCAATTCAAATAAAAAGTCAGCTAGTCCTGTCGGCAGGGACATTAGAATACGCCGACTGCACCTCTACAGAGGAGTAAAATCTCTATTCTCCAATTGGGCCGCCTTTTTTGGCCATGAGTGGCGAGTCGTGATGCTTAAGAATGGAATCCTAGTTGCTGAGCAGTCCATGTCTACTTTGTCCCTTAGGTTAGACGGGCAGACGGAGAGGTCTCTCTGATCAATCGGCTGGACACATCAAATCTTAGCTGTGTAGCGGTGGGACGGCGTAGTGGTGGGTCAGCGTAGAGATGGGACAGTGACGTCAGATATGGGACAGTGACATCAGGGGTGTGACAGTGACGGAAAATACCTTTTCCACATTTCGGTCGCATGCTTGAACTCTTAACTAATAATTCCACTTTCCCAACTTTAACGGTTCTCGTGACTCTTAGATAGACAATAATATTTATGACAATAAAGGGGTATTCCACACTCCCCAGAGCTACAGAATCGGCTGTTTATGTAAAGCTCTTGCACCTATATGATTAAGACCCGACTGTATTTTCAAATTGCACTCATGGCAAACAAATGCCTGATCCTCTATATCTGATTGGTACTAGAAATTGGTAGCTAATGATCAACAACCAGTTTTTATAGATCTTTGGCTTTTTATCTTGTTTTACTACGCAGTGGGTATTTCTTGCTCAGTCCATACTTTTCTCGCTAGCAAAGCTCGCATCTCTAATAATAAATGCGAATTTCGGTGTGTCAGTGTGTGACAAACTTGGTATAATATTTGGTGGGGAATAAAGTAAAATCTCCATTCCCTAATTGGGCCGCCTTTTGGCCATAAGATGGAATCCTGCTGGCTAAGCAGTCTACTTTGGCCCTTAGGTTAGATGGGCAGTCGGAGAGGTCTCCTTTGATCAATGGGCTGGGCACATCAAATCTTTGCTGTGTAGCGGTGGGGCGGCGTAGTGCTGGGTCAGCGTAGAGATGGGACAGTGACGTCAGGGGTGGGACAGTGACGTCAGGGGTGGGACAGTGACGTCAGGGGTGGGACAGTGACGGGAAATACCTATTCTCCATTTCGGTCACATGCTTGAACTCTTAACTAATAATTCCAGTTTCCCAACTTTAACGGTTCTCGTGACTCTCTTAGATAATGAGAGGCACAGTTCCAATGAGAGCAACCATTGCCTTTTTTTAATTAAAAAAAAAATGTAAAAATCGTCTGTTAAAACAACCGAATATTGACAGTGTAAATGAAAAACATGTCCTTTCTTAATCGAGATCAAAAAGGGGTGCCTAAAGGTCATATGGTCCCAAAATTCTAAATATTTTCTATATCCAGCATAGTAGAGATAAAGGATCATTTATATCAACTTATTACATAGTATATTCTAAGCATTTTCTATATCCAACACAGTACAGACAAACGATCATTTATATCGACTTATCACCAAAACGGATTTCCACTTTTATCGTTATTGCAAACTAGTCTACACTTCATGGTAAAAATGATAAACCATGCCTCTCCATCATATAACGTATACTTAGTCCAATAGTCAGATATCTATGTATCAATATTCTTGTTCCTTAATCTTCACGACCGTTATCATCTTGTAACATTCTCGGGTAAAAAATGAGACCACCTAAATCGTACAAGATAAAATGCAAAAATGTAAACCCTGATTATTTTGTGTCACTTATCATCCCATTTCTTATTTCTTGTGGATGCTGTTACGTCAGCTAAATAATGGACTATTCCGTCTTTATTATAAATAAATAAATAAATGAAAGAAATAGGACATGTTACACAGCAAAAAAAATATAACCGGAAAGAAAGAGAGTAGGACAAAGTGAGAGAGAAGGGACGCACGGAAGCAATAACACTAATTTACTTCATTCGAACATAAAGAAAAAAATGAAAAGAAGCAATGAAAGAAGAAGAACAAGAAGAATAACAGAGATAGATAGATAGATAGATAGATAGAGAGAGAGAGAGAGGGGGGAGAGAGTGTGTTAAATCAAGATCATTATACATTTTACATTTTGAACTATTCGTATTAGCTCAAAACAAGTAAGTAAACAAAAGTAAAGTCGTCGGGGCGGCCTAATGTTAGTATCAGCCAGACAGCGAGGGAGTCTATCCCCGTTTCAATAGCGCTAGACCAAGGATTATTTTAGCATCGGAGATGGAGCGCCACACCTACTATCAGCTCCTCACTTTACGCACAGATCCCTGTGCTACTCAAAAGCTGAGTTGGTGAGGACTTGTATCGAACCAGGAACCTTGTAATTCCTAGCCGACTCTACTGACTGAGCTAAACCGGCCTTTGTGATTCCTAGCCGAACAAATATGTCAAAGGTTGTAATAATTGAATTATCATACTGGGGTTATCCAGAGCTCCAGCTATTTTTTTTTATATAACTCTAACACGACAATAGGTAAAATGCGATTATCCCAGGAAATCTGGATTTAAAAAATTTAAACACGAGAAAAAAATAAGGATTCCGGAAGATTCTTCAAATTATTGGTCTAATGGTGAAGTTCTAATTCTGGTGCTCTGGGAAGTGTGGAGTACCCCTCATCGCCATTACTCCCAGGTCCACTCTAACCAGGAGTGGTAATACCTGTAAGGGTCCGATCTTTGGATAAAAAACGTGTTTAATCATTGAGTTAAAAAAGTAGAATTTTAAAAATTGAATTAAAAATTAAATTAAAAAATTAAATACCCATCAAACATGAATAGGACGAAACGTCTTCGTTATAAAATAACCCAACAGGGTTTGACATGTCGTTAAATCCAACAAACCGGTAACAAATTTTTGAAGATGATGATATTGTTAAGGACAATTTGCTCCCGGGGGTGGGGAATTACTCCAATTTCCTTGTTGCATCTTAATTGGACTATCTTTATAGAAATGGGCTCCATCTTTTGGGTTATAATTCCTGCATAGCTGGAGGGAGGCGTAGATTCATGAATTTCTAATAAGCATTATTGCAATCCGAAGGCAAACTTACCAAGTCGAAACTGCTTCAGCTTTTCACTAACCCTCAATGAGTTTTAATAGTTTTTAGAAAGATAAGAGGTTATTGTTTATACTAGCAATATATGCACTCCGGGTGCAATCATTGTCGTTTTAATGTAATAAAATATTATATTAAATTAGAAAGGCTAATGAAATTAACTAAGAATGCAAAAAAAAAGATTTGAAACAGATATAATCGAAAATAGAATAACTTTGAAACTAAATCTTCCATCATTTTCCATTAATCTTGTCTTTCATTGCTAAATTTTCCTAATTTAATTATTTAATTAAGATAGGAAGTAAAGAATAAAATTACAGTTATTTCTTCCTGAATGGATTTCTTTTAAGACTTTTCCCCGAGATTTTTGCTGATATTCATTAAGATAAAACCAAACAATTAGAAATCAATAATACTAAGCACACATTTCGTAAAATCAAATTTTTAATATCAATATGCAAACTAACCTTCCCGTTAACACTGTAAACTGCTATCTTCTTGTATATATAAATACAAAACCATGTTATTAATACGTTAATATGGTCAATAGTATTAATAATGTAAAACAATTTTATTATCAATTGGGGTTTAAATAAAAAGGAAATCATGGGGAATGTCACGTAAATAACTAAGGGAATTATGACTTGAGTATGATATAGTTTCGGTTACAGATAGAACAAACACCCAAGCTCCATTATAATATAGTGCAGCACGGATGAAAGTGAAGAAAAGAAATGTTAAAAACGATATAATTAAATAAACTTCTAAATAGGAAACAAAGATTCATTTTTTCTCTGAATATTTGTGATGGGGCGAGATCATTTTTATTATTTGTATTGTACTATGTTGGACACACGGGGCAACGGATACAAGGGTTGATTCAATAGAGTACTAAGTCGTCGGGTTGGACTAAAGTCAGTATCAGTCAAACTGCGAAAATCTCATTTTCACTAGCGCTAGGCCAAGGAGATTGTTTGGGTATCTGAGGCAGAGCGCCACTCCTACCATCAGCTCCTCACTTGACCGCATATATCCATGTGCTACACATACGCTGAGTTGGCGAGAACCAGGAACCTCGAGTTTCCTAGCCGGACACTCTACCGACTGAGCTAAACCGGCCTTAACTCGCAATTATCTTTAGTTACAGATTCAATCCTGGCAAAGGGAGATAATAATATACAATACTTAACACAGCTTGTACCCAGTCATGTTTAAAGGAATAAGAACCGTCTATCCGACGTGGCTTTTTTGAATAAAGGGTTCGGTTCGAAGTTCCCTGAGGACTCCCGATTTCATGAAGGTCCCCGTGTTCGACAAGAAGGTCCCCAAGTTCGAAGAGAAGGTTGCCGAGTTCGAAAAGCTTCCGAGTTCGATAAGAAACACATGAAGAAGGCTGGAGGGCTCATCGGCCGAAACGTTGTGTAGATAACAATAAAGATGAGGACATTAGTTCCAATAATCCAAATAATACAAAAAGATCATGTTGTTCATTTTTCTACAGAATTTAACATGGAGCCAAAACATTAAGTGAAATATCATAATTATCCATATCAAGCCTCATCTCATAGATACACAGACAAATATAGAAAGATTATATTATTCATTTTTAAACAGAATTTAACGTGGAGCCAAAACATTAAGTGAATTATCATAATTATCCATATCAAGTCTCATTTCAGATACACATACAAATATAGAAAGATTATGTTGTTTATTTTTCAACATGATTTAACGTGGAGCCAAAACATTGAGTGAAATAAGAAAATAAGAATATCAAAACAGAACAATAGACTAAATGTCTATCAAGAAAATTTAACATTGAAATAAACACAAAGACCAAACATCTTTAAAAAAAGAAAAGATGAAAATAAAGATATCAGAAAGAATTGGGGCCTAAATCCTCACTTTTCCAGATTTTACTGACGTATTTTAGCAGATCAACAATTCTGTTGGATGAAAAAACAAAAAAAGAAAGCGTGGGGAAGGGGTCTCTCTTCTGGAGTTGATAAAACTACATATTGTTATTCACAAATCTGAACGTTCAAATAATTTATTCTGAACCCCACCAACCAACGCCTCCACCACCGCCACCACAGTGACCTTTTCCTGTAAAGAAGAAGAAAAAATAGGCAAGTAAAGTGACAATCTATTCTGACGCTCAAAACTTTTTACGTGTTCGGCGCGGGAATCGCTATGAAATTCTTTTGTATTATAAAGGTCTTGGGGCATTCTTTTCGCTTTCTTATCTTCACCTGAAATGGCAAAGTCACAAAGAAAATGGAAAAGAAAAAAAAAAGAAACAAAGAAACAAACAAGCCCGTTAAGTCTTCGATAGGCGTGGCATTTTGGGACCTACAAGAAATAAAAGGTATCGGTGAGTAGGGAATTTATTATACGCCTTAAGGTTCACTCAGGCACATACATGTATTTTAAAATATATAATTTATCTCGTGAGTGAGAGTGTGTACATTTACTTGGAATGATATGAATACAATGAGATCTCCCAAAAGCTTATATATATATATATATATATATATATATATATATATATATATATATGAGTGTGTGTGTGTTTAATAGATATATATTACTTCGATTCCAATATATATATATATATATACAAATACACACACACACACACACACATATATATATATATATATA
>CM042138.1:16563360-16590860 GCA_023376005.1 Doryteuthis pealeii | reverse complement strand
GCCAGCCTGATATCTTATCCTCTCGGCCACTGATAGCTGATGTAGGGATGCTGGTGTTTTAAACTATTAAATACATAGGTTTGTTTATTTATTTTACGTTCACAGAGAGATCAAGTTTGCGACCAAAAGATCATTGCTTATATGCTTAGAAGTGAGAGTTAATTTAAATCACCCCTTATAGAGAGCTCATACCGAATTTATGACAGCATATATTAATAAGTTATCCACAGGCCAGTGTTTCGGCGTTCACGCCTCTTCAGTGTGACTAGACACAACACAACACACACATACACACACATATATATATATATATATATATATATATATATATATATGTGTGTGTGTGTGTGTGTGTGTGTGTGGATGTGTGTGTGTATTGTGTTATTTTTTTATTATTATAATTTTTATAGTTCTTCCATAATTCTCTCTTTCAAAAATCTAAAAACAATTTCTTCAAATAAGAAATTTTCTTCTGACGATGTCCTAAGGTCGAAACTAGTTGAGAATATATATATATATATATATATATATATATATATATATATATATATATATATATATATAAGAATTAACACATAGTTATACTTGTTGTAGAAAATCTACTGTATTTCTTGTAATTCTATGTAGGTTTTGATTTCAGAAAGTCCAATTTATTCTAGAAAAATACCAACAACTTAAATACGTTATATATAGTTTATGATTGGCTAATGTTACCAGAAATGCATGCTGCTGATGTTGGTAAAGTTCATTAATATGAGTGGGAATTTTTCGTAAATCTTATATACTAATGTACTCCAACAACATCATTTGTAGTTTGTTAAGGGTTCGTTGCACACACTTATATGATATCAAGTATTCTGGTACAAGAGGATTTGCACACAGTTGTATAATTGCAAGCATTCCTATCTGATACTAATAATTACGTGTTTTCAAGTAATTATTTCTATTTAATAAAATCATTTGTTTGCACACAATTATGTGGTCACAAGTAGCCAATAGGAATTCTTTAGTATACAATCAATAAACTATTCTTAATATTATGTACTTATGTGATTAATAGTAAGTACTTATTGCCCAGCAATTTTATGGTTTAATGTATACTCATCCAATATCAATTTATATACAATTGTATAGTTTCAATAACTTAGTTTTAGTATTATTTGTATCATTCGGACTATTGTCCTCATCTTCATTGTTACCTGTACGCCCGGTCGGCTGGGGCGTTACAATGCACCGACTGCACCTCTGCAGAGGGGTAAGACTCCCCCAATGGGGCCACCTGTTAGCCGTGGGTGGCGACCCGTGATGCTTAAGGATAGAGCCCAGGTGGATGAGCAGTTCATGACATGCAACACCCACTTTGGCGCTATCTTGGGCTAGACGGGCGGTTGGAGAGGCCCCCTCCGATCAATCGGCTGGTCACATCAAGCCCTAGCACCTATATGATTTTCCCAACCCTATTGCCCTTATGGCAAGCCCCAACCCCTTTTTATCATATGGGTGCTAGAAGGCGGTGGCTGCGGGTCTACATGTCCTGGAAATGACGTTAAACTCTATCTGATGGTGAGGTTCCAGTTCTGGAGGTTTGGGGAATGTGGAGCACCCCTTCATCACCATTGCTCCCTGGTCCACTCTGACCCGGAGTGGTAGTACCTGTTAGGGTCCCATCTAGGGGTTAAATAGAAAAATGTATTTATAAAAAATTGTATTATCCATTAAGAATTGATTTATTTCAAAACTTTATCGGCATTAAATTACCCACTGAGGTTGATATGCCCTAAAACAAAACAAACCAAACCATTATTCCCTAGCAATTTTATGGTTTAATGTATACTCATCCAATATCAATTTATGTACAATTGTATAGTTTCAATAACTTAGTTTTAGTATTATTTGTATCATTCAGACTGTTGTCCTCATTTTCATTGTTACCTGTACAACGATTCGGCCGATGTGTCATCCGGTCTTCTTCAGGTATTTCTTGTCAGACTCGGGAACCATCTCGGACTCGGAAATCTTCTTGTCGTAATTGGGAGCCATCATGGAACTTGGAATCTAACCCTTTATTCAGTCCACGGGGCTATCATAGTCTCATTCCGCTAACCATAGCTGAGGTACAGGTGTTAAGTTGTGTTAATTATTATTCTATTTACTGCTGCCCCTGACCAGGATTGAACATGCAATCTAGAGATAAGAGTCACTTAGAACTGTCTTACCCTAACCCCTATATCCATTACGCCATGAGTTCAATTGCAATAGTAATGATACTAATTACCAAGCCTCATCTAAATATATTAGTTTTATTTGAACTAGCAACAGAAAACATCCTCCGGGCGTCGTAAAAAATAATTTTTGAAAGACATTGCCTGAGAGGGTGGGAGTTAAAAATTCAATGTCAGAGGGTCTGTATCATAAGTAAGACAAATCCTCATATTTATTTAAGGAGTAAAAAAAGAAAAAAAGAAAAAAACAATTTGAAATGAAAACCGAGCCCCCTCCCTCTCAAATAAAATGTTGTGTGCATGTAATAATCAAACAATTATTTTGAATAATTTCCACATCAATTGTACATAAAATCGTAGGTATTTATTTATTTGTAAACTTTTTAGTTAAATTCTTGTTACTGTCAAAAAAAAAAAAAGAACGAGAGTAAAAAACAATTTTTAAAATTGCTTACCCAAATTTTGAGTGTATATAGCATAAGAATATTGTGACGTAGAGCTATGACGTAGTTTTGGTTACGGACAGAAATACAGACAATCTCCATTATTAATAGATATAGCTATTTGTTTGCATAGGATTATATGATTACAAGTAGCTAATTACAATTGTTAGTAAACAGTTATAGCTTTATAAGAATTAAATGTAGTTTTAGCTTCAGTTGCTAAATCACTTTTTTATAATACGTTAGGAGGCTTCAGAGAAACGTCTGAACATTGGTGAATATACATGCACCGAAATCCAACACAGCGGTACATAACAAAATACAGCCTTTATTGTTTAAGTACATTTAACATAATATACAAATACAAAACAGCTTGGACGAATGTCCGGGGGAAGGAGGAAAGAGTTCTTTATAATCTTGAGGCTACAAAATGGAGAATAGAAAGGTTTTACTGTATAGAATATCTATCGTGTAACAGGTACACGGTAAACTGGTGCATGTACCTCGAGACCACCGAGATAGAAGGCCCGTTCATTGGGTGTGTGACTTCACAAAAGTAGGCCCACCTTAGAGCAGTGGAGTCCTAGGGTGGGGAAAGAGATACGTACATACCCGGATACAAGCCTATAGTTTCACTGAAATAAATTCAAAGTATGGTTTTACGTTAGTCTGAAATAATTTCAGACTATCGTAAAATCAAATCTTTGTCCGTATTCTTAAATTGTACACACTTAAATTAAATTGTTGTCATGCACACACATTTTTAGAAAAATTTAAATTGTTTCAAAACACAAGTTTACGGTTACATTTAAAAAAAATGTTTTTAAAATATTTCACCAGTATAGGGTTGTATATATATATATTGAATGTAAATTTAAAAAATGATAAAACAAGTTGTTTTGTAATTAATACTAATGGTAACAAAATGTCCTCATTTTTTAAAGAACTAATGAAAAAACTTTTTAATACAATGTTTTAAAAATACTATCTTGAGTTTAAGCATAGATATTGCAATACGAAGAATTTAAATGTTCGATTCTCAGTTTCTTTTAATGGACAGAGTTTAATTTAATTCTTCAGTTTAATGGACAGAGGCGCGACTTGTCTAGTGCATGTTTGAGGATGCCATATGTGTGTGTGTGTGTGTGTGTGTGTATGGTGTGTGTGAGAGAGAGAGAGAGAGAGAGAGAGAGAGAGAGAGAGAGAGAGAGAGAGAGAGAGAGAGTTCTTCCTGTGCTGTGTTTAAATAACCAGGTTGTGTACGCCTTCTAGTGGCAAAACTTGACGGCAAGGGAAGAGAAACCTTTTCCACTTTCAACTACATCCAAACAAGGAGAGACAATCGCAACAAACTCAAGTATAAGCGTATCCATTTGACCTCTAGATAAGGCCTTAACAAGTGGTACCACTCTTGTTCAGAGTGGACCAGGTAGTGATGACAACAAGGGAGTACACTACAGTATCTAGAAACTGGACCCTCACCATTAGATGCATTTTCGTGTCATACCCAGAACTCCACATTTGATGAGGGTGGATTTTACACCTCTGCAGGGGATATAGTCGGCGTATTGTAGGCCCCGGCCTTGTATTTCCTGTTTAGTTCTTGTATTAAATTAAATATATCATCTATTACACTCTGAATCTAAAATCGATTTTTTCAAACAATCACCAACATATTTAACATCGGAATTTTCTCTGGTTGGAATTCAAGCACTAATTCAAAATGCATTCCAGTCCGATGGTTCCATTCAAAATATTTTTCCAAAATATTTCTTTCTCTCTTCTTCACCCTTACTTCAATTTTACTAAAACTGGATTGTTTTTGCAACCCTTAATTATTCAAGCTTCTTAATAATATAACAAGGAGCTTGGCTAACATAAAACAAGAATGCGGATAATGTCTTTAATCTCCATCGTAAATGCATTTTCACCACTCTTTTGTTATCCAGGGGAGCAAGAAAATTGTAGCGATTTTAGTGGCCATCCTTTAGGCTTCAAGCAAGAGCACTTGTCCTGCGGAAATCCCTGGCAAAGAATCCTTTGGTTGTTCCTTGGTGCTCCTCAGTATTGCAAATCCTTCGTCAATGATTGCAAATGGACGTCTCTCAGTATCAGGGATTAAGTAGTCAACCTGCCACGCATTCGGGATGTATATTGGCTGAGGTTTAAAACACGTTACCTATGCCGAGTCTATAAATTTAAGTTGTGTATATAGCACACCTTTATAACAAAATATTCCAACAAAATATCGATTTGTCTTTTAATCACTGATTTTTTGGGGATTAAAATCTTGATCTCTGACCCAACGTAGATGTGTAATAAAGCTAGTTTTTAACTATAATTACAAATAAAAGGAAACCGAATTATGAAATTTGTAATTATGTAATCATATGTAAGTCAATAATCTAGAAAATAAAAAAATAAAGATTCAAAAATATTTCAAAAATATTTCAGAATTTTAACTAAGCACACATTTCAGATGATGAGACAAATACTTTTTTTTCTTTAATCTTCAATGTCTTTCCCTAATACGCATATAGTGATAGTGAATAGGGGAACGACTCCCTCTCTGTTCCCCTTTTCACTATCACTGGATGCTTATGAGGGAAAGACTAACAGAAAACATAATATTAAGCATGGAAACAGATCATCTTCAGGACAGAATATTTTGATTAAAAAACAAAAAAAAAACAACAAAAAAAAACAGTAACAAAAATTAGTATTATTTGTATTATTCAGACGATTGTCCTCATATTCATATGTATCTGTACAACGTTTCGGCTGATATGTCCTCCGGCCTTCTTCAGGTTTTTCTTGTCGGACTCGGGAACCTTCTCGGACCCGGGAACCTTTTGGGACTCGGGATCCCTCTTGTCGTAATCGGGAACCTTCTTGTAATCGGGAACCTTCTCGTCGTAATCGGGGCCCTTCTTGTCGTAATCGGGGGTCATCATGGAACATTGAACCAGAAAACAATGAAGATGAGGACAATAGTCCGAATAATACAAATAATACTAATTATCAAGCCTCATCTAAAAAATTCAGAGAAATAGTAACAAAAATATTGAAGTTTCTTTTGTATTACTCGGTGGTCTCATCTTTTTATTTTTTTACCCATCAACCCCTTTTATTCCAATTATACTCTGGTGAAATCCCATAGCCATTGACCTAAA
Organism: Doryteuthis pealeii; assembly: GCA_023376005.1. Taxonomy (NCBI): domain Eukaryota; kingdom Metazoa; phylum Mollusca; class Cephalopoda; order Myopsida; family Loliginidae; genus Doryteuthis; species Doryteuthis pealeii. Next base: position 16,585,022 of record CM042138.1, on the reverse strand, counting down.
AAAAAGTGGGTGTGACTCAAAATATTTTTGATTGAAAAAAAAAATTAACTCATTCCTAACAAGGTTTAAATGTACTATTGTATTTTATGATTAAACATTTTTCCTTTTCTTGGACCCGAATTTTTTTTAAATATGATTAAAGCATAATGATATTCTCGCACACAGAGGAGACATAGCCTCTGTACTCATAGTCACATTGCTAACTGAGACTTTCAACGGCACCTTAACGTTTTATCATTGCTCGTGATTGAAAATGGCGCGAGTATTGCGTAGCGCCATCTAACGGCGTCGGTGTGTAAATGTGATAGAGGATTGAATACGGAGAAAACGCTTCTGCACACCACCCTGAGATACATAATTACAGGTGGGGGATTACAGTATCGAGACTATAATTACGCACTGGGCGAGCAGCAGATTTCAAAGAGAATAATAATAAGATAATCGGTGGACACAGTACGGCTTCCTCGGCGAAGAAAAGGATTAATTTTCTTCGGCGATGGTATCAAGGGAGGTAAAAATGCGCGCGAAAGTTAGTGAATAATGAGAGAGAAAGGAATATCTACCCACTGTGTGTGTGTATACATATACGATTTATTTCTGTTAGCAGTGTGTGGTAATGTGTGTGCGCTTGTGTATGCATGGGTGTGCGTACGTCCTAGTGAAAATATGCAAGCATTTAGTATTGAAGAATGAAGGAAAAAAGTGGCTTGGAACATTTTTTACTTGTAATAGAAATACATACGAAATCAAAAACGCCTCACACACAGTCACTCACCCACATATATACAATTAGGTATGCTATGTTCGTTATTATATGTGTATATATATTTATCAACCCCTCGGCGCGAGTTGGGTGTGACACAAGGACAATTTCTTAAGAGAGTTTAACTGGTTTGAATTCAAAATTTTACTTCTATAGACTGATTAGCCAAGGTTAAAGTGCCAGTCTTGCATACTATTATCCATTAGCTGGAAGGAGAATACCTAAAATAATATATATATATATATATATATATATATTGCTGAGTATTGTGCGTATACAGCCAAACGCACACATACACACACACACACACACACACACACACACAATATATATATATATATATATATATATAATAATATATAATATAAATTATATAAGTATATACGTCCATATAACATGCAATTATATCTATATCTATCTATGAACCTGTGTCTTTTCAAATTTTTCACTATACATATCTATCTATCTACCTCTCTCTCACACAAACACTCTCTCTCTCTCTCTCTATAACATACATATATATATATATATATATATATATATAGTCATCGACAGAGACACTGTGTTTCAACGAAGTCTCCTAGCACGCCCCTCCCGCCGGAATAGAAACCCGACCGATTTAAACTTTTTCAAAATTCACAACTCTTCCGTATGAACGTTCCTTGCAACCACCAGTAAAGTTTCCCTGATTAGGCCTTTGCTATCGGTCACACAATCGGCCACCAGGGTCACTGGTTTGTTGGAGGCGGCCACTTCATCAAACTTAGTAAGTTACCAGTTTAAAAATATTTTCCGACTTGTTATTCATTTATGCGCTATACTACTGTATACATAATCTTCATTTCCAGCTTGAGTAATTAATTATATACTTAATTAACGATTGATTGTGTATAATTATTTTTAATAAGACAAGTAATTTGAAGTTTGAAATTTCATATTATATACGAGTATTGTTTATTGTAAGTGACTAACGTATTGTCACGATTCAATGTATGATCAGCGAAAACTATATATTCTTCTTCTTCTTCTTCTTCTTCTTCTTCTTCTTATTATTATTATTATTATTATTATTATTATTATTATTATTATTATTATTATTCACACCTGCCGTGGCCTTTGGTTCACTGGAGGCCGAGTGACAGCAAGTCTCATCAGGTCTCCAGGACTCTTCTGAGTATTCTAGCCGATCCCAACAGTGTTATAGTTTGGATGGTCTCCATTCTTCTGATTTTCCATTCACCCAAATTCCGAGGTTACCAATTACAATTGGTACAATAGGGTAGGTCGATTTTCAACTTAAAAAAAAATGGCGTAACCAGAGAAAGTTGTGGTATTGTATGCTAAGTACTGACACCAAAAAGTAGGTTTCTAACTTGCACCAATGTTGAGCATTCAGTTTTAAAATCGTTTAATCCGTCAAAAATCCTTGTTTTTGATAAATTTACAAATGGAATTGCTTAAAAAAATTTATATTTTCAATCCAGAAAAGTTTGAAAATTTATTTTATTTAAATACAATGAATAAAATATATCGAAATAACATTTAAAGTGAAATTATAACCCCACCACACCCTAACAGCTCAGACAAGCTGCATTATGAATGAACTCTGCTGAAAGAAATGAATAGATGATGATTTTAATATGAGCTACCATTGTAATGTGAACACTACTCTAAAATATCTACTGGTCACTAATAGTGTGTCTTTTAAGTTTCTATTCTATATAATAATTGTAAGACAATACAGTTATAAAAGACATGACAAAATACATGAATGTTTTGAGAATAATTGCAACTTTTATCATGCCATCATATTAAACTGCTCTACATAAGAACCCTTTGAAGCAAAGGAAGGCCTCATTTCATTGCATAAAACTTTTGTAATGATATGCATATGCCTTGTTTCAATTCCATAGACCAATTGGGAAGCTACAGTTGTTAATTTTACTGCCTTTTTGACACTTTGTGAGTTTGAAGGCAAATCAAGCAACTCTTTTATCCCACTCTTTGATGACTCCAGAAGTTCATAATCTGAAAATTCTTCTGTGAATCCAGGCTCACAAACTCCATTTTAAAATTTATCTAACATGTCTTAATTTTTACTATAAACTATAAACCGATGAAATCATTTTAATCAATTCTATGTGAATTGGCTAATTTTTTTTTGCTTTATCCCTCACTTCCAGTTCATCTGATTGAAGCATTGAATACAACATAGTTTCTGGTAGGAGACCAAAAGCATTCTGCTGGATATTTTTGAACGCAACCTCTTGAATTTCAGGTGGGAGCACTTTGATTCTTTGCAGCATATTAAAAACTTACAGTTACTGGTTATGAAATTTATTGTCTCTTTTAAATCCAAACTAGCTAACTGCATACACTGCAACAATAAACTGCATTACGCTGAGTAGTTTTGATATGTTTTCAGGGTAAATGTCTCGAGTACACAAATACATTAGTCTTGTGTCTAACGTCAATCATCTTGCTAACTTTTCCATGCAGCATATCTAGGATTGGCTTTCCCTCGTGTAATTCCTACTGCATAATCTAGAAGAGTCTGATCACTATTCAGATTATCTGTGTTTGATGCTTGAATGTTGGCTCTCTAGATGACTAAGTATTGGTACAAATTTGACCTGAGGTTAATTATGATAGTCATTTGCACACAATCTCTTTAGTAGACCAATAAATTATGGTCGACTTTTTGTGCTGTCATCAATGTGCTTAAAAACAGCTTTGAACGAAAGATTATCTTGATGTAGAGAGCAACCAATGGTATGTAATTTTCGTTTACTTTGTTTCTCTACAACTGAAACTTGCCCAGCATCACAGCCTGTATTTGTACGGGTGTTGTCCAGTAAAACAGCTTTTAGGGTATCAACACATTCATACTCTTCCAAAACACTAACATCCTCTACTAGAAAAGCACCATTTGTCAAATGGTGTATTGTTCCCTTCGTTTTCTTTAATTGTTTCTTTCCATCTCTTTGTATAAGAAAGTAACTTAAACATGTATTCCATCTACAGCAGTACAAATAATTTTTTCTATTTTATCAATGTGATTTTGATAGCCATTTTGTTTTGATCTTTATTTTGTACGGTCTAGTTCAGATTTATCCGAAATTATGTTTTTTTTGTGAAGGATAAAGATATAAAATTTCTTCTAAATGAAAAATATAGATACGGTTTATGACTTTGTGATCAAACATGTGAATTTTTACAAAATAAAAAAATAAATAAAAAATCAAGGATATGATAAAGATAAATTTGACTTTTTCAAAAGGGGAAAAATGGCATTTTCCACAATTAATTGTTAAAGATATAAAATTGTATCCCTAACCCCAACCCTATACCTAAACTTAACCCTAACAAGATGAATTCTCGTCATGTACCATTTTCAGAAATTAGCTTTTAGATAGATTGTTTTAAAATTTGTTCAATTGCACAACAACTACGTTTTAAGATTTTTAGATAATCTTAGATTTCTCGTCAACAACCATTTTAATCTTTTAGCTTTTAGATAGTTTGAAATATATTTAAACATATTTCAAATATATTTGCTGGCAAAATAGCCTGTGTTCTCTATTTTACTAGGGCCGGTAAAATAAGCTCAAAAACATGGTTGTCTATTTTACCGGAACAGGCTAACTAGCCAATTCTTTTTTATATTAACCCTCGTGTTGAGAAGGCTCATAGTCTGTAAATATAAAAGAAAGGCATTTGCAAGGCTTAATATAATGAAATAACATGTATTTACTTACCTTGCAAAACAAATGCAAATCGCTTAGTAACACAAAAAAAACTTGCGAATGAAAAATAATGTCTTCAAAAGTAAAAAAAAAAAAAAAAATGTTAACTATCACAGGGAATATGAAGCTATTTATTTCTTTATTTTTCTTATAATTAAGTTTGTTAAAATAAAAAAAGAAAAGATTTAATTATTTTTGTGTTTTAAATCAGCTCAATACTTGAAATTTAAATGTAAACAAAACTTGTTGATACGGAGCCCGAATGTTGTTATTGTTTATAGAATCTTGAAGGAATTATTTTTGTAGAGTTTGCTTTATTATTTACTTTTATTTAATTTACCAAGAATCATATGATCCTGAATGAAATAGAATCTTTTATTAAGTCTATTTTCATACATTTTTTCTTTAAAACTCTGGTTTAATCTAACCTACTTTTCTTTACGTTTAACACCGAGGAAAATTCAAAACATTCGATTATGTTGATATTCAAATGCATTTGCTCAAAAATTGGTAAAGTGATCTACCCTATTGTTACAACCTTCACCTTCATGTTCCGCAGTTTCCTCAGTTCTCTGGTAAGGTCCAAGTACTTGTCTATCTTTTTGCTTTCTTTCAATTTCACCCCTTCTTGTCAATCAATAGTAGGTTCGGTCTCTTGGCTAGGATTAGATAATCCGTCTGTACCTCGAAGTCACGGAGAATTTCATGCGTCACTTTCTCCAGGGCAGTTTCAGGCTTGTGCTTATACCATTTAATTTTATAGGGAAAATTAAATTTCTTGTACAATTCCCAGTGGATTACCTTTCCCACCAAGTCGTGCATAGTCATGTACTCTCTTTTTTCTAGTTTGCTGCATTCGCTTATTACCTGATTGAGCGTTTCGTTTCAGTCTTCACATATACTGTTATATATATATATATATATATATATATATATATATATATATATATATATATATGAGAAGTAAACAAACAAACAATGGGTTTTGATATGGCTTTTTTAGCCGACAATTTTTGGAAGAATATATGCTTAATTGAAGTCGTACCTAATTCTGAAAATGAATTAATTAATAATTAATGAATTAGGCGGCATACCTATTCAAACGTTAGACTAAACAGGCCGAAATGTACATACAGAGATTTATTTTTCTCAATTTGTTTAGCCAATATATATATATATATATATATATATATATATATATAATACACGAGTAATGACGCCTTTTTCTAATGACAACTCCTAACCCTTAGCTACAAAAAGTGTTTTTTATCTTCATATATTGCATCAAATTAACGGCTCTTAACTTTTCAGCTTACAAAAATTATTTATATAATCTTTTTTTAGTAAAAATTGGTCGTTCATTACATGGTTATGTACAGTATGTCTATAGAAGAAGTGTGTATGTGTGTGTGTGTGTGTGTGTGTGTGTGTGTGCGCGCGCTTGCATTTGTGTCTGGGTGTTTTAAAGGGATGTAGTACGTATATGGGCAAATGGAATAGGAGGAAAAGGAGTAACTATGGATACTTAAACTTTCACATAGCAGTTCTAGCAAAAAACCGTAGCTCTCATCCACCGATATAAATTCAACATCATCATCATTTTCATTCTCGACGTCTTTGGGAAAATGGCGGGAGTCAGTATTCTCCCGCCTTAATAACTTATTCGATAGAACTCGCGTCGATCGTTAAGACAGATAATTGCAAACAGTCTCCCCAGGGAAATCTCTTTTCTTTTGAGTCTCACAATTTGTAAATATTTCATATTTCGGCGAAACGGAGGAAATACGAACACGCGCACCTTCTGGTCATGTCTACGAACTCGGAGCTAATCAACAGGTTGAGTTTATTGCATAGAGGCAAGAAATTCTCGATGCTCTGAAGGTTTAAGTTGGACGTGTGTCAGAGTTAAGATGGGAAGGATAAAGATTACCATTATGGCTCAAAGATTACGAAGATATACACATTATAGTGTACTTAACAGAAATATGGTTATAGATATTCGAATATTTAACTTGTTAGAACAGAACAATATAGTGGTATAATTGTAGGCAAGCTAGATTCACACACACACACACACACACACACACACACACACACACACACACACACACTTTCCATTGCCTCTGCCTCACACCTTCTAACGCATCCATCCTCTCCTCCGGTTTTTTTTCTGCCCTCCCTCTACGTTTTAGTGGACAGACATAGCACTTCTGTCTCAAAATACATAAAAAATCTGTCGAAGTTTTGTTAAACCAGCGAGGCGAAATATTAATAGATTGAAATTGTTTGTGTTTCATCCACTTTTATTCCTCACATTTCGTTGAATTTTTTCCAATATGTCATTGACACACACACACAGACACACAGACACACACACACACACACACACACCACACACATACACATTTTTAACCTTCCATTCATTGTTCATTTCTTCTTGGTAAATACAGCTTGAAATTCGGCATTTTTATGACACATCTTGTGTTCTGAGAAAAGTTAATGTTACATTCATATTCATTTCTATCTTGGTAAATACAGCTTCAATCTCGATACTTTTATTACACAACTCGTATATATATATATATATATATATATATATATATATATATATATATATATATATGGTATTAGTATTAGTATTAGTATTATTAGTATTTTCACCGTTTTAACTTCAAATATCAAACATTTTACTCTGATGAAGGCCGTTTTTCTTTGTATGCTTAAATATTTTATAATTTTCTATTATTATTATTATTATTATTTATTTTATATATAGAATAATGATAAATAAAAAACATATGTACATGAACAAACACCTGGGCGAAACACTTATTGGTAACTCAAATTAAATCAATTTATCCATTCAATAGTTCTTTCCTTTATTTATTTATCTTTTCAACATATATATATATATATATATATTATATATATATATTATATATATATAAGGGAGTTTTATAATTTGCATGAAGCATTGTGTATATATTGGTTAGGAGGTTGATTTTGAAGGCTATCACAATGCAGGTGTAAACAAAAAATAATAATAATACGGTAACAATGGTGTTGTGTGTTAATCTGTATTTAATTCTTGAATTTTTGAGATAAAATCCCTTTTTCAAAAGATCACTGGAACTGAAGTCGTCTTGTTATAACAATTCAAGAATAAAATACAGGTTAACACACAACACCATTGTTACCGTATTATTGTTTTTTTCTCTTTACACCTGCATTGTGATAGCCTTCAGAATCAACCTCCAAACCAATATATATATATATATACATATTCTAATAATATCTTATTATTATGTTAGTATTAGCTGGGTTTGGTTTCTTTGTTTAATGACATATCAACCATCGTGAGTTATTATTTGATGCCAAAGCCATTAATCTAGAACAGTTGTGGTACTATTTAACCCATAGCTGGGAGGATGAAGAGGTGAATTCCTTTCCTGAGGGTATTAGGCCAAAAGTGAACGCAAGAGCGCGACTGATGTTTGGCTAGCCTACTTCAATGTCTCAGTGCAACACGTTGGTCAATACGTGTTCGAATTTCACTGGGTGCTCCAAATTTCTTGCCTTGTGCCTCATCGAAGATAATCTTATTAAATAGCTATAGAAGTAGTATGGAGGTGCGTTTTGAAATGGTTTTCTTCGTTATAGATGGAATAGGTGGTCCGAGTTCAAGTCCTAAACGGGGCTGTTTCTATTATACAGAGCGTTAATACTCTTGAGAATGGCATGAATCACATTATATAGATTTCCTAGATATACACACTAAAGAAATTTGATAGATTTTATAAATGCTTCTCTCAACAGAAACATGGTTATAAATAGTTCAATCTTCAGTTTGTTATAGAACATAAAAATATAGTGGTTATTTCCTAGTTGAGTAACATGATATTACAGTGTGACCCAGAAAAAACAGAACCCAAATTATTTATTTTCCCATTAAATTAACCCTAAACCCTAACCCTAACCCTAAACCCTAACCCCAATCCTAAACCCTAATCCTAAACTTAACCCCTCCTAGTTGAGTAACATAATATTACAGGGTGACACAGGAAAAACAGAACCCACAACTTTTGTAATAAAATTGTTAATTTTAATTTTTTTTAAAGTTTTAGTCCAACAAAGGTTAGGGTTACGGTTAGAGTTAGGGTTGGGGTTTAGGGTTAGTTTAATGGGAAAATAAATAATTTGAATTATTTCTGTTTTTTCTGGGTCACTCATGTTACTCAACTAGGAAATAAGCAATATAGTGGTATAAGGCTTGGCAAGATAGATTAGTGAGTTCAATTTTCACTGGTTGCAGCTTACTTCTTGTTTTATGCTTTATCTAAGTTAATCTTAATTGATCTCTTCATTAGTTGAACTCCGCTTAAGAAATTGATCTTGTGTCACATCCTACCCGTGCGCAGGGGTTGGTAAATATATATATATATGAGTAGTGTAAGATTCTACCAGAATTTCATCAGTATTGTAAGGCTGTATTGTTCAAGTTTCTTTGCTGTGGTAGTTGTTGCTCTTCTTCTTCTTCTTCTTCTTCTTCTTCTTCTTCTTCTTCTTCATGTTGTTCTTGTACATATTTCTTTGTATCTGTTGTTGTTGTTGTTGTTGTGGTTTTTGTTGTTGTTCGTCTTCTTGTACCTATTTCTTTGATGTTGTTGTTGATGATGATCTAGTTGTTGTTGTTGTTGTTGCTGCTGCTGATGTTGCTGTTGTTTTTCTTTATCATCATCATAATCATCTTCTTTTTCTTGTACCTATTTCTTTGGTGTTGTTGTTGATGATGATCTAGTTGTTGTTGTTGCTGCTGCTGTTGTCGTTGCTACTGCTGCTGTTGTTGTTGTTGTTGTTGTTGTTGTTCTTCTTCTTCTTCTTCTTCTTCTTCTTTTGTATATGTTTGTTTCTTGTTGTTGTTGTTCCCCTTCTTCTTCTTCTTTGGAATTTTATTTTTTTTCTTTAATCTAATTTTATTTTTTATTTTTTTCCACATTCCATCGTAAGCAATTTTCTCCATGTTGTTTTTTTTAACTATTCGCATTTCGCCATCCCACTGACTCAATGCGCATGCTCCGTATATGCATTAATGGCGACGGTCATCGACGGATTCTGCTAAGTGTTAGTGAGGGTCAACCCAGGCAAATCTATAAAAGGGATGTTAGAAAGGAACGGACATTTCGTTGCATTTAAAAAAAAAACACCATTCCGTCCCTCACTCCCTTTTACTTGGGGGGGGGGGGGTCAGATTAATACTTCTGCGTGCGTCGTTCTACTATTTTTTCTTTCCCTTTTCTTTTTATTGGCAAATGGTATAGAATTGACCGTGTGTGACCACAACCCGACCAGGCGACAAGGATTTTAGCATGACACTCATCAGTGCGATACATTTGGGGGGAAACACGAAGAGAGTGCACCAGAAAATTATTGCTTTTTCCCAGATAGGCACCTTCTAACTCGGAACGTCAGAGTGCAGCAGATGGGGAAAACATTAACTCAGTTGGTAAAATACATTTGCCAAGTGTGTTTTCAGCATTTGCACCTAACGAGCGTATTCGTGTATTCGTCGATAATTCTAGACTGGAAGTTTTAGTTCAAACTTGAGGTCAAAATACACAGGAGTAATACAAAAGACTGTAGAGTATTATCCTCGTACCCCACTTGTACTAAGTTTGGCACAAGGCCCTATTAACGTGGGACCATCTACAAGCCGAGACTCATTGGTGGCGGGTTTAAAAATACGAAAGACTGTAGTGTGGTGTTCAATTCTAACTGAAGAAAAATAAATCCAATGCTGTTTGAGACCCATGTGGGTCATATATTTGTTAGTACAAATAATTTTCAAACGTATCTACTCATACGTTTGAAAATTATTTGTACTAACAAATGTATGCACCTTCTGAGTGCATGTATTTAAGTATTAATGTAATAAAATGATATACTAAATTAGGAAAGATAACGAATGCAGATAAAAAGAAGTGGGTATAATAAAAAAAAAAATAAGTGAAAATTACTCTTCCATCACTCCGGTCTTTCATTGCTAATTTTTCCTAATTTAACTATTTAGTTAAAATAGAAAGTGAAGAATAAAATTTACACTTATTTTTGCTTGTTCATGGATTTCGTTTAGGATTTATCCCCGACATTGTTGCTCATATTCATTAAGATAAAACCAAACAATTAGAAATCAATAATACTAAGCACATATTTATTAAAATCAAATTTTTAATATTAATATGCAAATCAACCTTATTTTCAATATTTTAAATTGATTATTTCAGTGACAACATATAGATAGAATAAAACCTAATTGTCATGAAACAAACCACAAGGGTTGATATATCGTAAAACCCAACAAACCAATCATCGCAAATGTGATGATTCACGTCACGAGTGTAGACAGACAGGAGTTAAAAGGAGAAAAACACGAACACGACGTAGAATTCAAAAACGACTTGTATTATCATACATACAGAAATAACAATTAATTACTTGCAAACTTAGGTTTTGTCTGATGGAATCATTATATAAATAACAGTCAACTTAACTGAGTTCCTGAGCTAGGTGTATTATCGGAGACCTTGCTACGGCTATCTGTTCTCACTGATGGATGTAACGGACGCCCTTTTTGTCATCCAACTCCGGTGCTGCTGATTCAGAAAGGGAAGAATTTGTCTTACAAATGCCGGTCTGTGATTGGTTGGTTGATAGCGAGGCTCGTAGACCAAGGACGATAACCCTACCTTAGATATTTTTATACAAAAAATTAACACAAATTTCCGAATTTTATATCAACCCACACTCCAGAACATCAAATTTTGATTCGTTTACTTAGTCAGAGAGGAATGATAGACTGTTAATGAGACGGTGGACGAGAACAACGTAGTCTGGCAGTTCACCTGATGACAGCTGCTACTTTTTTTTATCATGATATAAGCGGAGAGTGTGGTGAGAGGTAAACTGATTTACCCCGTGAGGGTAAAGAAACTGAACTGACAACCTCCAGGTTGTGAGTGGTGATTCTTGGTAAACCTCCTGTCACTCCCTGTCGTTTGGAGTGGTTCGGTGGTGGTGAATTACTGTTATTCGCTGGGAGAATCGTTTGTCCATGGCGGTCTAACCGATGACGCTTGTACTAGAATAAAAGATTAAACGAATTGATTTTAAATTACACGGAATAAGATCAACTAATCAACCAGACATATAATAGCACTATATAACCCGGTACGTGTGGCGCTCCACGTCATACGCAAAAAAATCCTCCTGGTCTAGCGCTAGTGAAAAGGGGATATACTTCCTCGCTGTCTAGCTGATACAGACAATTGGCCACTCCGACTTATTTACATCTCCTCAAAATTTCGGTAAGGTAAGTGTTGCAGAGTACCTCACATCCCTTCAGCACTTTACCAGATGGACTGGCCCGTAGCCATAAAATAGCCTACGTTTAAAGTAGATTAAATAGCTGAATAATATTCAGACTGGCTTTTATATGTTGGCTATACCGAACTGACCCTCCTCTATTAGTGTAAGTTTGTCGTGTTAATTGTTTGTACTTATTTGTTCTGTGTTTGTATGTATCCGTTTAGCACGGGATGCTGGTGCTTAATAAATGTGTTAAGCACAACATTCATATGTGTATCTTTCCACCTCACGTTAAAATAGTAAGTTAACCCTAACTTCCAAATTTTGAATCGAACACCCCCCCTCCAGAACACCAAATCTTGATTCTTTTACTTTATGTCAAAGAAGAATCAACACGCTTAATCATACATATATAAAAAAGTAAAGTCGTCGGGGTGGCCTAAAGTCAGTATCAGCCAATCAGCGAGGGAGTCTATCCCCTTTTCAATATCGCTAGACCAAGGAGATTGTTATTGTATCTGAGGTGGAGCGCCACACCTACCATCAGCTCCTTACTTTACTGCACAGATCCCTGTGCTACTCATACGCTGAGTTGACGAGGGCCGGTATCGAACTAGGAACCTTGTGGTTTCTAGCTGAACGCTCTACCGACTGAGCTAACCCGACCCCATTAATAGTACTATATCACCTGATAAATGTGCCGCTCCACCCCAGATGCAAAAAACAATCTTCCTGGTCTAGCGCTACTGAAAAGGGGATATACTCCCTCGCTGTCTGGCTGATACTGACATGAGACCACTCCGACTTACTGACATCACCTCAGAATTTCGGTCAACGCAAAAGAAGATCTATAAGTTAACCCTCACTTCCAAATTTTAAATCGAATCCCTCCCCCATATCCAGAACATCAAATCTTTATTCTTTTAATTTATGTCAGAGATGAGTGAACCCGCTTAAAAGAATTCAGTGATAATATCTATACTTACCACCTGAAGGTGTAATTTAAACTTGAACTGTTTCATCAAGTCATCAAGAAATATGCTTTATCGTTTAGGCTTTTTATCTAATCACTGAATTTATTTCTAGGGTTTTGTTGTATAAGATGAACTTGGAAACACTTAGAATTTTGATGGGATTACAATTTTCCTACAGGGAAAAACCAGTGATTAGAATTTTTCCAAAGGTGACTCGATACTCAATCAAAAAAACAAAAAACTTTTTTACCTGAGAAAATGAACGTGAGAGAAAGTAATCTTAAGTTATTGTAGAAGGAAATGATATAATCTCAGAGTTTATTTAGATTACAATATTTTCCATTCAACCCATGGGCGAAAAAATGTGATTACACCTACCCCAATACACAGTCATAACTTCTGCTTGCGTTCCATTCTTTACAGTGTATCTGTGTATATTGTACGAGCGGAAGTAAGATTTTCTGGTTGGATCGAAACAAAGAAAAGACGACAAAAATGACAAAGGACTTTTTTTCCAGTAAAAGTGAACAAAGAATTTTAAAAACGTAAGCGAGGCTTTCCGATCAAAGAAGCTGGGAGAAGATAAAGAAATGCATAACAAAGGTCCGTTGTCAGATCAAAAGATAAAGATGCATAGGAGTATCTATCGCTATAAAGGCCAGATGGTTCGAACCGACAGTCAGTCAGACAGCGGATGGTTGACAGAGAACAGTGAGTAACCGACGCTCACGGTCCGTCGCGGAAAAGGGCGGTGAGACGCCACCAGCCACCCCTTTACCTCAACATCACCAGTCATCCCAACAATAGTAGTAGTCATTGTCAACGCTCGCCACCCACCCCGCGAGGAAGAAAGAAATAAACTCAAAGTTTTTACAATACCCATGTGTTGTGATTTTCTAAGTACGACTACTACATACTTCGCTACGTGACCATATATACCCGCAACGACTACTAACATATTGATTTAGCAGCTTGAATTTGAAGCCGCTATATAAAATATCTAAATAAGAAACAGACATGTATGTAGTTATGAGATGAGGCTTGATATGATTAATTTTTATATTTTGGACTATTGTCCTCATCTTTATTGTGGTTTGTATAAACACATTGTTTCGGTCGCAGTTTTACGCCTGGAGTAAACGGGACGTCAATAAACTCTTTTTTCTGAATGATCGTGATTTTCTCGTAAAACGTGTTGAGATGATTGGCGTGCAAAAGCATCGATCAGCTGTTAACTATCTAAAATGATTTCCCAGGTTGGATCATGACTATGCTTGAATACAAAGAGAACACCTGAGGAAGGCTGGAGGATACAGCGACCGAAACGTTGTGTATATACATTCTACAACAAAGATGGTGGACGAGCAGTTCATGCAATACTCCACTTTGAACCTATCTTGGGCTAGACGGGCGGTCGGAGAGACCCCCTCCGATCAATCGGCTGGTCACGTCAAGCCCTACCATCTATATGATTTTCCCAACCCTATTGCCCTCATGGCAAGCCCCAACCCCTTTTTATCATATGGGTGCTAGAAGGCGGTGACTGCGGGTCTATATGTCCTGGGAATGACGTTAAACTCTATCTAATGGTGAGGTTCCAGTTTTGGAGGTTTGGGGAATGTGTAGCACCCGTTCATCACCATTGCTCCCTGGTCCACTCCGACCCGGAGTGGTAGTCCCTGTTAGGGTCCCATTTATGGGTTAAATAGAAAACATGAGTTTATAAACAAAATTGTATTATCCATTAAAAATGAAATTATTTCAAAACTTTGTTAGCATTAAACATTTTTTTACCAATAGTAGTATTCGGCATAAAATAACCCAAGGGGTTGACATGCCGTAAAACCCAACCAACCCAATCAACCAAACAACAAAGATGAAGACTTGAGGGAGTGGCAGGAAGTTTTATGTTTTAAATAAAAAAAGGGTAGCTGTGGTTATCCGTGGTGCGTGATCTTAGGGTTTGCTTTTTACCCCCTCTTATTTGGTGGTCGCGCTGAAAGGAAGGAATTCAAGGAAAGAAAAAGAAAGAGACAAATACAGAAGGTGGTTTTATAATTTAGGATTTATTCACGGATCATAGCCACCACGTGAAAAGGAAATATCTGCATGGCTAGTAGTATGGTCTAGACATTTAAGGTCTAATTCAGAATGGCCGAGAGATTCTTTTTTTTGGGGGAGAGGGATTGTAAGTGGGTCCATTTTCCGCACATGCTCGGAGGGTTTTTTTTCCGGTGAAGGCTCATGGGAGTTTATTTTTTAATTTTAATTCTAGTTTAATCCCCACAGACTACAGTCCGACAAATCAATATTATTTTATTTAGTTTACCAAAGTTACAAGCAATTTTCTCCGGAATTCTTTAGATAAGGCTTGATATTTAGTATTATTTGGATCTTCATTGTTATCTGTACAACGTTTCGGCCGATGTGAAGGTTCCCGAGTTCGGGAAAGTTCCGGAGTCTGACATGAAATACCTGAAGAAGGCCGGAGAGCACATCGACCGAAATGTTGTACAAATAACAATGAAGATGAGGACAATAGTCCGAATAATCCAAATAATACAGTTTTTCCTATGAATACTCCCTTCGATCCCCACATTTTCAATGTCCACGCTGTTATGTTTCGATTCTACTCATTATGGACTATAAAATACTGAATCATAGATGTGAACAACTTTGTGTAGATGAGCCTTGGTCATCACAAGTCAGATTACTGAACAGTTCTATATAACTAGGCATGTTCACTAAACTTTGATCTCGACATAAAGAAACAGCAGTCAACATACACAGAAAAAACACATTACAAAAAAGAATCTATTTAACCGAAACAGGTGTCGTCGGAGTTTGACAACTTAATGTAATTAATAATTTTACGTTTTATGTTTTATCGCTATGAATAGTTATCTGCATTATAAAGCTAACTTAATTTTTCGTAATCAGAAAATGTATATAAATTTTCTCTCACTTTCTCCCCCCTCTTCATCTCTCTCTATCTTGCTATCTATCTCACACACATTAATACGTTCACTCACTCCCACAGGCGTTCGTGGAAATAGTCGTTTATTAAACTTAGCTTGCCCCCAAGTGGTTATGAGTAAGGGACATTCTGTGAAAATCGAAGTCCCTATTAACTAATAATTTTTCGCATTCAGCAAATGTATATAATTCTCTCTCTCTCTTTCCCTCTCTTCTCTCTCTCTCTCTCTCTCTCTCTCTCTCTCTCTCTCTCTCTCTCTCATTATATATATATATATATATATATATATATATATATATATATATGAATTTAACATTTTTTGAAAAAAACAAACAAACAAATGATGTAATAGTTTGCTGACAGAATCTGTTTCGACCGTTTTAATGGAGCAGTCTTCATCAAGAGCAACATATGAATGAAAGACGAAAAAATAACCGTTAGAATAGGAGGTACAAACGAACGCTAGTATTTGATGCTGGAATTTAAAAATGCGTATTCTGTGTTAAAAAGAAAATACATTTTATTTAAAAAAATCAGAAGCACTATAATCCATAATAAAACTTAAAAGAGTTTGATGTAAAAATATATAAAAAAAAGTGTATAATAAGTATCAAAAATGTTCATGATGCATTCCAGTTACAAAAAGTAAGTTCAAAGTCCGCAGCTCAATTGAAGAAAGATGGAAAGTTTCAAAGAATTTGTATTGTTGACAAATCCGCAGTGTTGTAGATTATATGCGTCTGGAGAAGTGAAAATCGAGATATTTTGTTTTTTCAAAGGACAGTATGAAAGTAAATGGAAGTTAATTCGACGGAATGAATTTAACATTTTTTGAAAAAACAAATGATATTAATAGTTTGCTGACAGAATCTGTTTCGACCGTTTTAATAGATCGGTCTTCATCAAGAGCAACATATGAAGGAAAGACGGGATAAATAACTGTTAGAATAGGAGGTACAAACGAACGCTAGCAAACTATTAACATCTTTTGGTTTTTCAAAAAATGTTAAATTCATTCTGTCGGATTAACTTCCATTTACTTACATATATATATATATATATATATATATATATATATATATATATGTGTGTGTGTGTGTGTGTGTGTGTGTGTGTGTGTGTGTGTGTGAAAAAAAAAGAAAGGAAAGAAAGGATAGAATGGATAAAATAGGATATTTTAATCAATTTTACTTACACGTGTTTCGGTCAGGAGTTTATCCATGTGTACATTATTCAAACTATTATTATTTTTAAATAACCGAATGAAATGAAATAATAATAATAGAAAAAATGTAGAAATGTTCCGCACACAAAGAAGATTCGACCTTCCTCTGAGTAAATCCTTATTTTTTAAAATGAAATTCGTTGTAAAGCGGATAATTTTTTGAAATTTTCAAAAAAATAACTTTTTTAAAAATCATGTGTAGAGAGTGTTCAAACGCGGGCGAGAAAGACGGTTATAATGACGTCATGTCGCATGCGACGGATTTTGCATTTTCACTTTATATATATATATATATATTTCATGCAACACATTCACTTACTCTTAACTCACCCCCTGTGGCGTACGTGTACACAGTTATTTACACAGTTATTTACTAAAATTAGCTTGCAACACGTGCCTATAAATAAAGGACATTGTGTAAATCATAGTCGCTGCTTGCTAACATATTTTTCGCATTCAGCAAATGTATTTAATTCTCTCTCTTTCTCTCAATATCTCTCTATCTGTTTCTCTGTTTGTCCCCCCCCCCACACACGCATACACTCACTCACACGTACAAGTATATAGTTTTTAAAATTTTTTTATTAAACTTATATTATTACATGCGGTTATAATTAACGGACACTCCAAGTCACTATTAATAATCTTTGATGCTAGTTAGAGTACTATTACTACACTCAAGGTAAACTTTTAATAGAGACGATTACAAAATCACCGCAAGTACCAATATAATTAAAAAAAATACATTTTGGAAAAAAATCTACCTAAAATTCTGAAAAGTATTAGCAATATGTGTTGCTCACAGACTTGTTCGGGATTTGAACTCGGGTAGCCCTAGCAATTTCCCACGTCTATAACCATTACACACAATCTGGTTTCGACCGGAGGGTCTGTGGGCTTCGATCCTCGACCACATAACTTAACATCATTGATCTCAGGGGCCATCCCTTCAGGCAACACCTGCCCCCTCGATTTAAAAAGGCAGTGCTGAGTTTATTGCCCGGTGCCTGAGGCACCCTCTTGAGGAGGAATGCCGAGGGGATCAACGCATTTTTCGCACCCGCCACCCGTGAGCTTCGGTTCGTGGGTGGTACCATATTAATAGGGCCTTGTGCCTAACCCGTACACGTGGGGTACGTGGTAAATATAAATATATAACCATTACACCGCAAAACACCTCCACGAATATCTATATCAAATTTCTGATCAAATTCTATAAAGTAATTCATCCAATATTTCCCAAAAATGTTTGGTTTCGTTTTGTTTTGTTTTACGGCATATCAACCTCAGTGGGTCATTTAATGCCGATAAAGTTTTGAAATAAATCAATTCTTAATGGATAATACAATTTTTTTATAAATACATTTTTCTATTTAACCCATAGATGGGGCCCTAAAAGGTACTACCTCTCCGGGTCAGAGTGGACCAGGGAACAATGGTGATGAAGGGGTGCTCCACATTCCCCAAACCTCCAAAACTGGAACCTCACCATCAGATAGAGTTTAACGTCATTCTCAGGACATGTAGACCCGCAGCCACCGCCTTCTAGCACCCATATGATAAAAAGGGGTTGGGGGTTGCCATGAGGGCAATAGGGTTGGGAAAATCATATAGGTGCTAGGGCTTGATGTGACCAGCCGATTGATCGGAGGTGGGCCTCTCTGACCGCCCGTCTAGCCGATGAAAGGACCAAAGTGGTGTATTGCATGTCATGAACTGCTCATCCACCTGGACTCTATCCTTAAGCATCACGGGTCGCCACCCACGGCCAACAGGTGGCCCCATTGGGGGAGTCTTACCCCTCTGCAGAGGTGCAGTCGGTGCATTATAACGCCCCACCGACAGGGCGTCCCAAAAATTCTATTTTAATTTATTTTTCTTCCCATTATTTTCTGAAATCATCCAATTTTTTCCTGAAAGTCCAAACACTATTTCAATTTTTGATCTGGTTAGGTACTTTATTCCAAAATATTATTGCTTTTATGGCAAACTGTTGGATTATTTTCAGTATATAAGCCGTGCTATAATACACCACTTAAATTTATAGATTAAGCAATGTCACGTGGTTTCGACCTCAGCCAATCAACATCTCGATTGCGTGGCTGGTTGACTACTTATCATGGATACTGAGAGATGTCAATTTGCAATAATTGACGAATGACTTGCAATACTGAGGAGCATCAAGGAACAACCAAAGGATTCTTTACCAAGGATTTGCGCTGGACAATCGCTCTTGCTTGAATCCTAAAGGATGGCCCATAAAATCGTAACACAAACCCAAATCCTTTTTATGATATATATATTTACCAAACCTCTCCACACAAGCAGGATGCGACACAAGGTCAATTTCTTAAGCGCAGTTTACCAGGTTTGAATTAAGAATTTTTCTACTCCTAGACTGGTTACCTATCCATGGTTAAAGAGCCCAGTCTGCCCTGTTATTTACCCACAGCTTGAGGAAGACTTGGATTCATACATTTGCCATGGTTATTAGCGCCATGGGAAATGCAAACAGCTTCGTCTAGGAATTGAACTCGGGTCAATGAGTCCACTTCCTACGACTCTAACTATTAGACCACGACCCCTTTTAATTCTATCATATATGTGCTGGTAGGCGGTGGCTAAGGGTCTTAATATCCTGGGTATGGCATTACTCTATCTGATGGTGAAGTTTCAATTCTAGAGCTCTGCGTAATGTGGAGTACCCCTTCATCACTACTACTCCCAAGTCCACTCTGACCCGGAGTGGTAGTACCTCTTATGTTCCCATATATGAGTTGAATAGTCAAAATGTTTAGAATGGGTTAAAAAAAATTAAGTTAAAAAGATTGAGTGCCTATCAATAATGAATAAAAAACCCTCTCCGGCATTAAATAACCCAACAAGGGTTGAAATGCCGTAGAATCTTACTAACCAACCACAATATATCACTCTATTGTGTCACATCCTACCCGTGTTGAAACTTTTGAGTATGTACCAACCAACAGCATTTTTTGAACTCGTATCACTGTGTCAATTTCTTACGACGATAAGAATTACAGGAAGAGCCTTTTAAAACTGTATTTATGTACTGTGATGTGTCATGTGGTGTGTCACGTGGTCTGCATTAAATAAAAATCTCGGATAAATCACTGAATATCATGCGAAAATTCCTATCGACATAAATTACTAAATTGCGTCGAGAAACGAAATTGCATGTCAACTCCAGCCACGAATGTTACAAATCAAAAGTTCTGGCACTCAAATCTACAGAGAAATTGATAAAAAAAAAAGAAGAAGCCAAATGCAAAAAAGGGAAATAACTCATATTCGGAAATGAGGAATAAAAATATGTAAAAAGGAAACACTGAAATAAGTTTTCTGAAGAAAGAAAGAAAAAAAAAAAAGAGAAAATAAAATAAAATAAAAACAGGCATATAAAATATTAAATAAAGTTATACTTAAAACAATCTAATTTAAGAGAAATAGAATTGGCATATCCATCTATTTATCTGTCCGTCTATCTATCTATCTATCTATCTATCTATCTATCTATCTGTCTGTCTGTCTGTCTGTCTATCTATCTATCTATATGTCTGTCTATCTATCTGTCTATCTATCTATCTGTCTGTCTATCTATCTATATGTCTGTCTACCTATCTGTCTGTCTATCTATCTATATGTCTGTCTATCTATCTGTCTATCTATCCATATGTCTATCTATCTATCTATCTATCTATCTGTCTGTCTGTCTATCTATATGTCTGTCTATCTATCTATCTATATGTCTACCTATCAATCTATCTGTCTATCTATCTATCTATTTATTTAGTCATTTATGTTCATATCTATCTTATAATATCATTGTGTCCACATCTAAATATCTGGCTAGCTTTGTTCATAGTTATTGCATGAACGCATTCTCTGCGCCCGTTCGTACGTATGTTTGTATGTGAGAATATGTGCTTAATTGAAGTCGAACCTTATTTTGAAAGTTAATTAATTAATAATTAATTAATTAGGCGGGATTACCTATCTAAATGTAAGGCTAAACAAATCGAGAAAAATCAATCTCTGTATGTACATTTCGGAGATCGATTTTTCTCGACTTGTTTAACCTTACATTTAAATAGGTAATCCCGCCTAATTAATCAATTATTAATTAATTAACTTTCAAAATTAGGTTCGACTTCAATTAAGCACATATTCTACCAAAAATTGTCGGCTTAAAATAGCCATATCATAAACATCGTCTGTTTGTTTACTTCTCATGTTTGTATGTATGTATCTATCTAACTTAGAACAGTATTTTAGTCAAACATTTCTCATTTTAACTATTTGACTATTGGTTATTAATGCAGGGTAGCGGGCCATGTATAAAAGCATTAGATTATGTATAAAAAAAGCGTTGGATTTCAGTACATTCACTACTTACACAAGTCGAAAAGGGGTTGTCTCCCGGATCATAACCCTGCTGAAAACTGAGAGGGGCACGGTTGCTCTCTACGACGTAATATTTTGTCCTGTTGAAATTCCGTCTCCTCGAATTTCAACTGTGTTCCCTGGTCATCCAATAATTCTGGGGCTGTTGATGAAATATTCGCAGCAGATGTCCCGCGAAAAATTCAGACCATAT
>CM042138.1:16555860-16558360 GCA_023376005.1 Doryteuthis pealeii | reverse complement strand
GGCCTGTGGTGGTGTATCTGCAAGGAGTGCAAGGTCATCAGCGTAGTCCGCATCTGTGATTTTCTGTGCGGGATATCGCCTGCTTCTTGCCTTTTTTAGTGTGAAGCCTTCTTCTTTTATGGTATCTAATGATGTTCGGAGTACATAGTCTAAGCATATGATAAATATATATGGTGCTAGTGTATCTCCTTGTAGGACTCCAGTTCCGATGTCGAAGAAATCTGTGTCGCCATCGGGTGAGCGTACCATTGCTTGTGTATCTTTGTAGAGCATCATTATAGCAGCAACAGTTTCTTCTGGTAGCCCGTATGCTAGTAGTATTTGTTCCATTTTTCCTCTGTGTATGGAATCAAATGCCTTGGAAAAATCTACGAATAGTAGCGTTGCCTCTAGATTCTTTGCTCGAATCCCTTCTATGATTCGTCGTATAGTCAGGATCTGAGAGGTTGTGGAACGGTTTCTACGGAATCCGTTTTGGTTTTTCCTAAGAATTTTCTCTATTTCGGGTCGGATGCGATTAAGAAGAAGGGCATTATAGATCTTGGCTGCGATAGCCGTAAGAGTTATGCCTCTGTAGTTTTTAGCTATTCCTAGGTCTCCCTTTTTGGGGAACGGGAGGATGCATCCTTTTGTCCATTTATCTATTCTATTTTGTCTATATACTGCATTGCATAGCCTAAGCAGTATGTCGCTGAACTTGCCCATTTTCCATACCTCCGGGGGTATTTCGTCAAGACCCGCCGCCCTTCTACTTTTTAGTTTATTTAAGACTACGTGGAGTTCTTCTGTTGTAAAATCCCCCAGTTTTATGTCTAGTTGTCTATCTATGATCTTTTGAGTGTTATTTACCATGATTTTAGGTGTGTTCCCCAGAAGTTTCTGGAAGTGGTCTTTCCATTTTTGGAGTCTTTCTTTTTGGCTGTTTGCCTTTAGTTTTGATCTAAATATATATATATATATATATATATATATATATAATATATATGGCCGGGTTAGCTCTGTCGGTAGAGCGTCCGGATATGAATTACACATTCGATACCGACACTCCCTAAGTCACCGTATGAGTATCACAGCGGTCCGTGAAGTAAAAGTGAGAAGCTGATGGTAGGTTTAGTTTTCTACCTCACACGCAATGATAATCCCCATGCCCTAGCGCTTGCGAAAAGGGGATAGACCTACATTAGGCATGAGCCATACTACCCCGATTTAGACGTTTTGAATTTCAGAGATCTTTGTCCACCACTCATTTTTCATCCTCCTTAATTCACGCTGTAATATATATTTCGACTCAATATAATCCTTCAGGGTAGGCGGTCTGAGAGAGGGCTTATTATGCAATGTACTTATAAAACATGCTCTTTTATTTTGCAGTAATTGACTGATGGCAATTAGTATTATCTGCGTTATTTGGACTATTGTCCCCATCTTCATTGATATTTGTACAACGTTTCGGCCGATATACCCTCCGGCCTTCTTCAGGAATTTCTTGTTGGACTCAGGAACCTTCTCGGACTCGGGAACCTTCTTTTCGAACTCGGGAACTTTTTGTCGTATTCGGGAGCCATCATGGAACTTTGAAGCTAACCCGTGATGGCCCCCGAATACGACAATAAAGTTCCCGAGTTCGAAAAGAAGGTTCCCGAGTCCGAGAAGGTTCCCGAGTCCGACAAGAAATACCTGAAGAAGGCCGGAGGGCATATCGGCCGAAACGTTGTACAAATAACAATGAAGATGGGGACAATAGTCCGAATAACGCAGATAATACTAATCTTCAAGCGTCATCTCAAACATTCAGAGAAGTGATGGCAATTACATTGTCATCAAACCAGTCTTGATGTTTCCTCACTCTAAATCCAAGTACAGCTGCACCAGTGGAATAAACTTGGTCTCTAAATCTATCCCATGTGCCATTAAACTCCAGACTGTCAAGATGTTTAATCAATCTTTTATTCATATCCTCTGACTTGACTGTGTAAATCTAAACACTTTGGTGCTTTTTACACCAGGCATACGAGTCTTTTTGCGAACACGGAGTTTAAATTTTCCTCGCACTAAACTGTGATCTGTGTCGCACTCGGCACTACGCATAAAACGCACATTACAGACATCACTAATACCACGGCGGCGGGTGATGATGAAGTCTATCGTATGGCCATGTTTTGATCTTTCATGTTTAAGTTTTGGCCACAAAAGAGTATTGCAAATAGTTAAATTGAGCTCAGAACAGAGCTCAAGTTGTTTCAGTCCATTTGAAATTACTTTACCAATACCATAACGACCAAGTGCATTCCATATCTCAAAATTCCTGCGAATGCGTGCATTAAAATCCCCAAGTATGATCAATCATGGAGACAATAGCATTGCGAAGGGCTTGGTAAAAAGATATGATAGTGTCCTCATCAGCTTGATGGGTTGGGGCATATACAGAGAATATGGTCGCATACCGACCATACTGCAACTGCAGTTTCATTATACGATCATTAATGCTTGAAGGAAACTC
>CM042138.1:16548360-16553360 GCA_023376005.1 Doryteuthis pealeii | reverse complement strand
AAAGACATTGGAGTGGACCACTGGGTAACAACCACCTGGAGTGGTACACCAGTTAAAGACATCCTGGAGTGGTACACCAGCTTAAAGAAATTGGAGTGGACCACTGGGTTACAACCACCTGGAGTGGTAAACCAGTTAAAGAAATCCTGTAGTGGTACACCAGCTTAAAGAAACTGGAGTGGACCACCGGGTAACAACCACCTGGAGTGGTAAACCAGTTATAAAACAACATATAAGAAGGTATATATCATACCTTGTTTGGTTATTTATGACCGTATTGTTTTTCAAAGAATTATATAGTTTCAAGTAATTATTCCTATACAAGAATAATGATATGTTGGTACACAGTTATAAGGACTACCCAATAAAACAATTTGCACTCAATCATGTACTTAAAGACTTCAGATCAAATGATAATAATATATATACAAATATATGGTTTTAATTTTTTCTAGCATTAATTGGTAATGTAATTAATAATGAAATTCTTTTGCAAACAATTATATCTTAAAGTAAATATTCGTTATAAAAAGAATTTGCACATATTTCTGTTGTTTCAAGTATCCCTATCTAATGCTACCAATGTTTAAAATATCTATTGTAATTATAGATGGCTCCATAACAGTCATATACCCTTTTGCTCAAGACTCAGTCTCAGTCTCTCTCTCTCTCTCTCTCTCTCTCTCTCTCTCTCTCTCTCTCTCACTCTCTCTCGCTATATATATATATATATATATATATATATATGAGCATTCGACATCACGTACCCACGCAAACATGCAACGCGAGAATACAGTTAAAAAAACGCACGCATTTGACCATTTACGCCATTTCTGTCATTTTAAAAAAATATTTCGTTTACCTGATGAATGCTTTTAGCAGGAAACCATTGGTAGTAACATCGTTCCCAAATAAATGAATAAAAGCTAAAACTTTTATTTGTCACTTCATTCAACTATATATATATATGTATACACACACACACACACATATATATATATATATCTTATTATAATGGAGATTGTGTGTTTTTCTCTCTGTAACCGAAACTATATTACTACTCAAGTCACAATTCCCTTAGTTATTGACATCACATTCCCATGATTTTATTTTTTATTTAAATCTCAATTATTAATAAAATAGTTTTACATTATTAATGCTGTTGATCATATCCACATACTAATAACATGCAATCATATTTATATATACAACAAAATAGCGGTTTACAGTGTGAACGGGAAGGATAATTTGCATATTGATATTTAAAATGTGATTTTAATAAATATGTGTTTAGTATTATTGATTTCTAATTGTTTGGTTTTATTTTAATGAATATAAGCAAAAATCTCTTCAATAAATCTTAAATGAAATCCATTAAGAAGAAGAAATAACTGTAATTTTATTCTTTACTTCCTCTTTTAACTAAATACTTAAATTAGAAAAAATAACAATGAAAGACGAAAGTGATGGAAGTGTAAGTTTCAGTTGTTCTATTTTATGTTTCAAATCTTTTTATCTGCATTCTTATTTAGTTTCATTAGCCTTTCTAATTTAGTATAATATTTTATTACATTAAAACTTAAATACTTGCAGCCGGAGGGTGCATATATTTGCTAGTATATATAACGACTTAGAGATAGAGAGTTAGAGATGGGCGAGAGGGAGATGAAGATACTATATAGATATTAAAAGACTAGTTATGATAGATCAATAGATAGAGACAGGCCGAATATATATAGATAGAACTGAACAGATTGAAATAGGTTAATAGAATGAGAGAAAGTTATATATATATATATATATAATATATATATATATATATATAGTATAGTATACTACTATTTCACGTTGATTTCTACCTCCCTTTTCCTACTTTTATTCTTAGCATCCTCGTTTCTACCGATCTTTGTATTCGTTTCTTTTGATTTCATTTATTTTCAAGTTTCTTTCTTTTATTACACATCTCCTATTCTGATTGTAAACGCATACGTATTTGTGATACCTTCGTATACATATGTGGCAGCGTGGAAACACACAGACACCTACCACTCCATTCATTTTCATACTTTAGGACGTTTCACACACCGCACACAAAGACATAGACCTCCATATATATATATATATATATATATATATGTGTGTGTGTGTGTGTGTGTGTGTGTGTATGTGCGTGCACAAAGTGTATACCCATCAATTTCTTACATATTCCATTGCGTGTTTGCTATATATACGTATATATATACGTGGTGTGTGTGTGTGTGTGTGTGTGTGTGTATGTATAGACACACGCACACATATAGCACAGGCGCAATGATATATATATATATATATTATATATATATATATATATATATATATGGATATACTTCCTTACATATGTCATTGCATCTGTGCTATATATATATATATATATATAATATATATATATATATATACCTACATATATATGTATGTATATATATACATATATATAATATATATACTTACATATATATATATATATATATATATATATAGCACAGGTGCAATGGCATATATATATATATATATATATATATATATATATAATATATATATATATATGTATAATACTTTTTTATATATGCCATTGCGTCTGTGCTATATATATATATATATATATATATATATATATATATATATATATATATGTGTGCCATTGCACCTGTGCTATATATATATATGTATATATATATATATATATATGTATATATATATATTATATATATATATATATATATATATATTATATGTAATACTTTTTATATATGCCATTGCGTCTGTGCTATACATATATATATATATATATATATATATATAGAGAGAGAGAGAGAGAGAGAGTGAGAGAGAGAGAGAGAGAGAGAGAGAGAGAGAGAGAGGGAGGGAGAGCACAGACTCAATGGCATATGTACGAAAGTCAAGGGTGCACACTTTGGGCATGTTTTAACTGTCACCCGCGAGAGAACGCACCGTTATTTCGAACTTCATAACAACGGAATGTATATATCCGTCCAGACACACACCAACTTCATTTCATGCTGTTACTTTGAAGATCTCGCTCGAGGCATTGACTTTATTTAACCTTACTTTACTTTAAATAAAAGTAAAAACAGAAACTTTTTGTTCGTCTCCTCCAGGCGACCGTCTCAATGATTCTGATATAAAAGTTGATTCAGTTGATTCAGTTGAATCAACGGAGGTCAATGAAGATTAAAACCGGTGGATTTCGAGTGTCTGTTGTTGTTATTAAAGTCACGTCACGTTGAACTGCTATCTACTATAGATAGTTCGAGTAATCGATGAAAAGGAAAAATAAAGATTATTTGTATACTAATCTATAATAGAACTTGTTAAAGTCTTGGGTGGTACTGCCTCCATAGACAGCCAGACGGATTGATGTTGACCTACCAAATTTTGTAGATGTACTTTGTGAACCCAAGAGAATGTTAGAAAAAGCCGAAAAGAAAAGAAAGGACAGACTAGTTGGATGCATACATTGGGAATATATGTATTCAACTACTCTTCCTCCAGCCCGCCCGCCCTGTCGGCGGGGCGTTAGAATGCACCGACTGCACCTCTGCAGAGGGGTAAGACTCCCCCAATGGGTCACCTTGTTGACCGTGGGTGGCGACCCGTGATGCTTAGAATAGAGCCCAGGGGGATGAGCAGTTCATGACTTGCAATACTCCACTTTGGCCCTATCTTGGGCTAGACGGGCGTTTAGAGAGGCCCCCTCCGATCAATCGGCTGGTCACGTCAAGCCCTAGCACCTATATGATTTTCCCAACCCTATTGTCCGTATGGCAATCCCCAACCCCTTTTTATCATATGGGTGATAGAAGGCGGTGGCCGAGGGTCTACATGTCCTGGGAATGACGTTAAACTCTATCTGATGGTGAGGTTCCAGTTTTGGAGGTTTGGGGAATATGGAGCACCCCTTCATCACCATTGCTCCCTGGTCCACTCTGATCCGGAGTGGTAGTACCTGTTAGGGTCCCATCTATGGGTTAAATAGAAAAATGTATTTATAAAAAAATGTCTTATCGATTAAGAATTGATTTATTTCAAAACTTTATCGGCATTAAACTGAGGTGGATATGCCGTAAAACAAACCAAACCAAACCAAACCAAATTTTGTAGATGTACTTTGTGAACCCAAGATAATGTTAGAAAAGCCGAAAGGAAAGAAAGGATAGTGTAGTTGGATGGATACATTGGGAAATATATGTATTCAACTACTCTTCTTCCAGCAATCGGTAAATTGAAGGGCAAGATTGGGCTTTTAATCTTGGCAAGGTAACCAGTCTATTAGAAGGAAGACTCTGAATTCAAACCTGTTAAACTACTTTGATAGACGGTTTGATGTTGACCTACAAATTTTGTAGTTGTACTTTGTGAACCCAAGAGAATTTTAGAAAAGCCAAAAGTAAAGAAATAATCCAAATAATCCACTTTCTTTTCCCGTTTTAATTCTTTTCTTTTTTCTTTTTCTTTTTCTTTTCTCCTTCCTTTCTTTTCGGCCAATAGAAAGGTATCTGTATTGTGTTGAATGGGAGCTGACTATTTTGAAAAAGAATTAAAGTTTAATTTCCTCTTTAGTTCGTTTACTAGAACGATAACAATATGCAGATAACAATACAGAAGAGGACAATAGTCTGAATAATCCAACTAATCCAAATTATCAAGTCACATCTCAAAAATTCAGAGAAATAGGAAAGGAAAGAAAAATCCTTAGTCATATTAATGTAATTCCAAGAATTTGCAACTGTAATAGAACAAAGACACATCATCTCCTCTGATCACAAAGCTCCTAAACAAACTAAACACCCTCTCTAAAAAATAATAACATTATATTCACCTGGATACCAAGTCACATTGGTATCCAAGAAAATGAAAAAGCAGACAATACCGCGAAAAAAGCACTTCAAACAGATATGAGCAAATCAAAAATCTCATAAACAAATTTATATTAAATAAATGGC
>CM042138.1:16540860-16543360 GCA_023376005.1 Doryteuthis pealeii | reverse complement strand
TGCTATTACCACGTGTTATTTTTGCAAGGAAACTTGGAAAAATTGCCAGCGACTCTCCTCGATGCGTGGGAAAGCGTTTGTCTGGATACGCTTCTTCCACCTGATCGCACAATTTACCGTAAATCGTATTCCGTTAGGTATTCATCCGTTTTTCTCTTATTCTATCCACTAAATTCTTCACTTCCAAATGTTATTCTTACATCTCCAATATCGTCTCGGTTTGCATCGATGTCTAAACATTCCCTTTTTCATATTACCGTGGTTATTTCTATATGATACGCAAACATGTATAAGACTACTCACTCAACCCCCCCTCTCTCTCTCTATCTTCCCCCTCTCTGTCTTCCACCACTATCTTTCTTTACCCATCTCTCTTTCTTTCTTATTTACACAGGTGTATCTAAAAAGTATCGAGTTTTTAGTACTTTTTGACACACCTTGTATTCTGAAAAATTAACGTTCCGTTCATTCTTCATATCTACCTGGTAAATACGGTTTTAAACTTGGTACTTTTTGAGACACACCTTGTATTCTGTAAAATTAACGTCGCATTTATTCTTCATTTCTAATCTGGTAACATACGGCTTTTAAACTCTCCGTAGCCTTTTTGACACCACTTGTATTCTAGAATCATTAACCGTTCCATTCAATTCTTACATTTCTAAGTCGACTCGGTAAATTACAGCTCTAAACTTGGTAACTTTATGAACTACACCTTTGTAATTACTGAAAAATACGTCCCATCTCATTCTTCCATCTTCTATCTTGGTAAACTACAGCTTTAACAAACCTTCGTATATTTCTGGACCTGAGAGCAGGTTAAGTATAAGCTGAGACCACAGGATATGGTATCGCTCGGAGAGGTCACTCTTCTAGCTCTCGCGCAAATTACGGAGGCATAACAGGTGTATATTCGCTGTTCTCCTTTACGCGAGCACATTTGTGATTGTGGTCTGAGAGAGACAGATTGGTAATGAAATGGACACTCTCTTGCCAGAATAGGAGGTGTGTCAAAAGGTACAATAATCTTCGAAATACGTTTTTACACATTTTTGTAATTGTTCTTGTATATAAATTCCATTTTCATCCCTTTCTTTATTTAAAATAAAAAAACGAAGAGGGTACATTATTTTGGTCGCCACCGTCAATACTGTACTCATAAGAATATGAAATTGTGGCAAAATAAGCAACACCGTAGATAAAGTGCAGGACTTGTATTTTTTCATTTCATCTTCGGATGCATTTAGACAGTCGTCAATTTTAACCAGAGAGTGTATGAAAGATGATAGCGGTCGTAACAATTGGAGGAACAAGAGTATTAATATAATAGACTTTAAAATGAAGTTTAGAAAAACGGTTATGAAGTAGAAAATTTAAGAAACATTTTTTGCAAATTAGATCGGATGTGATTGTACAAAACAAAAATTTGATTCTCTAGAATAGATTTCTAATAACTGTGTATATTTTCGGGTCGAAAGATACCGTTAGTTCTCTAATTTTTGTTAAAGAAAAAGTAGAAAAAGGAGAGATGCGGCCAAAGGAGACATAAACAAGTAATAATGAAGTTGGACAGAACTATTGATAGAACTAATTCATCTCTCTGAGTGCTTTCTTATTTACTTTCCTGTTTTTATATCCTTGCTTATTTAAAAGCTTTGTATTGAAATCATGTTCGTATTTTCATTAAATCTTCGTCAACAAAGAAAAATAAATAAACACACAGGAGAGTGTCTATTCTCTGTTTGAAAAAAAATCCTTTTTTTCCCCTGAAAAAATAACAGAAGTTCTAGATTTCTGCTGATATTTTAAAAGCAAAAGTTCCTTTCTCTTGAAAACAGTGTTTTTATTAAACCAAATCTTGCAATTTCCACTGAGAATTATTTCAAGATTTCATTCTCTTGGAATTATATTATGAATACGTAGAGATCATATTCATCCGGAAATGACGTCATCTTAAAACTTTAATAAAATGTTATGTGTGTGGTATTATTGTTTTCTCTTTTAAAAATTATTCCTGATGGTGTTAGATAGATTTTCAAATACATTTCTGCGTAAAACTTTATATCTCTAATCTTTAATCATGCAGATTTGCAGTATTGAAATTATCATGTAGTGTTAATTAGAATAGATTCTTAGTTTCCACAGTGACGAACCCCGCAATAATCCGTTTCTTCAACCGATAAAGTATTCTGGTCGGCACACTCCCAGTAGTTCTCACACAATACGTCTAGAAGTATTTAATTCACTGTTTTAAGAATCAAACACATGACACACACCGTTTCTCGGTCGCGAAAAGAGACAGTACCCCGAGAGAACTCCTGCCTTCGGCTTTTATTTCTCCTCAGTGGCCGAACCACTGTAACTAACAAGGCGTGGTTCGCAAATTCCAACACTGATGATTCAAGGAGGTTGCGAGTTCATTCTCGAGTCAACTGGTCCGGACTAAAAGTGAAGAGTCGCCAGGTCTTCACCCTCGCGCTAGGCCAGACACATCAATTTG
>CM042138.1:16516844-16540850 GCA_023376005.1 Doryteuthis pealeii | reverse complement strand
CCGGAAGGAGATTAGAGAGAGAGAGAGATTGAGAGATGATAAAAATGCTGATGCTTATACACCACATCATATGTCTCTTAAGACCAGAAGCCGAGGCTTACAAACTTGTTACGATTGCAACAAGACAGATTGTTTTTTCTCGGAGTGTGCGACATATTATATATTATTATATATATATATAAATGATATATATATATATATATTATATATATACATACAAGTAAGGGAGAATGATTTCATGAGAATAGAATTTTACAGATGATATATAAGATAAGATAGAACATTGAAAGCATCAAAAGAAAAGGATATATATATATATATATATATATAATATAATATATTGATATATATATATGTATATATATGTATATATATATATGGTATGTAATGTATATATATGTATATAATTATAATGTATATATATATATAGAGAGAGAAGAATAAATATATATATTATATAGAGAGAGAGAGAGAGAGAGATGAGAGAGAGAGAGAGATTGAGAGATTGATAGATGGAGAGAGCGAGAGAGAGACAGAGATTTATAGATAGATAGATAGAGAGAGAGAGAGAGAGAGAGAGAGAGAGATAGAGAGAGAGAAGAGAAGAGAGATTGATAGATGAGAGACTGATAGATGGATAGAAAAAGTAAGAAATATTGATAGATCTGAAATAAAATTAAAAGACAGAAAAAAACCTGCAATAAATAAATAAATAGTATATCATTCCTATTTCTCTTAAATCAGATTGTTCTTATGTATAACTTTTTAATATTAATTATATATGCCTGTTTTTTTCTTTTCTTTTGGGTTTTTGTTGTCTTTTTTCGTTTCTTTTCTCTCTCTCTTTTTTTTTTCTTCTGGAAACTTATTTCAACGCTTTATTTTTACATTTTTTTTAAAAATTAATCATTTACGATTATGAGATATTTTGCTTTTTTTTTGGTAGTCATTTTTTTAACCAATTTCTTGGCTAAAGTGTTGTCCCAGGTCGTCTAGAGGTTAGGGTTACGCGCTCTCACCGCGGCGGTTGAGGTTCGATTCCCTGCTTGGAAATAGTTTGTTTTTTTTTCAATAAAATCTTTTTCTTTTCTTGCATCAACTTTTATTTTCGGTTCATTTATATTTTTCAGTTAACCTGTTGATATAATTGCAACATCATTAAGTCAACAATTCGTATTAATGTAGAATAGTGCGCAAGTGATAAAAGAATTAGAATCAGATTTTACGTATTAGAACCATTAGATGACGGAAATTCCCGAAGTAGAGAGACGCTATGATTTCTTTTCACAAGTTGAATGCTAGGAAAACGGTCTTTAAAAAAATGAATTTCTCAGTTTTAATTAAAGTTTCGTCTTCCGTAAAAGAAGAGTGTATTGATTTTTGTATAAGACTTCTAAGGAAATAAATAAAGTAAGATATGACTTGGAAGAATTTTTGGACCATATGACACTTAGGCACCCCTTTTTATCTCGATTAAGAAAGGACATGTTTTTAATTTACACCTCCAATATCCGGTTGTTTTAACAGACGATTTTTAGATTTTTTTAAAATTATAAAACTAACCCCTAAACCAAACCCCTAACCCTAACCCCTAACAAACCACCGGATATTGACGGTGTAAATAAAAACATGTCCTTTCTTAATCGAGATCAAAAGGGGGTGCCTAAAGTTAAGATGTTCCGAATTTTTAGCGGGACATCTGCTGCGAATATTTCATCAACAGCCCCAGAATTATTGGATGACCAGGGAACACAGTTGAAATTCGAGGAGACGGAATTTCAACAGGACAAAATATTACGTCGTAGAGAGCAACCGTACCCCTCTCAGTTTTCGGCAGGGTTATGATCCGGGAGACAACCCCTTTTCGACTTGTGTAAGTAGTGAATGTACTGAAATCCAACGCTTTTTTTTTAATACATAATCTAATGCTTTTATACATGGCCCCCTACCCTGCATTAATAACCAATAGTCAAATAGTTAAAATGAGAAATGTTTGATTAAAATACTGTTCTAAGTTAGATAGATACATACATACAAACATGAGAAGTAAACAAACAGACGATGTTTATGATATGGCTATTTTCAGCCGACAATATTTGGGAGAATATGTGCTTAATTGAAGTCGAACCTAATTTTGAAAGCTAATTAATTAATAATTAATTAATTAGGCGGGATTACCTATTTAAATGTAAGGCTAAACAAATCGAGAAAAATCAATCTCTGAAATGTACATACAGAGATTGATTTTTCTCGATTTGTTTAGCCTTACATTTAAATAGGTATGCCCGCCTAATTAATTATTAATTAATTAATTAACTTTCAAAATTAGGTTCGACTTCAATTAAGCACATATTCTCACATACAAACATACGTACGAACGGGCGCAGAGAATGCGTTCATGCAATAAATATGAACAAATCTAGCCAGATAGTTAGATGTGGACACAATGATATTATAAGATAGATATGAACATAAATGACTAAATAAATAGATAGATAGATAGACAGATAGATTGATAGGTAGACATATAGATAGATAGATAGATAGACAGACATATAGATAGACAGACAGACAGATAGATAGATAGATAGATATACATATAGATAGATAGATAGATAGATAGACAGACATACATATAGATAGATAGACAGATAGATAGACAGACATATAGATAGATAGACAGATAGATAGACAGACAGATAGATAGATAGACAGATAGATAGACAGATAGATAGACAGACATATAGATGGATAGATAGATAGATAGATAGATAGATAGATAGACAGACAGACAGATAGATAGATAGACAGATAGATAGACAGACATATAGATAGATAGATAGATAGATAGATAGATAGATAGATAGACGGACAGATAAATAGATGGATATGTCAATTCTACATCTCTTAAATTAGATTGTTTTAAGTATAACTTTATTTAATATTTTATATGCCTGTTTTTTATTTTATTTTATTTTCTCTTTCTCTTTTTTTTTTTCTTTCTTTCTTCAGAAAACTTATTTCAGTGTTTTTCTTTTTACATATTTTTATTCCTCATTTCCGAATATGAGTTATTTCCCTTTTTTGCATTTGGCTTTTTTTTTTTATCAATTTCTCTGTAGATTTGAGTGCCAGAACTTTTTGATTTGTAACATTCGTGGCTGGAGTTGACATGCAATTTCGTTTCTCGACGCATTTAGTAATTTATGTCGATAGGAATTTTCGCATGATATTCAGTGATTTATCCGAGATTTTTTATTTAATGCAGACCACGTGACACATCACATGACACATCACAGTACATAAATACAGTTTTAAAAGGCTCTTCCTGT
This sequence comes from Doryteuthis pealeii, assembly GCA_023376005.1. Taxonomy (NCBI): domain Eukaryota; kingdom Metazoa; phylum Mollusca; class Cephalopoda; order Myopsida; family Loliginidae; genus Doryteuthis; species Doryteuthis pealeii. Next base: position 16,537,518 of record CM042138.1, on the reverse strand, counting down.
AATTCTTATCGTCGTAAGAAATTGACACAGTGATACGAGTTCAAAAAATGCTGTTAGTATTTCAAATAGCGTTAATGCTCTTAGAAAAGGTTGGTACATACTCAAAATTTTAAACACGGGTAGGATGTGACACAGTAGAGTGATATATTTTGGTTGGTTAGTAAGATTTTACGACATTTCAACCCTTGTTGGATTATTTAATGCCGGAGAGGGGTTTTTTATTCATTATTGATAGGCACTCAATCTTTTTAACTTAATTTTTTTAACCCATTCTAAACATTTTGACTATTCAACTCATATATGGGAACATAAGAGGTACTACCACTCCGGGTCAGAGTGGACTTGGGAGTAGTAGTGATGAAGGGATACTTCACATTATCCATAGCTCTAGAATTTAAACTTCACCATCAGATAGAGTAATGCCATACCCAGTATATTAAAACCCTTAGCCACCGCCTACCAGCACACATATGATAGAATTAAAAGGGGCCGTGGTTAGAGTCGTAGGAAGTGGACTCATCGACCCGAGTTCAAGTCCTAGACGAAGCTGTTTGCATTTCACATGGCGCTAATACCCTTGAAAAATGTATGAATCTAAGTCTCCCTCAAGCTGTGGGTAAATAGCATGACAGGTAACCAGCCTAGGAGTAGAAAAATTCTTAATTCAACCCTGTTAAACTCCGCTTAGGAAATTGACCTTGTGTCGCACCCTGCTTGTGTGGAGGGGTGTGGTAAATATATATATATGATAAAAAGGATTGGGGTTTGTGTTACGATTTCATGGGCCATCCTTTAGGATTCAAGCAAGACCGCTTGTCCAGTGCAAATCCTTAGTAAAAAATCATTTAGTTGTTCCTTGGTGCTCCTCAGTATTGCAAGTCCTTCGTCAATTATTGCAAATTGACGTCTCTAAGTATCCGTGATAAGTAGTCAACCAGCCACGCATTCGAGCTGTTGATTGGCTATGGTTGAAACCACGTGACATCGCTTAGTCTATAAATCTAAGTAGTGTATTATAGCACGGTTTATATACTCAAAATAATCCAACAGTTTGCCATAAAAGAAATAATATTTTGGAATAAAGTACATAACCAGATCAAAAATTGAAATAGTGGATAGACTTGTTAGGAAAAATTTGGATGATTTCAAAAAAATATGGGAAAGAAAAATTAATCAAATAGAATTTTTTTTGGGATGCCTGTCGGTGGGGGCCCGTTAGAATGCCACCGAAACTGCAACCTCTGCAGAGGGGTAAGAACTCCCCAATGTGGGGTATTGTTGGCCGTGGGTGGCGACGCCATGATGCTTAAGGATAGAGTCCAGTGGATGAGCAGTTCATGACTAAAGCAATACTCCACTTTGACCCTTTCTTGGGCTAGACGGGCGGTCGGAGAGGCCCCCTCCGATCAATCGGCTGAAATGCACGTAAAGCCCTAGCATCTATATGATTTTCCCAACCTTATTGCCCTTATGGCAAGCCCCACCCCTTTTTATCATATATGGATGCTAGAAAGGCGGTGGCTGCGGGTCTACATGTCCTGGGAATGACGTTAAACTATATCTGATGGTGAGGTTCCAGTTTTTGGGGAGGTTTGGGGAATGTGAAGCACCCGTTCATCACCATTTGCTCCCTGTCCACTCTGACCCGGAGTGGGGTATTACCTTGTTAGGGTTCCATCTATGGGTTAAATAGAAAAATGTATTTATAAAAAATGTATTATCCATTAAGAATTGATTTATTTCAAAACTTTTATCGGCATTAAATGACCACTGAGGTTGATATGCCCGTAAAACACAAAACAAAACGAAACCAAAACATTTTTGGGGAAATATTGGATAATTACTTTATAGAAATTTGATCAGAAATTTGATATAGAACATTCGTGGAGGTGTTTTTTTGCGGTGTAATGGTTTATATTTATATTTATCACGTACCCCACGTGTACGGGGTTTGACACGAAGGCCCTATTAATGTGGGACCCCCACGACCGTAAGCTCACTGGGTGGCAGGTTGCAAAAATGCGTTGATCCCCTCAGCAATCCTCCTCGAGAGGGTGTCTAGGCACCGGGGCAATAAACTCAGCACTGCTTTTTAAATCGAGGGGGCAGGTGTTGCCTGAAGGGATGGCCGCAACTGAGAATCAAATGATGTTAACTTATGTGGTCCAGGGTCGAAGCCCAACGACCCTCCGGTCGGAAACCAATTTGTGGTTTGTAATGGTTTTAGACGTGGAAATTGGTAGGGCTACCCGAGTTCAATCCGAACAAGTATGTCAGCAAAATTCAATATTGCTGTTTCAGAAATTTTAGGTAGATTTTTTTCCAAAATGTATTTTTTTTTTATATTTGGTATTTTGCGCTGTTTTGGGGTAATCCTCTATTAAGTTTACCTTGAGTGTAGTAATAATAAGCCTACTAGCATCAAGATGATCAAATAGTGACTTGGAGTGTCCGTTAATTATAGTCCGCATGTAATAATCCTAAAGTTTAATAAAAAAACTAAAAAAGAACTAATATACTTGTACGTGTGAGTGAGTGTTGCGTGCTGTGGGGAACAAACAGAGAAACAGATAAGAGAGATATTGAGAGAAAGAGAGAAAATTAAATACATTTGCTGAATGCGAAAAAATATGTTAGGATGCAGTGACTATGATTTACAAAATGTCCCTTATTTATAGCCACGTGTAGCAAGGCTAATTTTAGTAAATTAACTGTATACACGTACGCCACAGAGGGTGAGTTAGGAGTAAGTGAATGTGTTGCATGATATATAATATTATATATATATATATATATATATGTGTGTGTGTGTGTGGTGTGTGTGTGTGTGTGTGTGTGTGTGTATGTAATATATGTATATATATATATGAAAAATGAAAATGCAAAATGCATTATAACCGTCTTTCTCGCCTGCGTTTGAACACTCTCTTCATGTAAAAAAGTTATTTTTTCGAACATTTTAAAAATTCTCCGCTTTCCAACGAATTTAATTTTAAAAAATAAGGATTTACTCTGAGGAAGGTCGAATCTTCTTTGTGTGCGGAACATTTCTACATTTTTTCCATTATTATTATTTCAATTCATTTGGTTATTCAAAAATAATAATAGTTTGAATAATGTACACATGAATAAACTCCTGACCGAAACACGTGTAAGTAAAATTGATTAAAATATCCTATTTCATCCATTCTATACTTTCTTTCCTTTCTTTCTTTTTTCAACATATATATATGTATGTGTAGTATATATATATAATATATATATATAATATATATACACACACACACATATATATATATGTATGTGTGTGTGTATATATATATATGTGTGTGTGTGTGTGTGTGAGTGTGTGTGTGTGTGTGTGTTGTGTGTGTGTGAGTGTGGAATTATGTGGTGTGCATGCGTATACACCACATATTCAGAATTTTTAATTTTCAATTTAATTTTTCAACTTCTAATTTTACATTTATCAGTTTTAATTTATTAGGCCTTTCAATTTTAATAGTAATACAAAATCCCCAAGATTATAATTCCACTCCTCACATATTCACATTATTTCAACTTCAATTAAAATATATTCGAATAAATAGATTTAAACATGTTTTAACAAAAACAAAAATTCATTCACCATGCATTGCCCTTTGACCTTAATTTTAACTTATTTTTAATTTATTTTAAGCCTCGATTTATAATGACGAAATTACTGTGAATACAATATAGCCCAATACATATCACTAGGCTCACTTCATTATAACTCTAATCAAAACAAAACAATATAAATAGTTTTGACCCCCCCCTTTTATTCACCCCCCTTTAATCCCCCCCCTTTTTTTAATGAAACCGCTTTTTAACATTATGGCACATACAATTGTTTAAACAGCTGCATCCTAAGTAAATAGATTTAAGACAATCGATTCTAACTTATTGTTTACTTTTTGAATCCCACAAAAATCATCATCCGGTGTGAGACATTTTTGAATCGAAAGTCAGCGTTCTTTAGCAACGAACATTTTAATGCAATGACCACACACGTGAAATCGACTTCTATTAATCGTTGTCTCGATTAATTCAGTGGATTTAACCCAGAAGATCCCTATAGTGAAACTCGAGTAGGTTATCTCTTGTACCCATTTTATAATAAATTTGCTCTACTTAGTATTGAGCACTTTTTACTTGTTATATCGTTGACTTACCCCCCTAAATCCCACACTAACCATCGTGACCAAATTCACCGGTGTCAACGTTTCCTTTATAAATAAATAAATATATATATATATATATATATATATATATATATATATATATATTTATATATGAAATCTCACAATCGCCATAAACATTCGAGCTGATTTCGCTGAGTCCATCATATATATATATATATATATATATATATATATATATATATATATATACATATATATATATATATATATATATGCGAGAGAGAGAGAAAGAGGGAGAAAGAGAAGAGAGAATTATATACATTTGCTGAATGCTAAAAATTATGTTAGTTAATCGGGACTTCAATTTTCACAGAATGTCCCTTACTCATAACCTTGGGGGCAAACTAAGTTTAATAAATGACTATTTCCACGAACGCCTGTGGGAGTGAGTGAGCGTGTGAATGTGTGTGAGATAGATAGCAAGATAGAGAGAGAGAGGGGGGAGAAAGGGAGGGAAAATTTATATACATTTTCCGAATACGAAAAATTAAGTTAGCTTTATAATGAAGATAACTATTCATAGCGATAAAACATAAAACGTAAAATTATTAATTACATCAAGTTGTCAAACTCCGACGACACCTGTTTCGGTTAAATAGATTCCTTTTTGTAATGTGCTTTTTCTGTGTATGTTGACTGCTGTTTCTTTATGTCGAGATCAAAGTTTAGTGAAGATGCCTAGTTATATAGAACTGTTCAATAATCTGACTTGTGATGGACAGGGCTCATCTACACAAAGTTGACCACATCTATGATTCAAGATTTTATAGTCAATAATGAGTAGAATCGAAACATAACAGCGTGGACATTGAACATCTTGGGATCGAACGGAGTGTTCATAGGAAAAACTGTATTATTTGGATTATTCGGACTATTGTCCTCATCTTCATTGTTATTTGTACAACATTTCGGCCGATGTGCTCTCCGGTCTTCTTCAGGTATTTCATGTCAGACTCGGGAACTTTTTCGGATTCGGGAACCTTCATATCGGCTGAAACGTTGTACAGATAACAATGAAGATCCAAATAATACTAAATATCAAGCCTTATCTAAAGAATTCCGGAGAAAATTGCTTGTAACTTTGGTAACCTAAATAAAATAATATTGATTTGTCAGACTGTAGTCTGTGGGGATTAAAATAAAATTAAAATTAAAAAATAAACACCCATGAGCCTTCACCGGAAAAAAAACCCTCCGAGCATGCGCGGAAAAAGGACCCACTTCCACCCACCCCAAAAAACCAAAAGAATCTCTCGGCCATTCTGATTTAGACCTTAAATGTCTAGACCATACTACTAGCCATGCATATATTTCCTTTTCACGTGGTGGCTATGATCCGTGAATAAATCCTAAATTATAAAACCACCTTCTGTATTTGTCTCTTTCTTTTTCTTTCCTTGAATTCCTTCCTTTTCAGCGCGACCACCAAATAAGAGGGGGTAAAAAGCAAACCCTAAGATCACGCACCACAGCTACCCTTTTTTTATTTAAAACATAAAACCTCCTGCCACTCCCTCAAGTCTTCATCTTTGTTGTTTGGTTGATTGGGTTGGTTGGGTTTTACGGCATGTCAAACCCTTGGGTTATTTTATGCCGAATACTTCTATTGGTAAAAAAATGTTTAATTCTAACAAAGTTTTGAAATAATTTCATTTTTAATGGATAATACAATTTTGTTTATAAACTCATGTTTTCTATTTAACCCATAGATGGGACCCTAACAGGTACTCCCACTCCGGGTCAGACTGGACAATGGAGCAATGGTGATGAAGGGGTGCTCCATATTCCCCAAACCTCCAAAACTGGAACCTCACCATCAGATAGAGTTTAACGTCATTCCCAGGACATGTAGACCCACAGTCACCGCCTTCTAGCACCCATATGATAAAAAGGGGTTGGGGCTTGCCCTAAGGGCAATGGGATTGGGGCAATCATATAGGTTCTAGGGCTTGACGTGACCAGCCGATTGATCGGAGGGGGCCTCTCCGACCGCCCGTCTAGCCCAAGATAGGGCCAAAGTTGAGTATTGCAAGTCATGAACTGCTCGTCCACCATCTTTGTTGTAGAATGTATAAACACAACGTTTCGGTCGCTGTATCCTCCAGCCTTCCTCAGGTGTTCTCTTTGTATTCAAGCATAGTCATGATCCAACCTGGGAAATCATTTTAGACAGCTGATCGAACAGGCGTCGAAGAACATTTGAAAAACTCATTCAAATAATGACGTCATTGTTTTTGCACGCCAATCATCTCAACACGTTTTACGAGAAAATCACGATCATTGAGAAAAAAAGAGTTTATTGACGTCCCGTTTACTCCAGGCGTAAAACTGCGACCGAAACAATGTGTTTATACAAACCACAATAAAGATGAGGACAATAGTCCAAAATATAAAAATTAATCATATCAAGCCTTATCTCATAACTACATACATGTCTGTTTCTTATTTAGATATTTTATATAGCGGCTTCAAATTCAAGCTGCTAAATCAGTATGTTAGTAGTCGTTGCGGATATATATGGTCACGTAGCGAAGTATGTAGTAGTCGTACTTAGAAAATCACAACACATGGGTATTGTAAAAACTTTGAGTTTATTTCTTTCTTCCTCGCGGAGTGGGTGGCGAGCTTTGACAATGACTACTACTATTGTTGGGATGACTGGCGATGTTGAGGTAAAGGGGTGGCTGGTGGCGTCTCACCGCCCTTGGCAGCGACGGACCGTGAGCGTTGATCACTCACTGTTCTCTGTCCGCCGTCCGCTGTCTGACTGACGGCTCGAACCGTCTGGCCTTTATAGCGATAGATATTCCTACGCATCTTTATCTTTTAATCTGATAACGGACCTTTGTTATGCATTTTTTTATCTTCTCCCAGCTTCTTTGATCGGAAAGCCTCGCTTCCGTTTTTTAAATTCTTTGTTCACTTTTACTGGAAAAAAAGTCCTTTGTCATTTTTGTCGTCTTTTCTTTGTTTCGATCCAACCAGAAAATCTTACTTCCGCTCGTACAATATACAACAGATACACTGTAAAGAATGGAACGCAAGCAGAAGTTATGACTGTGTATTGGGGTAGGTGTAATCACATTTTTTCGCCCATGGGTTGAATGGAAAATATTGTAATCTAAATAAACTCTGAGATTATATCATTTCCTTCTACAATAACTTAAGATTACTTTCTCTCACGTTCATTTTCTCAGGTAAAAAAGTTTTTTTTGATTGAGTATCGAGTCACCTTTGGAAAAATTCTAATCACTGGTTTTTCCCTGTAGGAAAATTGTAATCCCATCAAAATTCAAAGTGTTTCCAAGTTCATCTTATACAACAAAACCCTAGAAATAAATTCAGTGATTAGATAAAGCCTAAACGATAAAGCATATTTCCTGATGACTTGATGAAACAGTTCAAGTTTAAATTAACCTTCAGTGGTAAGTATAGATATTATCACAGAATTCTTTTAAAGCGGGTTCAACTCATCTCTGACATAAAGTAAAAGAATAAAGATTTGATGTTCTGGATATGGGGGAGGGATTCGATTTAAAATTTGGAAGTGAGGGTTAACTTATCGATCTTTTGCGTTGACCGAAATTCTGAGGTGATGTCAGTAAGTCGGAGTGGTCTCTTGTCAGTATCAGCCAGACAGCGAGGGAGTCTATCCCCTTTTCACTAGCGCTAGACCAGGAAGATTGTTTTTGTGTCTGGGTGGAACGGCACATTTATCAGGTGATATAGTACTATTAGTGGGACCGGGTTAGCTCAGTCGGTAGAGCGTTCAGCTAGAAACCACAAGGTTCCTAGTTCGATACTGACCCTCGCGAACTCAGCGTATGAGTAGCACAGGGATCTGTGCGGTAAAGTAAAAAATTGATGGAAGGTGTGCCGCTCCACCTCAGATGCTAAAACAATCTCCTTGGTCTAGCGCTATTGAAAAGGGGATAGACTCCCTCGCTGATTGGCTGATACTGACTTTAGGCCACCCCGACGACTTTACTTTTTTTATATATGTATGATTAAGCGTGTTGATTCTTCTTTGACATAAAGTAAAAGAATCAAGATTTGGTGTTCTGGAGGGGGGGGGTGTTCGATTCAAAATTTGGAAGTTAGGGTTAACTTACTATTTTAACGTGAGGTGGAAAGATACACGTATGAATGTTGTGCTTAACACATTTATTAAGCACCAGCATCCCGTGCTAAACGGATACATACAAACACAGAACAAATAAGTACAAACAATTAACAAGACAAACTTACACTAATAGAGGAGGGTCAGTTCGGTATAGCCAACACGTCAAAGCCAGTCTGAATATTATTCAGCTATTTAATCTACTTTAAACGTAGGCTATTTTATGGCCATGGGCCAGTCAATCTGGTAAAGTGCTGAAGGGATGTTAGGTACTCTGCAACACTTACCCATCTTATTTTGCGTTTACCGAAATTTTGAAAAGATGTAAATAAGTCGGAGTGGCCTATTGTCAGTATCAGCTAGTCAGCGAGGAAGTATATCCCCTTTTCACTAGCGCTAGACCAGGAGGATTTTTTTTGCATCTGAGGTGGAGCGCCACACGTACTATGTGATATAGTGCTATTATATGTCTGAGTAGGAAGCGCGTGGTGTAATGGTTAAAGTCATAGGAAATGGACTCGTCGCCCCGAGTTCAAATCCTGGACCTGGTAATTGCATTTCACTTAGGGCTAATACACTTGGGAAAGGTATGAATTCTACTCTCCCTCCAGCTATGGGTAAATAGTAGGGCAGACTGGGCTCATTAACCTTGGTTAGGCAACCGGTCTAGGAGAAGGAAAACTCTGAATTCAAACCTGTTAAACTCCGCTAAAGAAATTGACCTTGTGTCACATCCTACTCGTGCAGAGGGGTTGGTAAATATATATATGTCTGATTGATTTGTTGATCTTATTCCGTGTAATTTAAAAACAATTCGATTAATCTTCTATTCTAGTACAAGCGTCGTCGTTTAGACCGCCATGGACAAACGATTCTCCCAGCGAATAACAGTAATTCGCCACCACCGAGCCACTCCAAACGACATGGAATGACAAGAGGTTTACCAAGAGTCACCACTCACAACCTCCAGGTTGTCAGTTCAGTTTCTTTACCTTCACGGGGTAACTCAGTTTACCTCTCTCCACATTCTCCGCTTATATCATGATAAAAAAAGTAGCAGCTGTCATCAGGTGAACTGCCAGACTACGTTGTTCTCGTCCACCGTCTCATTAACAGTCTATCATTCCTCTCTGACTAAGTAAACGAATCAAAATTTGATGTTCTGGAGTGGGGGTTGATATAAAATTCGGCAATGTGTGTTAAGTTTTTGTATAAAAAGATCTAAGGTAGGGTTATCGTCCTTGATCTACGAGCCTCGCTATCAACCAACCAATCACAGACCGGCATTTGTAAGACAAATTCTTCCCTTTCTGAATCAGCAGCACCGGAGTTGGATGACAAAAAAGGGCGTCCGTTACATCCATCAGTGAGAACAGATAGCCGTAGCAAGGTCCCCGATAATACACCTAGCTCAGTAACTCAGTTAAGTTGACTGTTATTTATATAATCATTCCATCAGACAAAACCTTAGTTTGCAAGTAATTAATTGTTATTTCTGTATGTATGATAATACAAGTCGTTTTTGAATTCTACGTCGTGTTCGTGTTTTTCTCCTTTTAACTCCTGTCTGTCTACACTCGTGACGTGAATCATCACATTTGCGATGATTGGTTTGTTGGGTTTTACGATATATTAACCCCTGTTTGTTTTATTCTATCTATATGCTTTGACTGGATAAATCAATTAAGAATATTGAAATAAGGTTATTTATATTAAAAAATTGATTTTAATGGATATGTGCTTAGTATTATTGATTTCTAATTGTTTGGTTTTATCTTAATGAATATGAGCAACAATGTCGGGGATAAATCTTAAACGAAATCCATTAACAAGCAAAAATAACTGCAATTTTATTCTTCACTTTCTATTTTAACTAAATAGTTAAATCAGGAAAAATTAGCAATGAAAGACCGGAGTGATGGAAGAGTAATTTTCAGTTCTTATATTTTTTTATTATTATACCCACTTCTTTTTATCTGCATTCGTTATCTTTCCTAATTTAGTATACTATTTTATTACATTAATACTTAAATACATGCACTCACAAGGTGCATATATTTGTTAGTACAAATAATTTTCAAACATATGAGTAGATACGTTTGTAAATTATTTGTACTAACAAATATATGACCCACATGGGTCCCTAACAGCATTCGATTTAGTTTTCTTCAGTACACCAGTGTCCTTTGCTAAAACAATTTGTTCAATCAGAATTCATTCAAGTGTTTCTACTTGAAACTTACTATAAATTTGTAATTTATATGAAGGAAAAACATCAACTACAAGGATTAATTATTGAATTTCTTTTTTTCTCATTGTGTTTCCATTAATTATGAATGTATATATCCATCCCCTCTGCTAAGAGCAAGATTTGACAGGGAAAAGAACATACATTTAAAAAAAACACCTTGTGTGTATGTGCAAGTGGAGAAGTTCTAACATGTTGTTTATGTGTAAGAGTATGTCTCTCCTGGGCTGGTCTGATAATTCATCTGAGAAAACACAAGGATACGGTGTCAAATGCTACTGGCATTCAAGTATGTTTACTGTGTAGTAGATCCTTCGGGAGTCTCAGTGGACTGAAGAGCCATCTTTGTGCTTGCACCTTGTCAGATGCTTGCAAATAAATAGATTTAAAAAAAACCGGACAAGAAATGGTCTTACTCGTGCACGCAATGTAACAAAAAAAAAAAAAAAAAACAACAACAAAAAAAACAACAAACAAACCAAGTGAGTTACTGGAACACCAACACTACAGTCTTTTGTATTTTTAAACCCGCCACCGATGAGTCTAGGCTTGTAGCTGGTCCCACGTTAATAGGGCCTTGTGCCAAACCGAGTACAAGTGGGGTACGAGGATAATACTCTACAGTCTTTTGTATTACTCCTGTGTATTTTGACCTCAAGTTTGAACTAAAACTTCCAGTCTAGAATTATCGACGAATACACGAATACGCTCGTTAGGTGCAAATGCTGAAAACACACTTGGCAAATGTATTTTACCAACTGAGTTAATGTTTTCCCCATCTGCTGCACTCTAACGTTCCGAGTTAGAAGGTGCCTATCTGGGAAAAAGCAATAATTTTCTGGTGCACTCTCTTCGTGTTTCCCCCCAAATGTATCGCACTGATGAGTGTCATGCTAAAATCCTTGTCGCCTGGTCGGGCGGTGGTCACACGGTCAATTCTATACCATTTGCCAATAAAAAGAAAAGGGAAAGAAAAAATAGTAGGACGACGCACGCAGAAGTATTAATCTGACCCCCCCCCCAAGTAAAAGGGAGTGAGGGACGGAATGGTGTTTTTTTTTAAATGCAACGAAATGTCCGTTCCTTTCTAACATCCCTTTTATAGATTTGCCTGGGTTGACCCTCACTAACACTTAGCAGAATCCGTCGATGACCGTCGCCATTAATGCATATACGGAGCATGCGCATTGAGTCAGTGGGATGGCGAAATGCGAATAGTTAAAAAAAAAACAACATGGAGAAAATTGCTTACGATGGAATGTGGAAAAAATAAAAAATAAAATTAGATTAAAGAAAAAAAATAAAATTCTAAAGAAGAAGAAGAAGAAGGGAACAACAACAACAAGAAACAAACAGATACAAAAGAAGAAGAAGAAGAAGAAGAACAACAACAACAACAACAACAACAGCAGCAGCAGCAACGACAACAGCAGCAGCAACAACAACAACTAGATCATCATCAACAACAACACCAAAGAAATAGGTACAAGAAAAAGAAGATGATTATGATGATGATAAAGAAGAACAACAGCAACAATCAGCAGCAGCAACAACAACAACAACAACTAGATCATCATCAACAACAACATCAAAGAAATAGGTACAAGAAGAAGAAGAACAACAAAAACCACAACAACAACAACAACAGCAGATACAAAGAAATATGTACAAGAACAACATGAAGAAGAAGAAGAAGAAGAAGAAGAAGAAGAAGAAGAAGAAGAAGAAGAAGAAGAAGAAGAAGAAGAAGAAGAGCAACAACTACCACAGCAAAGAAACTTGAACAATACAGCCTTACAATACTGATGAAATTCTGGTAGAATCTTACACTACTCATATATATATATTTATTTACCAATCCCTGCGCACGGGTAGGATGTGACACAAGATCAATTTCTTAAGCGGAGTTCAACTAATGAAGAGATCAATTAAGATTAACTTAGATAAAGCATAAAACAAGAAGTAAGCTGCAACCAGTGGAAATTGAACTCACTAATCTATCTTGCCAAGCATTATACCACTATATTGCTTATTTCCTAGTTGAGTAACATGAATGACCCAGAAAAAACAGAAATAATTCAAATTATTTATTTTCCCATTAAACTAACCCTAAACCCCAACCCTAACTCTAACCGTAACCCTAACCTTTGTTGGACTAAAACTTTTAAAAAAATTAAAATGAACAATTTTATTACAAAAGTTGTGGGTTCGGTTTTTTTCTGTGTCACCCTGTAATATTATGTTTCTTAACTAGGAGGGGTTAAGGTTAGGAGTAGGGTTTAGGATTGGGTTTAGAGTTAGGGTTAGGGTTAGTTTAATGGGAAAATAGATAATTTGGGTTTTGTTTTTTCTGGGTCACCCTGTAATATGTTACTCAACTAGGAGGGGTTACGGTTAGGATTAGGGTTTAGGATTGGGATTAGGTTTAGGGTTAGGGTTAGGGTTTAGGGAATTGGGGTTAGGGTTTAGGTTAGGGTTAGGTTAGGGTTTAGGATTGGGTTAGGGTTTAGGGTTAGTTTTATGGGAAAATAAATAATTTGGGTTCTGTTTTTTCTGGGTCACTCTGTAATATCATGTTACTCAACTAGGAGGGGTTAGGGTTAGGATAAGGTTTAGGATTGGGGTTAGGGTTTAGGGTTTAGGGTTAGGGTTAGGGTTTAGGATTGGGGTTAGGGTTTAGGGTTAGTTTTATGGGAAAATAAATAATTTTGGTTCTGTTTTTTCTGTGTCACCCTGTAATATTATGTTACTCAACTAGGAGGGGTTAGGGTTAGGATTAGGGTTTAGGATTGGGGTTAGGGTTTAGGGTTAGGGTTGGGGTTTAGGGTTAGTTTAATGGAAAATAAATAACTTGGGTTCTGTTTTTTCTGGGTCACCTTGTAATATCATGTTACTCAACTAGGAAATAACCACTATATTTTTATGTTCTATAACAAACTGAATATTGAACTATTTATAACCATGTTTCTTTTGAGGTAAGCATTTATAAAATCTATCAAATTTCTTTAGTGTGTATATCTCCGAAATCTATATAATGTGATTCATGCCATTCTCAAAGGTATTAACGCTCTGTATAATGGAAACAGCTCCGTTTAAGACTTGAACTCGGACCACCTATTCCCTTTACAACTAAGAAAACCATTTCAAAACGCACCTCCTTACTACTTATATAACTATTCATTAAGATTATCTTCGATGAGGCACAAGACAAGAAATATGCAGCACCCAGTGAAATTCGAACACGTATTGACCAATGTGTTGCACTGAGACATTGTAGTAAGCTTGCCAAACATCAGTTGCGCTCTTGCGTTCACTTTTGGCCTAATACCCTCAGGAAAGGAATTCACCTCTTCATCCTCCCAGCTATGGGTTAAATAGTACCACAACTGTTCTCGATTAATGGCTTTGGCATCCAATAATAACTCACAATGGTTGATATGTCATTAAACAAATAAACTAAACCCAGCTAATACTAACATAATAATAAAATATTATTAGAACTAGCAAATATATGCACCCTCCGGGTGCAAGTATTTAAATTCTAATGTAATAGAATATCATATTAAATTAGAAAGGCTAATGAAACTGAATAAGAATGCTGATAAAAAGATTTGAAACAGAGGGGGTATGATTGGAAAATAGAACAAATTTGAAACTAACTCTTCCATCATTTTCCATTACTCCTGTCTTTCATTGGTAAATTTTCCTAATTTAACTATTTAGTTAAAATAGGAAGTAAAGAATAAATTTACAGTTATTTCTTCTTGTTAATGGATTTCTTTTAAGATTTATCCCAGAGATTTTTGCTCATATTCAATAAGATAAAACCAAACAATGAGAAATCAATAATACTTAGCATATATTTATTAAAATCAAAATCTTAAGATCAATATGCAAATTAGCCTTCCAATTCACACTGTAATCCGCCATTTTGTTGTATATATAAATACAATTGCATGTTGTTAGTATGTAGATATGGTCAACAGTCTTAATGATGAAAAACAATTTTATGAATAATTAAGGTTTAAATAGAAATAAAATCATGGAGAATGTGATGTAAATAACTAAAGAGAATTGTGACTTGTATAGTAATATAGTTTCGGTTACAGACAGACAAACCCACAATATCCATTATAATAAGATATATATATATATATATATATATATATATATATATATATATTTCTATCAGGGACCCCACTCTCAGAAAGTGTTTTAATACTTTTGAGAAGGGTCCCTTGGAAAGGATTTTTCATTTATCCCCCTCATTTCATTCATTTTTATTTCATCCATTCATTCTTTTACCATTAATTTTTAACTATATATATATATATATATATATATATATATATATTATATATATATATATATGTTGAAAAGATAAATAAATAAAGGAAAGAAACTGTTGAATGGATACAATTGATTTAATTTGAGTTACCAATACGTGTTTCGCCCAGGAGTTTGTTTATGTACATATGTATTTTATTTATCATTATTATATATATAAAATAAAATAAAAATAATAGAAAATGATAAAATATTAAGCATACAAAGAAAATATACTGATACCATAATATATATATATATATATATATATACTAATACCATATATATATAATATAATAATATATATATATATATATATATATATATATATATATATACATATATAACATATATATATATATATATATATATAATATATATATATATACGAGTTGTGTAATAAAAGTGTCGAGATTGAAGCTGTATTTACCAAGATAGAAATGAATATGAATGTAACATTAACTTTTCTCAGAACACAAGATGTGTCATAAAAATGCCGAATTTCAAGCTGTATTTACCAAGACAGAAATGAACAATGAATGGAAGGTTAAAATGTGTGTGTGTGTGTGTGTGTGTGTGTTGTGTGTGTGTGTGTGTGTGTGTGTGAATAACATATTGGACAAATTCAACGAAATGTGAGGAATAAAAGTGGATGAAACACAAACAATTTCAATCTATTAATATTTCGTCTCGATGTATTAAAAAAACTTCAACAGACACAACTGCTATGTCTGTCCACTAAAACGTAGAGGGAGGGCAGAAAAAACCGGAGGAGAGGATGGATGCGTTAGAAGGTGTGAGGCATAGGCAATGGAAAGTTGTGTGTGTGTGTGTGTGTGTGTGTGTGTGTGTGTGTGTGTGTGTGTGTGTGTGTGTGTGTGTGTGTTAATCTAACTTGCCTACAATTATACCACTATATTGTTCTGTTCTAACAAGTTAAATATTCGAATATCTATAACCATATTTCTGTTAAGTACACTATAATGTGTATATCTTCGTAATCTTTGAGCCATAATGGTAAGCTTTATCCTTCCCATCTTAACTCTGACACACGTCCAACTTAAACCTTCAGAGCATCGAGAATTTCTTGCCTCTATGCAATAAACTCAACCTGTTGATTAGCTCCGAGTTCGTAGACATGACCAGAAGGTGCGCGTGTTCGTATTTCCTCCGTTTCGCCGAAATATGAAATATTTACAAATTGTGAGACTCAAAAGAAAAGAGATTTCCCTGGGGAGACTGTTTGCAATTATCTGTCTTAACGATCGACGCGAGTTCTATCGAATAAGTTATTAAGGCGGGAGAATACTGACTCCCGCCATTTTCCCAAAGACGTCGAGAATGAAAATGATGATGATGTTGAATTTATATCGGTGGATGAGAGCTACGTTTTTTTTGCTAGAACTGCTATGTGAAAGTTTAAGTATCCATAGTAACTCCTTTTCCTCCTATTCCATTTGCCCATATACCTACTACATCCCTTTAAAACACCCATACACACACGCAAGCGCACGCACGCACACACACACACACATACACACTTCTTCTATAGACATACTGTATATAACCATGTAATGAACGACCAATTTTTACTAAAAAAAGATTATATAAATAATTTTTGTAAGCTGAAAAGTTAAGAGCCGTTAATTTGATGCAATATATGAAGATAAAAAAACACTTTTTGTAGCTAAGGGTTAGGAGTTGTCAATTAGAAAAAGGCGTCCATTAATCGTGTATATATATATATAATATATATATATATATATATATATATATATATATATATATATATATATATGGGAGAAATGTGAGGAGGTTAATCCGACAGCATGTGCAGAAAGGTAGACAAACACGGGATGATATGGAAACTGGATGTTTATTGTCGACGATGCAACGTTTCGGTCTATTAGACCATCTTCAGAACTTCAAGTCAATCATTTAAGCAAGAACAATATGCAAGTCCTAAAGAAGGTCTAATAGACCGAAACGTTGCATCGTTGACAATAAACATCCAGTTTCCATAACATCCTGTGTTTGTCTACCTTTCTCCATATATATATATATATATATATATACATATATATATATATGTGAGGAAAAATGAGTAAAGAAAAGAAATGTAGATGGATAAAATGAATTTAATCGATATCACATTAATCGATATCACTTACACATGAGCTTCGGTCAGTTTATGTGTGTGAAAATATTTCGTACACATAGAAGAATCGACCTTCATCAGAGTGAACATTTATTTTGAATGAAAAAATTAGTTGGGAAAAAACAACAGAGATTTTGGGAAATATTCGAAAATCGAATTTTTTAAATTTTGAAACGCTGAGAATAGAGTTAAGATAGACCGTTATGATTTGGATATTTGTTTTTTTCTAGGGGTTATGGTACAAAATATTTTTTTTTATTATTACAAAAAAATAAATAAAATAAAAATAAAGTGTTATTATTTATCAATAACATGTTGAACATTTTTCTCGGAGTTTTGTTTATGTTTTGAAAAAATCCGTGAAATGTTAAAACAGTAGTCGATTAAAAATGGACCACATATATAATTCATATATATATATATATATTATATATATATATATATATATATATATATATATATAATATATGTATAATAGTAAGTGCAGAATATGTGGAGACCGAAACGAAACGGTTAATCACGTAATAAGCGAATGCAGCAAACTACCACAAAGAGCGTGCCAGACCACGTACGATTCTGTGGGAAAGACAATCCACTGGGAATTGTGCAAGAAATTTAATTTTCCCCATATAATTAAATGGTATAAGCACAAGCCTGAAACTGCCCTGGAGAAAGTGACGCATGAAATTCTCTGTGACTTCGAGATACAGACGGATTATCTAATCCTGGCCGAGAGTCCGGACTTACAATCGATTGACAAGAAGGAATAAAAATAAAAGAAAGCGAAAGGATAGACAAGTACTTGGACCTTACCAGAGAACTGAGGAAACTGTAGAACATGAAGGTGAAGGTTGTACCAATGTGGTAGGTCGAGGGCACAAACGTAGAAAGTTGCTAATTAACATAGATAATAATTGTCCAAATTATTTTTCTCTAAAACTTTACCAATTTTTGAGCAAATGCATTTGAATATCAACATAATCGAATGTTTTGAATTTCGCTCGGTGTTAAACGGAAAGAAAAGTAGGTTAGATTAAACCAGAGTTTTAAAGAAAAAAATGTATAAAAATAGACTTAATAAAAGAGTTTATTTCATTCAATACCATTCAATACCATGTAATTCAAGATTATGTCATTCTTGGTAAATTAAATAAAAGTGAATAATAAAGCAAACGCTGCAAAAATAATTCCTTCAAGATACTATAAACAATAATAAAATTCGGGCTCCGTATCAACAACTTTTGTTTACATTTGAATTTCAAGTTTATTGAGCTGATTTAAAACACAAAAATAATTAAATCTTTTCCTTTTTTATTTTAACAAATTTAATTATAAGAAAAATAAAGAAATAAATAGCTTTATATTCCCTGTGATAGTTAACATTTTTTTTACTTTTGAAGACATTATTTTTCATTCGCAATTTTGTTTTTTTTTTTGGAGGGGAGGGGGGCGTGTTACTCAGCGATTTGCATTTATTTTGTAAGGTAAGTAAATACAGATTGTTTCATTATATTAAGCCTTGCAAATGCCTTTCTTTTAGATTTACAGACTATGGGCCTTCTCAACACGAGGGTTAATATCAAAACGAGTCAGATCCGGTAAAATAGACAAACATGTTTTTGAGCTTATTTTACCTGCCCTAGTAAAATAGAGAACACAGGCTATTTTACCGGCCCTAATATATTTGAAATATGTTTAAATATAATTCAAACTATCTAAAAGCTAAAAGATTAAAATCGTTGTTGACGAGCAATTTGGGATTATCTAAAAAGCTTAAAACGTAGTTGTGCAATTCAACTTATTCTAAAACAATCTATCTAAAGGGAATTTCGGAAAATGGTACTTGACAAGAATTCATCTTGTTAGGGTTAACTTTAGATATAGGATTGGGGTTGGGGTTAGGGATACAATTTTATATCTTTAACAATTGATTGTGGAAAATGCCATTTTTCCACTTTGGAAAAAGTCAAATTTATCTTTATCATATCCTTGAATTTTTTTTTTTTTGATTTTGTAAAAATTCACATGTTTGATCACAAAGTCTTGAAGCGTATCTATATTTTTCATTTAGAAGAAATATTGTATCTCTATCCTTCACAAAAAAACAACATAATTTCGGATAAATCTGAAATAGACCGTACAAAATAAAGATAAAAAAAATGCCTATCAAAATCACATTGATAAAATAGAAAAAAATATTTGTACTGGTGTAGATGGAATACATGTTTAAGTTACTTTCTTATACAAAGAGATGGAAAGAAACAATTAAAGAAAACGAAAGGAACAATACACCTTTTGACAAATGGTGCTTTTCTAGCAGAGGATGCTAGTGTTTTGGAAGAGTATGAATGTATTGATACTCTAAAATCTGTTTTACAGGACAACACCCGTACAAATACGGGCTGTGATGCTGGGCAAGTTTCAGTTGTAGAGAAACAAAGTAAACGAGAATTACATACCATTGGTTGCTCTCTACATCAAGATAATCTTTCGTTCAGAGCTGTTTTTAAGCAAATTGATGACAGCACAAAAAGTCGACCATAATTTATTGGTCTACTAAAGAGATTGTGTGCAAATGACTATCATAATTAACCCAGGTCAAATTTTACCGATACTTAGTCATCTAGAGAGCCAACATTCAAGCATCAAACACAGATAATCTGAATAGTGATCAGACACTTCTAGATTATGCAGTAGGAATTACACGAGGGAAAGCCAATCCTAGATATGCTGCATGGAAAAGTTAGCAAGATGATTGACGTTAGACACAAGACTAATGTATTTGTGGACTCGAGGCATTTACCCTGAAAATATATCAAAACTACACAGCGTAATGCAGTTTATTGTTGCAGTGTATGCAGTTAGCTAGTTTGGATTTAAAAGAGACAATAAATTTCATAACCAGTAACTGTAAGTTTTTAATCTGCTGCAAAGAATCAAAGTGCTACCACCTGAAATTCAAAAGATTGCGTTAAAAATATTCAGCAGAATGCTTTTGGTCTCCTACCAGAAAATGTTGTATTCAATGCTTCAGTCAGATGAACTGGAAGTGAGGGACAAAGCAATAAAAAAATTAGCCAATTCACATAAAATTGATTAAAATGATTTCATCGATTTTCATTTTAAAGTAATATCCTAATTTGATAATAAAAATTAAAAATTAAGACATGTTAAATAAATTTCGATGCCACACATTGGTCTCAATTGATCGACCAGTTTAAAAATGGAGTTTGTGAGCCTGGATTCACAGAAGAATTTTAAAATTATGAACTTCTGGAGTCATCAAAGAATAGGACAAAATTTGAATTGCTTGATTTGCCTTCAAACTCACAAAGTGTCAACAAGTCAGTAAAATTAATAACTGCAGCTTCCCAATCGGTCTATGGAATTGAAACAAGGCATATGCATATCCTTACAAAAGTTTTATGCTATGAAATGAGGCCTTCCTTTCCTACAAAGGGTTCTTATGTAGAGCAGTTTAATATGATGGCATGATAAAAGTTGCAATTATTCTCAAAACATTCATGTATTTTGTCATGTCTTTTATAACTGTATTGCCTTACAATTATTATATAAATAGAAACTTAATAAGACACACT
>CM042138.1:16512357-16516744 GCA_023376005.1 Doryteuthis pealeii | reverse complement strand
AAAGCAGCAGAGATCCCTCAAGCGAGGGGGGTTGCTTACAGCAGCTGGAGCAATAAACTCAGAGGTTAAATAAGGGGGCAGATATTGCTGAGTGGTTAGGGGGCGGGTGGGATCAACGCTGTTAATTCTTCAACGGTCCAGCCGCCAGAGCTCACGGCCCCGACGATGTCAGGTAAGTATAGTCCATATGACAAGTAGTAATGTTATTCTTGGCGTAGTTTGAGAGAAAAAAAGACAGACATAAACTAGCATTAAAATCCAATTTTCAGGTATTGATAATGGTCTGGAAAAGTAAGAAAAATATTTTCTGATATTCCATGTGGATGAAATATGCACATGGAATACATGTGGTAGCCAACAAGCAACATACATTGAGTGCCTCTCTGTATGGAGACTGGATGCCATGCAGAAGGAATTTACAGGGGATGAATGAGAGATATTCGTTTAGTGAACTCGTGCTATCGCTGATTGATGATTATTTATATCAGTACTCTTCGCGAGTTTTCAAGCCTTCCTGCTCAAAAACCGCTAGCCGGTAAGAGTGCTGGAAAAAACCCACCTGCTACGATTGAAGCCTCCGGTAGCCCGAAAAGCGGTGTCCAGCGTTCCAACCCTAAATCTAACGCGTTAACCTAAACCGTAACTGCTATAGACCCTAGTTAAAATAAGTTTTCATTTACAGAAATGTGTGGGTTCTGTTTTTATCTCTGGTCATCCTGTATACATTATTCATTTATTTTCTCATTCACTAACCCTAAACGCCCAACGGGCCAAACCTAAACCCTAAACCTAAATCCTAACCCTAACTTTTTTTCAAGTGGACAACCGCTTTCGGCTAGCGGACTTCAATTGTAGCTGGTGGTTGGGAGCAGCCACTGGCTAGTGTTTTTTGAGGCAGGAGTCCCGGGACGGAACTCCGCAAATATATATTCCTTTAAATTCATTATATTTAAGCAATAAGTATGCTTAATCTAAAAATTGATAATTTTTGCTTGTAAAAAATTATTGTTTCATTTTTCTCAAAATGGTTTCATACATACATTTATCCCGTGGCTACAAAACGAGACCGATGAAAATGTCAAAGAAAAACATTTTGGCGCCAAAAATGTGATTCTATCTCTGTTCGAACATATAAGATTTATCTAAGTCTGAAAAGAAATGAAAGTATTTTAGAATTTGGCGTCTGCCGCGACACAGGCCAAGTGCGTTAGGGCTGTCTTCTATTTGACAGGTCAAATGAATATGATTTATATCAACATTCTGATGCACCCACGTAACTGTGAGAACTTATGCGGTTGTATATATCCCACGTGATTATAGACCGGTTCTCTTCTCATCTGACAGATGTCAAATGTTTCCACACGTCTTAATTTGACATGACTCATCAACGAGACAGGAACGACGTCCAACTGTGGAGAGAGAAGTTCCACTGATAGTGGAATTGCGCGACATTTACGTTTGTGGCCGAGTTCTGCTTTAGCCAGTCGCAAATGGAACTATTGTCACAGATGTATTTAGAGGCCAATATATATAATATATATTTATAATATATATATATATATATTATATATTATAATATATATATATTTGGTTAGGTGGAGGTTGATTTAGGAGGCTAATCACAATGCAGTTTGGATAAATAAAAAATAATAAGTACGGTAACAATGGTGTTGTGTGTTGACCTGTATTTTTTATTATTTCTTGAATTTTTCGAGGTGGGAATACCTCTTTATCAAAAGAATTGAACTGAAGCAGTCCAGCTATGGCATTTCCTTCCAAATGAAATTTTTTTTTGAAAATGACGTTATTTTTTAAAATAACTTGTATTGTAGTGCGCGTGAGCGTGAATGCGTTTATTTTTTTTGTAACGTGTGGCTATGTTGTAATGCGCGTGACATTGAAAATGCGTGTTGGTTGTGACGTTAAGACTGTATCCTAGCGCGGGATTTTGTACGTGGGATAGTGTGCGAATGAAAAAAGTATATTTGGTGTTTTGTGACGTTTCCTGTTGGATTTTACATCAATTTAATCATTTAATATTATTAATATTATTATTATTATTAATATTATATCACATATATATATATATAATATTATATATATATATATATATATATATATATATAATATATTAAATAAAATTTATTAAAAAATAACGTCATTTTCAAAAAAAAAAATTCATTTAAGGAAGAAAGCCATAACTGACTGCTTTTCAGTTTTCAATTCTTTTGATAAAAGAGGTATTACCTGAAAATTCAAGAAATAATAAAAATACAAGGTCAACAACAACACCATTGTTACCCTATTATTATTTTTTATTTATTCCCAAACTGCATTGTGATAGCCTTCTAAATTCAACCTCCTAACCAATACATACACAATGCTTCAAGCAAATTATGAAACTCTCTTATATATATATATATGAATATGATATAATGAAAAAACAAAATATGTTTACAACTGAAATAGGCTCATCAGGAGAGAAGTGTGCAAACCGTTTCGGGGCCAAATTTCTCGACGGTTTTAAAAAGCAACAACGGCCCATCCTCAACTAATATGAGGACCCTTTCGCATTATAATGTATCGACCGCACGTGAGTCGGTCATCAACAAAAATAAGACGGGAAAATGACCGTTATTAAAAACTGAACGCTGCTAGTCAAACGTTGGTAAAACCGTCGAGAGATTTGGCCCCGAAACGGTTTGCACACTTCTCTCCTGATGAGCCTATTTCAGTTGTAAACATCTTTTGTTTTTTCATTATATCATATTCATACTGTCGGATTAATTTCCATTTTATTTTCACACACACACACACACACACACACACACACCACACACATATATATTATATATATATATTAATATATATATACTAGTACAAAATAAAAAACACCCTCCGGGCGATGTAAGAATAGATTTTTGAAACATATTGTCTGAGGTGTGGGAGTAAAAAATTCAATGTCAGCGAGTTTGTACCCAAAGTAAGTAAAGGGTTAAAAAATAAAACAATTTGAAATGTAGACTTTAAATATGTATTAAAATAAAACCAACTATATATAGATATATAATACCAGTCATGTATTTATTAAAACTTGTTTTAAAAAACAATGAGGACTGTCTAATGTTGCATGTTCAAATTTTGAGTGTATTTATTGAATAAATACACTCAAAATTTGAACATGCCAAAAATCGTAGAATAAATTTTATTCTATGTTATGACGATTTTGGGTAATGTGATGTAAGCAGTGACGTAATCTTTGTTACAGATAAAAACCGGAAGCGAATCTCCATTATTATATATATATATATTATATATATATATATATATATATATATATATAAAAAGTGAATGATATCAAGTGTTACTTTGATAGGATTCAACCAAACTAATTTCAACTAAATAAATTTTGTACTTAACCAATAAATGAGACCCTAACAGGTACTACCACCCCAGGTCAGAGTGGACCTGTAACCAATGGGGATGAAGGAGTGATCCTCATTCCGAAGACCTCCAGACCTGGAACCTCACACTCATATAGAGTTTAACGTCATTCCCAGGACACAAAGACCCTCAGCCACCGCCTCAGCACATATATGATAAATAGGGTTGGAGGTCAATAGTATTCATAGTACATTTCAATAGTATCTTAGTTTCTTTGACTCCCCTAAATAGGACCACCTGTTGACCATGGGTGGTTATCCGTGATGCTTAAGGATGGAGTCTTCGTGGATGAGCAGTCCATGACCTGCAACACTCCACTTAGATCCTTTCTTGGGCTAGACAGGTGGTCAGAGAGACCCCCTCAGATCAATCGGCTGGTCATGTCAAGCCCTAGCACCTATATGATTGCCCCAACCCTATTACTTTTATGGCAAGCCCCAACCCTTTTTATCATATAGGTGCTAGAAGGTGGTGGCTGAGGGTCTACATGTCCTGGGAATGACGTTAAACTCTATCTGATGGTGAGGTTCCAGTTTTGTAGGTTGGGGAATGTGGAGCACACCTTCATTGCCATTGCTGACTGGTCCACTCTGACCCGGAGTGGTAGTACCTGTTAGGGTCCCATCTATGGGTTAAATAGAAAAATGTGTTTATAAAAAAAAATTGTGTATCCATTAAGAATTAATTCATTTCAAAACTTAATCGGTATTAAATGACCCACTGAGGTTGATATGCCGTAAAACAAAACAAACAAACAAACAAACAAACAAGTGTTACTTTGATAGGTTTTAACCAAACTAATTTCTACTAAATAAATGTTCTACTTAACCAATAAATGAGACCCTAACAGGTACTACCACCCCAGGTCAGAGTGGACCTGAAAGCAATGGGGCCACTACACCATGGCAGGAAGCAACTCTAAAGAAAATGTACATTTAAGCAT
>CM042138.1:16494857-16509857 GCA_023376005.1 Doryteuthis pealeii | reverse complement strand
AGGTTTGGTATATATGGAAGCTTAATTAATTCTGTACCAAAACTAATAATTGCTCTATCACATATATTGAGCATTCTCCTAATATTTATCAGATTTTTAGTCGTAGGTGCTAGGGACTTGGGAATCGGACTGATAAAAAATCAGCCTGGATTCGCTCCCGATTGGAGGTAGTCTATCCACACCGAGGAGAAGTGATACGTGGAAACTCGGTGTCTGTGGATGATTATACTCTTTTTTTCTCTCTGTCTCTGTCTCTGTCTCTGTCTCTCTCTGTCTCTCTCTGTCTCTCTCTCTCTCTCTCTCTCTTCTCTCTCTCTATATATATATATATATATATATATATATATATATATATAAGAAAGTTTGGTATGTACGTGTCGAGTTATAACTCAGAAAAGAGATGTTATTCACATTCGAAATCTTGCATACACCTTAATACCCTTCTAACTAAGGAACACACCAAATTTGGTTATTGATTTTTACTGATTTTTAAAAATATCTTAAATGTAAACAAAAGAAAAACATTTCCTAAAATAAATAAACATTCTACTATATAAATTCTCGTAGATTTCTTTTTTAATTTGATAAATCATTTTCCTCTTATTTTCTCTCTTACACCTGTTTTCTTCTCACTCTCTCTCTGGTGTTCCTAATTTTTTTAGTCACGGTTATGGACCGGGTACTTTTGCTAGTATATATATAATGAGAGTGGGTGTTTCTGTATCTCCGTCTATGTAAAATTGTATATCTTGTTCTACATATCCAGTCGTGTATTGTGTCTGAATGTATATGTGTTCATGTAGAACAAATGGTTTGCAAGCAGAAAATAAGGATCGGCCAAGGCAGAAAGTAAATTTAGAAGTAAGTCAGGATGCGAAGAAAATGATGATAGAAATTCGAAAACCAGTTGATTAAATAAGGAAAATTGAAAGTAGAGCTATAATAAAAATTCAAAGGATGAATACAATGAATGGAATGCAATGTTTATATAGTGACAAATAGAGAAATATTTATATAGTGACAAATAGAGAAGGAAAATATATAAATATTTATATAGTGACAAATAGATAAGTAAATATTTATATAGTGAAAAATAGAGAAGTAAATATTTATATAGTGAAAAATAGAGAAATATTTATATAGTGACAAATAGAGAAGGAAAAATATATAATATCTATATAGTGACAAATAGAGAAGGAAAAATATATAATATTTATATAGTGACAAATAGAGAAGTAAATATTTATATAGTGAAAAATAGAGAAATGTTATATAGTGACAAATAGAGAAGGAAAATATATAATATCTATATAGTGACAAATAGAGAAGGAAAAATATATAATATTTATATAGTGACAAATAGAGAAGGAAATATTTATATAGTGACAAATAGAGAGAAGGACAACAAATAGAGAAGGAATATATATAATTATATATAGTGACAAAATAGAGAAGGAAAAATACACAATTAGATCTTCATTTAGAATTTTATGTAAAGATCCACATGGAAGAGATGAAAGTGTAAATAATGAGATGAGAATTTAAGAAAAGAGTTCTGATTTATAAAAAGGGAATTTTGGACGTAAAATCATGGCTGATTGAGGTGTATAGTTTACCAGTAAAATATTTAAAGTTTTTTTTTTAAGGCCAGTGATTTATTCTCAAGAACAATTATAACGTTATAGCACCATTGATGTGTTATATAAAACAAGTAGGAAGCGCGTGGTGTAATGGTTAAAGTCATGGGAAATGGACTCGTCGACCCGAGTTCAAATCCTGGACGTGGTAATTGCATTTTACTTAGTGCTAATACCCTTGGGAAAAGTATGAATCCTACTGTCTCTCCAGCTATGGGTAAATAGCGGGACAGACTGTGTTCGTTAACCATGGATAGGTAACCAGTCTAGGTGAAGGAAAACTCTGAATTCAAACCTGTTGAACTCCGCTTAAGAAATTGACCCTATGTCTTACCCTGCTCGTGTGGAGGAGTTGGTATATATATATATATATATATATAAAACAATTCGTGGTATACTTATCTCATTTTCTGTTTTACTTGGAGAAGCTGGAAACTGACTGTTGGATCTGATATTGAGTTAGCTGAAAGCTATTTGGTGTTTTGCGTTTGACACCAACTCGGGATGCTTGACGACATCTTGCCTTGTGCCATATATACTTTCTATTAATATCACAAGGTGAATTGCTTTTTTCCTATGATATTTTTTATATTTCTCCTAAGTCAAATAATCCTGAGTGAGAGACACATCTCACTCCGTCAATGCATCGTTCTAAATTCCTTCCACACTCTCATCCCTCACTCCTACTCTTCCATACTTCATCTCTCACTCCAACTCTTCCATACTTCACAAACGTAACACGCCACGACCAATAAGAAAATGTCATTGTCGCGTTGTGCTGACTCATCCTAAAAAAATCCATGCTAATTTACATGTATCTGTACATTCCTTGCTCTTTCCATTCTCCCCCCTCTCTCTCTCTCTCTTAATTTACTCAGCGGTTCTCAAAAATTATAATTTGCGGACTGGTTGACATTTTTTCCATAAATGCACGGTTCGGTAATTAAAATTAAAGAATTTGATAAACTTCGAATAAAAAGTATTATTTGGATTATTTAGATTATTGTCCTCATCTTCATTGTTTTCTGTACAACGTTTCGGCCGACGAGCCCTTCGGCCTTCTTCAAGTATTGTCGGACTGTGGGACCTTCTTGGACTCGGGAACCTTCTTTTCGGACTCGGGAACCTTCTTGTCGTAATCGCGAACCTTCTAGTCGTAATCGGGAGCCATCGCGGGACTTTGAACCTAACCCTTTACTCAATCCACGGGAGTATCCTGTTCTCATTCCGCTAACCATAGCTGAGGTACAGGTGTTAAGCTGTGTTAATTATTATTCTATGTTACTTCTGCCCCTGACCAGGATTGAACCTGTAGTCTACCGATAACTGTCATTTAGAACTGTCTTAACCCAACTTCTTTATCTACTACGCTAAATATCCAGTTGAAATAAACATTATTTAATCAGGCATTTTAAAATAAATGCAGAAATCTATCATCACTATAAATAAAGTCCCGGTTTACAGTCAATGGGAACAGTGATTATTTGCCAATTTATCAAGTTTTAGCTCAATAGAAGAGTGTAGCACGTATGTTAGGTTTGTTTCCGTAAGTGTTGAGGACTCGCACCTAATAGTTGCCCTGATATTTGGAGATCAATTGAGCTGTGCTAAAATTTTCAAAAAAGAAATGTGGTTTCGATAAAACAATGTTGGCAAAAATATGATACAATTGCCATCGTGGTAAAAAGCAAGAAACGAACGAAAAGTTGATATTTTTAGAAATACATTTACAATTTTAGTATATACGGTTGCTGTACCGCAATACTATACAAATATTGAAAATCATATGTAGGCCATGCGGACCGGCGGATAGTACTCCACTGACCGGCAGTTGTCACTACTAAGATTTGTCGTCCGGAATTTTTCTCACAATGGGTCCTTTGAAGTTGGTTTTGGCTATCTGATTTTATTATGTATCCACCCAAAAAGGATCATCTTAGTTGGATCTGGAAGCCAACCAAGTTTTAACCTAAGCTTTAATGCCATATTTTCTCCAATTTCTTAATTAAAAACAGAATATCGACTGATTTGTTTGTTAGTTTCAAATCTAGGCCAATGTATAGAAATTTGCACGTGAAAGATCTGACCTCCAACAGACAAGGTTGGCGAAACGCCTGCCACACAGGAGCTAAGCAGCTCAATACCGAGATCAACAGGGCTGCAGAGCGGCGATGTCTTCGTCATCATGAACAACCAAATGTAGATGGGAATTTCTCTTGCAATGTGTGTGACCGCATCTGCAAGTCCAGAATCTGGCCAATGAACCACCAAAGGTTCCACAACTGAAGATATGGAGTGACGTCATCGTCGTCTGCGACGGACTTCCAAAAGAAAGAAAGAATTGTCACAATTTTATAGTCCTGTGAGTAAATGTAAAAAAAAAGAACTTTCGTAGTAGCAAAAAGTTATTTCTTTCTTTTCTTCAAAAGCCGTGTTCAGTTTTCCCTGCGTTTATTCTCCTTCCAAAAATAAGGTTTCAATAGTGCTTCTTCCGAGGATAACATTAACCACAAATGATAACTAGAATATCAGAATTTGAAAAAAAAAATTAACTTCATTAATGTTGGCTAATTGGAATGATTACTCTGACAAACTTTGTTACAGAACAATATATATATATATATATATCAATATGCGTGTTCCTAAATTTTCCAGTCGTTATCATCCTGCAACACCCTCTGCTTAAAAATGAGAACGTCCAAATCGTCCAAGATGAAAAAATGTAAATCCGGATGTTGTTTATCCACGGAATTCTTATTTCTTACGACAATTCCGTTTTTATTATAAAGAAAGAAAAAAATAGAAAGCAAAGGACAACCTACACAAAAAATATAATAAGAACGAAAGAAATAGAGTAAGAGAAAGATAGAGAGAGGGTAAGCGCACGAAAGCGATAAGGCTAATCTGTTTCAATCAAACATAATGAAAAGATGAAAAGAAGGAAAAAAAGTGTCAGAGAGAGAGAGAGAGAGAGAGAGAGAGAGAGAGAGAGAGAGAGAGAGAGAGAGAGAGAGAGAGAGAGTATTTAGATTATTGTACTTTTTACATATTTAACTATTTTTTAATAGCTCATACGTAAACATATCAAATGTAATAATTAAATTATCATACTGTGCTATATCCACAGGTCCTGCTAGTATATATAATATAATCATCTATGGAGATTGATGGAGATATGAAAAATAGCCCGATTAGTTAAAAGAAGTCAAAATGTATACACTGTTAACCTTAAAGTACACCTTATGTACACCTTAAAGTAATATCACATCTTTTTTGTGGAATTTGCTTACAGATTAACCAACTGTATTCATAGATAAGATGTATTAAAACCATCAGGCTTGCAAAGCTTTCGGCTACCCATGATTTAAAAATCATAGGACACCGTATATTCGAATATTACACACACAACACACACACACACACACACACACACACACACACACATATATATATAATATATATATATATATATATATATATATAATATATATAAACCCATTAAACCATCCCCAAAGACAAGGCTTTTTTGATATATCCCCTTATTTAGCGACACTTGTAATCAGAAATCACAAAATCCCCTTCGCATAACCATTGCCGACATATACTTCCCGACAAATATAAATTTCACATTTTCCAAAAAAAAAGACCTTACAACCATTCATACTTTTTTACTTTATATATAAGAAAAAAAATAGAAAAAAATAAAGATGCAAAATAAATAAATACAAAAATAAAAAATTATTTTCCAAAAATCCGTTGCAGGCCTACTGTCAACGGGTTAATACTCATTCTGTTTGAAAAAGAGAATTTGTCTATTGTCGATTTTGAAATATGTCTTCTCTTTTCAGAAACTGTTACAATAAGAAATACATTATGTACATCTCAAAGTAATATCACATCTTTTTTGTGGAATTTGCTTACAGAGTGACCAACAACCACAGTATTCATAGATAGGGTGCATTAAAACCACCAGGCTTTGCAAATCCGAAGACAGCGTATATTCGAGTACTACAAATATATTGTTGGATAGGATCAACTAATATAGGGAAAAAGGGAAATAGAATCTTATTTATGCTTTGATAAATACAAAATGAAATGAAAAAGCTCACACCACATTGATGTATGTTTTTTTTCTTTTTCTTGTACTTCTGGATGAATAAAATGGGAGCTATTAACCATAGAAATGGCGCAGTGTTTTCCAACTCTTAAACAAGTGTCAAATGGCTGTCACGATTTTTGTAATATTATATTTGGTGCGATGGTTACCTGAAACGAAACCAACGAAAAACATAAAAGAGCAACAGAAGAAAGACGAATGGATAAGAAACCACGTGATGAAATATAAAATTTCTTGAATAAAGTTAAGGAGAAATATGCACTGATAAAAAGAGCGATATAAAAGTTGCTTAGGTGGGGGAATTGGGAAGTGCAGATGAGTGAAATGAAAGTAAAGAACCTTCAGGTATGAAATAAGTGACACCAGATAATCAGGATTTACATTTTTGCATTTTATTTTGGACTATTCGGACGGTCTCATTTTTTAACGAGAGGTTGTTGCAAGATGATAACGGTTGGAAGATTAAGAAAGAAGGGTTATTGATATGTATAGATTATTGAATGAATGAAAAAATACGTCAAACAATCGATGGCAAGAGATCATAGGACCGGAAGCCTCAAATAAAAGGGATATAAACAAATGATATGATTTATAAAGAAAAGAATACACTCCCTTAAAATCAAGAATAAGCGAGATGGGAGCTGCACAAAAATGTTGTGTGCGATCTTGAACAAGAGGAAGCAGATGTACGGCCACTTGCCCCCTATCTCACAAATCATCCGAGTGAGACGAACAAGACCTGCTGGACACTGCTGGAGGAGCAAGGACGAACTCATAAGCGACATTCTCCTGTGGAAACCAGCACATAGACAGGCTAATGTTGGCCGTCAGTAGGGACTTATATTGACCAGCTCTGTACGGATACTGGATGCTGCGCAGAGGACCTCCCGAGGACAATGAATGATAGAGTTGTTTGGCGATTGGCTGTCATGGATATACGCTCGAATTGCGCGATATATAAGAACATTAAAAAAAATATGGAAATAGATAATAAAGTCGCTTTCACATTCAGCTATATTGTCCTTTGGGTCATTTCACCTTATAAGGGAATAATGAAATTTTCGTTTTTTTAGAGTAGTAAAAAAACTGAAGACGTCGTTTTACACTCTTAAATGCAAGGAAGCCATGCAAAAGGTTGCTAATGCACATGCGCACACATCAAATACTATGTGACTGGCAAATATTGAGGCTGTTTCATTAGCAGTGCCGTATTATCCATAAAGCTGACTATGCACAAGTCTATGGGTTCACTAAGTGCAAGTGTACCGTTGTGGTATATTTTCACGGTACCAAAATGATATAAGTAACGTTGTCCTTTTTTCCGAGCGCTACTCCAAGAACTGTAAGGTGGCGGCGGCGGCGTATATTGTATAGCGGGTCTCGTCCACGTGCCTCAAAATTCATAGTGCTAAAATGGTGTTGATAGAAATTATAACTCGAGAAATATGTCGTCACAACTGCTAGCCTTTATTTCCAGGGTAGGTTCGTCTCGTGTGCTGTATCGGAGAGGAGGAAAGGCAGAGAGAAAGAGAGAGAGAGAGAGAGAGAGAACACTACTTGATTACTGGGAACCCATACTAGCCACTAGAGGCCCGGTCCGTACCCTACGACGGCGGAAGGCAACTAGAGAGAGTCTGATACCTTTCTTCGTTGTTCCACGTCACCACGTGACTTCCGGTCAACACCCGACTTCCGGTTGCGGTCAACACCCGACTTCCGGTTGACACTCAATTCTCAGTTCGGGGTCACGCTACGGTCAAACCATCGTTCATCCTGTTTTGGCTCATCACTATCTTTTAAACCTTTATCATCTCTTATTTATTTATTTCTTCCTCCCCCTTCCATTAGTAGTCCTAGCTCACAAAAGTCAGGATAATATACCCATCTTGCAACACAAGGGCCTACCAAAACTATATGAACGGAGAGTGGAGAAATGGAAGCAAGATATCGAGGGGTCAAAAGAAGATAACATTGTTTCGGACACTGCCATGGTTTAATCAGAAACTGTTCATTAGTGTACTGAATGAAATCCTTACTGTGTACCTTATTTTTGTAAACTATCAAAACCAAGTTGTCGTCAACGTTTTCAGTACTAGAACATCCGGGATGTAGTTATCGTCATATGAAATGGACACCGCACCACGAGTTCAAATCATAGATGAAGCTGGTTACATTTCACATAGTGTTAAATCTATAGGAAAATGTATTCATCCCACAATTCTCCATTTAGCTATGGATAGATAGTAGAGCGTACTGGAGGGTAATTCCATGTCAAATTATCCAGGTCATGTCACGCACCCGCTTAAATTTTTCTGAAATTTTGTCCAGATGTGGATTATAATGAAGTTAGCCAATCCCCAAAATTTGACTTTTTCTATCTTATTTTTGTCTGTAAAATGAGTTCTAGAGTCTCCCTACTCCTAAAAATTGGTTTATAAAAGCATTTTTGGTCAATGAATCTAAAAATGGTACAAGAAAAGTCTTAAAGTCAACCAATTTTAAGTTATTGAGGATTTCACACACACACACACACACGCACACACACACACACACACACACACATATATATATATATATATATATATGAAGCTACCTGACATCACTTGTGCAGAGATGGTGCAGATCAATTCTTACTGAATCGTAAGTTGGATCCTCACGGGATGCCACCTTTGTCTTCAAAGTTTTCAGTACTAGAATGTCCGTGAAGTAGTTATCGTCATAGGGATTGTCGTACACTTGGAAAAAACTGTGTAAATATCATATATTTCTGTTGCGATTTACAGATCTATAAATAATAAACCGATGCTGCAATGTTTCGGTTTGTTTAGCAAACCTTCCTCAGGGCCTTTGTTGGTTTAAAGAAAAATAAATTATTAATGAAAAAAAGTCTGCGAGCCTCTCGGGATGAGGGACATTACGTCTCACCTTGTGTTAATGTCCTTCTGTGAGGCATGAATATATCTCTTATTTTTTCAGCTATGAGTAAATAGTATGGTAGATTGGGGAGCATTAGCATTGATTACACAACTATTCTAGGAGAAACTCTCCATTCAATAAAAGTGGATTTGTGAGACTGTCTTGCTAACCTTTACACCTCGATGGGACACACTGATTTAGTGTATGTCATAACTTATGAAATTAAAATCCATGCGTATTTTAAAATTAATTCCATGTTTGGATCTGAACGGTAAAGTGTGGAGCTGATGGTAGATTAGGCGCT
The DNA here is from genome assembly GCA_023376005.1 of Doryteuthis pealeii. Taxonomy (NCBI): domain Eukaryota; kingdom Metazoa; phylum Mollusca; class Cephalopoda; order Myopsida; family Loliginidae; genus Doryteuthis; species Doryteuthis pealeii. The sequence continues at coordinate 16,500,883 of CM042138.1, read as the reverse complement.
TCGACTAAGACGCAAAAATAATCTCTCTGGTCTAGCGCTATAAAAAAGGAGATAGACTAATCGCTGTGCAGCGGATAGCGAAAATAGGCTACCATGTATATATATATAATATATATTATATATATATATATAATATATATGTGTGTGTGTGTGTGTGTGTGTGTGTGTGTGTGTGTGAAGAAAAGGAAGTGAATCCGACGGTTTTGTAGTATATTAAGAAAGATTGAAAAAACACAGGTTTAAATGAGTTAAGTGGTGAGTTTATTGGCGACGCAGCAGTGTTTCGATCTATTAATTAGATCATCTTCAGGGCATTTGTTGGTATATGGAAGGTAATAAGAATTTTTTATCACAGAATAACGAGAAAAGCGAGTGATAATCCTTGTTATTCAGTCTGTTTAAAATTTGCGGTTTGAAAAAAGATACGCACACACACACACACACACACACACACATATATATATATATATATATTATATATGTGTGTGTGGTGTGTGTGTATGTGTGTATGTGTGTGTGTAGGTGTGTGTGTAGGTGTGTTTATATGTTTCTCTGTGTGTGTTTTTGTGTATGTAGTTGTGCGTGGGTGTATAATATATATATGTATATGTGTGTGTTTGTGTGTGTGAGTGTGTGTGTGTGTGTGTGTGTGTGTGTGTGTGCGCGCGCGTGTGTGCGTGTGTGTGAATGCTTGCGGGTGTTGGGATCAAATGCGGACTTTTAACATTTATATTGGCGCACCCCCTTCTATTCTAACCCGTTTCGTCAGTCTTCATGCACGATTAGAGTTTGGCAACGTGTAGATTATTTGGCAGGGCCGACGGAAGTTGCTAGTATTTCCCTGTGGATGTGGAAGATGGCGAAGTTTCAAGGGCAAGGAAATCTGCCAGAGGTTCGAGGAGAAACACAGGAAAACGAAGTTAAATTGTCCATCAATAGAAACGGCTACAAGAATCAGCGACCTTTTTTCACCTGAAGCAAAGAGCTGATTGCTCGTTTGCTGATCTCGCTTGTACCTTGCATGTCCAAAAGCTATACGTATATGGGGGTTTTCTGTGTGGAATAAAAGAAAAAAAAGAAAATGTTCAGATGAAGGTTTGTTAAAAACAGAAACGTTCTAACGTAACATCACCATTATTAATAAATTTCATTTTGATATATTTTTTCTATTTTCTGGTTACCGTCGTATTCATTCTCTTTTTTTCCAAAACACACACACACACACACACACACACACACATATATATATATATATATATATATATATATATATATATATATATATATATAATTTAATATACCAAGCGTGTTGGTAAATCCTTGCAGTGAGAAAAAACCCAGCAAATAGCTTGATTGTAAAAATATACTACCAAACATCAACTGGGGAGAAAAAAATTAATTATAAAAAAAAAAAAAAAAAAAGACCAAGATAGTCGTACAACAAAAAATATACTATTGGTACAGTATTTGGCCAAAAGAAAAAACAATTTATATGTATATATATGTATGTAAGATATATATATTCATATAACCGCTAGGAGAATAGCTAATAAGTAAAAAGTGCTCAATACCTAAGTAGAGCAAATAATAAAGATAAATCTAATGAGTCAGACGAACCTACTATTAATTTTTGCTTAATGCTCTTCAGGGCTAAGATCTGACTATATATATATATATATATATATATATATATATATATATAGATAGATAGATAGATAGATAGATAGATATGCAAACATATATATATGTATGTGTGTATATATATATTTATATTATATATATATGTGTGTATATATATGTATGTATATATATGTGGTAGAGATATGAGGAACACAAGGACAAAACTCAGACAAACGTATGTAGGATATATTTCGCTAGAGCTTTGAGCTCAGCATCATCAGTCGCTTTATTCGCCGAGCTCAAAGGTCTGGTGTCAGGGTGGAACTAGTATACCAGTCCACCGAAGGTTTCAACACTAGCGCTTTTGGCAATACACTTTGCCATCCTCAGGTGGGAAACGATGGAATAGTTTTCATGTCTCGTATTTAACAAGAACGAGTAGTAGTAAGGAATTAGTGGGAGGTAATATCAATTGGTAGTGGGAGGTTTTTGGAATGGTAGTAGTTTTTGAACAAAGCAGTGGTGATTTTTATCACAACCTGTGCCCCCCACTCCCAAAAAATCTGTCTGTTCAATTCAACAAAACTTGTATAATAGAAAAAATGCTGCCAAAATACACTTATATATATATATATATATATATATATATATATACAAAGTGTGTCAAAAAAGGATGGAGATGTTTTGTACTTTTTGACACACTATTGTATTCTGAAAAAGAAATAACGTTCCATTCATTCTTCATTTCTGTCTTGGTAAATACAGCTTTAAACTTTTTTGACAAACCTTGTCTTCTGAAAAAAAAATGAATGAATGGAATCTTATTTCTTCCAGAATACCAGGTGTGTCAAAAGTACAAAAGAATCCCCATACTTTTTTGACACACCTTGTATATTTGAACCCTTTGTATTTAGGTCTCATGATATTTTTTTTACCAGAAGACTATTAGCATTATTGTAAGTAAGGTCTCTTACCAGATAGCGCCCTAGATCCGTATTTTCTAAAGTGGAATTTATGGAAACAATCGCACCAGGAAAAATAATCTGTGATTCCACGAGATAATTTAGTTATAAAATTTCATTAAAAAATATTTGAAAAAAAAATGGTATTCATTATTTTCAAAATAATATTTTTGGTCAAAATGAATATGTGATTCATTGTCCCACCCCGCAAGCGAATAAATTATGATTTTTTTAAAACTGGAGATAATATTATTTGCATTAATCTTCTGTTGATAATTATCATAATAATTAGAAATTTACAAGTACGAACAAAATTGTTTTTAAATCAATATTTGCTTTATTCTACTTTTTTTTAATATGAATATTCTTTCTCTACAGCATTTTTATATAATTTTATATCTTATTAAAATTAGAGTCGGGTTCGTTGGGTTTTACGGCATGTCAACCCATTTGTTTATTTCCATGCCAAAGACGTATTTTTTTATTCAGTCTTGATGGGTACTCAATTTTTTAACTCAATTTTTAAACACGCTTTTTAAGAGTCATTTTTTATTTAATCTATAGATGGGACCCTAACATGTACTATCGGTCCGAGTCAGAGTGGACCTGGGAGTAATGGGGATGAAGGGGTACTCCACATTCCATAACGCTCCAGATCAGGAAATTTAGCATCAGATAGCTTTTAAAGTAATACCAAGGGAATTTTGACCTCAGTCGCTCGCTTCTAGCCAGGACTTGCCATAAGTGAAATAGGGTTGGGAAATCATATACGGGATAGGGTTTGACCTGAGCAGCCGATTGATCGGAGGGAGCTTAAAGGCCAAAGCAGAGTGTTTCATGCCATGAACTTCTCAGCCAATAGGCTTCCATCCTTAAACATCCTTGTTGGCCATGCACGGCCATCAGGTTGTCCCATTGGGGGGATTTTACCTGTCTGCAGAGGTACAGTCGGTGTATTCAAAAGCCGCAGTTCACAATGGGGTCTTATAAAAAGATTTGTTGGTAAGGATTACCCATGACATATAGGAATGGTTTCAACGATCTTCGGAATAGTTAATAAAATTCTACGACGATTCTTTCAAAACGACTTCTGTACGAGGTGCTCGATTTGTAATGGTTATCGTCAGACAAAATAGAGACGGCGATACGATTTCAAATCCTCTACGAATCTGTTTGCATTTCACACAGCAGTAATCTTGCTTAGGCAATCTGTCTATACGTAGGAATACTCTGAATACCAGTTAAATCCCGCTCAAAAATTGACCTTCTGTTGCATCTCGCACGAAGAGTAGGGTTGGTAAGTAAATACTACAGTGTGATTATGTTGTATTGCCGACTACTGGACTTCAATAAAACCACAGACACGTGTATATAAAAATATGACCCATCTTTATTTTCTTCGGTGTGTGCGTGGTGAGGGGCGACGAGCGTTCACAATGAAAATGTCTGAGTAGGATGTGAAGAGCGCCGTGTTCACAATGAACTTCCGAGGGTGGCTGATGACAGGAGGCGACGAGCGTTCACAATGAACTTCTGAGGGTGGTGATGACGGGAGGCGACGAGGTTACCTTCTCGGCGGCTCGCTGGGGACTGACTCATACTCTTCATCCACTAGCCTTTATATACAATAAATGTGACCACGCATTTTTATCTTTTGATCTGATAACGGACATTTTTTATATATTTCTTTATCTTTCTCTCCGCCTCCTTACCGGAAGACTCCGCTTCCGTTTTCCTTTTTTCTTTTATATATTTCTTCATCTTCTCCGTGCTTCTTGACCGGAGGATGTCTCTTCCGTTCTACCCCTTTTTTGTATATATATTTTTCTTTATCTTTCTCTTACTCTCTTGACCGGAAGATCTCTCTTCCGTTGCACGATATGCAACATTTATAAAGTAAATCCATATTTTTAAAAATCTTCTAAATGATTACAATCAATAAAATCATAATTTTTACAAAAAGTGAATTTGAAAAAGAACACATTTAACATAGAGTGTTACGATTTGTTTAGCCATTTTAGGTCTGTAGTTGATAGCAGTTTTACAGCGGAGATACTTTGTGGCATAAAGTTTGAACCTTTTTTGAAGTAGAAAGATGTATTATCAGTTTTAATCCTTGTCTGTTGATATGTCCTTAAAGCTATTGATCGGTACTCAAAGTAGGTGTTGTATCAGAGTTGAAGTAGAAAGTTGTATAATTCTTGTGTGTTGACCTCTCCTTCTTTTAGCAGTCTGTCCAGTAAGCAATTATTGGGCAATTTATCAACGCCTTTAAATAGTAAATTAAATGCATGTTTGGGCGTTTTTGATTTACCGCTGTTTTGGAACAGTCTATAAATATAAGTAGCGGCCTTTAGCATACTTTACACCATCAAATAACCCAACAATTTAACATTCTCTATAGACATCATCATTCGACTCCACTCTCTCAAGCCGCTCGGGAATCACATCAACTGATCTTACCTGGAACTCTTGTGTAATGGCAGAAATAAATTTTCGTATTCGTCCTTAGAGTTTTTCCAAAGTCATTGTTTTTTTTTAGAGTAGACTTGCTCCTTCAAACAATCTCCAAGAAAAAAGTTACCGCTATCAAATCAAGGCTTCTGGTCGGCCACCCATGCGAACCACTACACACCAAACTCATAGGAATATGGTGCTTCACCCTTTCACGACAAACAATAGAAAAATGTGAATTTGAGGTAAATCAATCTCAGCTAGACCTTGATTAAGACTAGTATTATTTGTATTATTCGGACTATTGTCCTCATCTTCATTGTTATCTGTACAACATTTCGGCCGATGTACCCACATAGCCTAGTGGATAAAGGAATTAGGTTAAGACAGTTTTTAAGTGAGAGTTATCTCTAGACTGCAGGTTCAATCCTGGTCAGGGGCAACAGTAACATAGAATAATAATTAACATAGCTTAATACCTGTACCCCAGCTATGGTTAGCGGAATCTGAACAGAATACCCCCGTAGACTGAATAATGGGTTAGGTTCAAAGTTCAGTTATGGCTTCCTATTACGACAAGAAGCTTCCTGAGTCCGAGAAGGTTCCCGAGTCCGACAAGAACTACCTGAAGAAGACCGGGGGGGGGCATCGACCGAAACGTTGTAGATATAACAATGAAAATGAGCACAATAGTCTGAATAAGCCAAATGATACTAATCACCAGGCCTCACTAGCTCAGTCGGTAGAGCGTTCGGCTAGAAACCACATGGTTCCTAGTTCGATTCCGGTCCTCGCCAACTCAGCGTATGAGTAGCACAGGGATCTGTGCAGTAAATTAAGCAGCTGATGGTAGGTGTGGCGCTCCACATCAGATGCCAAAACAATCTCTTTGGTCTAGCGCTAATGAAAATGGGATAGACTCCCTCGCTGTTTGGCTGATACCGACTTTAGGCCCCCCTGACGACTTTTACTTTTAATAAATAAGATACT
>CM042138.1:16484857-16492357 GCA_023376005.1 Doryteuthis pealeii | reverse complement strand
ATATATATATATATATATATATATATTACTTATAAGCCTCAGATAAAGGAGAAGGCAAATTTCTATTGAGCATCATCTCCATTTATGTCTATATATGAAGGAGAATTTCTTTGAAAAATGATTTACTCTCATTGATCAAAGCAGTAATAATACTTATCTCTGACATAAGAATTGACCTTGATTGATATAATGTACAATATCAGTAAGCAATCGATGGTAATGAAAGTATCATCAAGAACACACCAAAATCACTATATGGATGAATGACAGATATAAATATTTGTGAGGCATCGAAAATGACACGATAAATGTGTAATGAAAAGAAAAATGTATGGGAAACAATGTAAACATAAATACTGCCCTTAAAATATTGCCATAACTATATAATATATTATATATATATATATAATATTATATATCTATCAGGACAATAATTTGGTTTGGTTTGTTTACGGCATATCCCTCAGTGGTCATTAATGCCGATGAGTTTTGAAATAAATCAATCTCTAATGGATAATACCTTTTTTTATAAATACATTTTTCTATTTAACCAATTGATGGGACCCTAACAGGTTCTACCACTCCAGGTTCAGAGTGGACCAGAAAGCAATGGTGATGAAGGGGTGCTTCTCATTCCCCAACCTCCAAAACTGGAACCTCACCATCAAATAGAGTTTACCGTCATTCCCAGGACTTGTAGACCCGCAGCCACCACCTTCTAGCACCCATATGATAAAAAGTGTTGGGGCTTGCTATAAGGACAATAGGGTTGGGAAAATCATATAGGTGCTAGGGCTTGACGTGACCAGCGGATTGATCGGAGGGGGGCTCTCCGACCGCCTGTCTCGCCTAAGTGAAGTTCTAAGTGGAGTGTTGCAGGTCATGGACTGCTCATCCCCCAAGACTCCGTCCTTAAGCACCACGGGTCGCCACCCACGGCCAACAGGTGGCCCTATTTGGGGGGAACTTATCCCTCTGCAGAGGTGCAGTTGGTGCATTCTAACGCCAATAATGACAATGATTAGATTTTGGACTCAGCCGGTAGAGCGTTTGCCTAGCTTATACGCTAGGAGCTGCACAAGAATGTTGCGTGTAATCGTAAACAAATCGTTGAAATAACATTAAAATCCACTCCAGTCAGTTTTTTTTTATTGCTAGACTGATGTATCCTGTTCCATAACAAATGTAAAGAGAATTAATAATATTACACTAAACTGGTGCAAATTACTTATAAAACTTTATTCATATTAATAACATTGATTCATCTTAAGTAATGTTGGGATAGGTTTGCTGTAAATCTCATCTGACCCCTCCAATTTTGAAGTATCATTTTTCTCCTTTTTCTTCTTTTTTTCTTCTTTTCATCGTTTTCTTCTTTTTTTCTTTAATCTTGTTTTCTTTTCTTATTTTTTTGTTTATTCTTTTTTTAATTTTTTTCTTTTTTGTCCATTTTTTATCTTTTTTTCTCTTTTTTTTGTTCTTTTTCTCCCTTTTTCTTTTTTCTTTTCTCTTCTTCTTCTTCTACTTTTTCTTCTTTTTCTTCTTCTTTTTATCGTTTTTCTTCTTTTTTTTCTCTTCCTTTTGTCTTGTTTTCTTTTTTTCTTGTTTTTTCTTTTTTCTTGTTTTTTCTTTTTTCTTGTTTTTTCTTTTTTTGTCCATTTTTCTCCTTTTTTCACTTTTTTCTTCTTTTTCTTCCTTTTTCTTTTTTCTTTTCTCTTCTTCTTCTTTTACTTTTTCTTCTTTTCTTTATTTCTTTTTTCTTTCAATCTTCTTTTTTTCTTCCTTTTTCTTCGATTTTCTTTTTTTCTTTTCTTTTTTTCATCTTTTTTCTTTTGTCTTCTTTTTTCGGGTTCCTATTGTTTTTTTTCTTTTTTTCGTTTTCCTATTTTTTTCTTCTTTTTTGTTTTTCCATTTGTCTTTCTTATTTTTCTCTTTTCTTTACCCTCAGTAATCAGTTGAAGAAACTGTACAATGCAGCTGCCTTTTATTTATTTATTTATTTTGCATTTTAGTCGAATGTTTACCTTTCTTAAAGTATATTCTAAAAGAGGTTGCTTATTTTCCTATACTTACAATCATTGAATTAAGATATATCAATTTGAACCAGAATGAAAAAAAAGTATGATTATATTACAGTTATAATAAAACAACCAATTAATGAAATCTGAATGAGACATGAGAAGAATTGCTCTATAATGATGTGAATATAATTCAGAACATACATCACATCTTCTTATTATTATGGAGATTGTGTGTTTTTCTGTCTGTAACCGAAATTATATTACTTCTCGAGTCACAATTCCCTTTGTTATTTGCATCACATTCTCCATGATTTTATTTTTATTCAAACTTCAATTATGAATAAAATTGTTTTATATTATTAATACTGTTAACCATATCTACATACTAACACATGCAATTTATATTTATATATACAACAAAATAGCGATTTACAGTGGTGAACGGGAGGCTAATTGCATATTGATATTAAAAAATGTGATTTTAATAAATATGTGCTTAGTATTATTGATTTCTAAACTGTTTGGTTTTATTTAATGAATATAAGCAACAATCTCTTCAATGAATCTTAAATGAAATCCATTAACAAGATAAAATAACTGTCATTTTATTCTTTACTTCCTCTTTTAACTAAATACTTAAATTAGAAAAAAATAACAATGAAAGACGGGAGTGATGGAAGAGTAAGTTTCAGTTGTTTTATTTTTTCGATTATACTCCCTCTGTTTGAAATCATTTTATCTGCATTTCTATTTAGTTTCACTAGCCTTTCTAATTTAATACGATATTTTATTACATTAAAACTTAAATACTTGCACCCGGAGGGTGCATATATTTGCTAGTATTTATAATGTTCTGATGATGGTTTAATAAAAAAAAACTGAAGAGTTTAACATTGGTTAATATTTCAAACTATAATAAAATCATCCTCTGAATATATAATATTTATGGCACAATGTTGATTTTTATTTCATTTATTTAATTATTGTATTGAAAGCCATAGGAATTTCCTCCTTGAATTGGCTAATCTATTTCCATGGTTTTATATATGAAATTAATGTATCTGCTAGGCGCTTTTATTACCCAGACAACGTAGACTACTTGTAGTTAGAGTAAATTATAATAGACCAATAATTATTAAATTGAAATATAAATATTATAGGTAAGTATTAAATCTAAAGGAAAGTGTTGTACGGCCACTAGACTTGTCTATCTTACAAACCATCCGAGTGAGCATGAACAATATATTATGAATACGCAAGAGAACAAAGGAGGAATTCATAATTGACTGTGGAACCCAGCAGATTGTGTGTGTAACGTTCTAGTATATATGGTCAAAGTACCAAAAAGCGATTATACGAACGTTCTAATAGCGATATATTGTTTTATAGCGGGTCATGTCAACGTGCCTTCAAATTTCACGACACTAAAAAGTTATGTGGTACCGGCGGTCATCTTGTCGATAAAAAGGTACAACGCGAAAAATATATTCGTCACAAGCTGCTTAGCTTTATTTTCGGCTCGTCTCGTGGGTTGTGTCGGAGAGGAGGAAAGGCAGAGAGAAAGAGATAGAGGACACTGTTAAATTACTGTAATCCCACACTAGGGACCAGAGGTCCGTCCGAATCCTACGCTGTCGGAAAACAAAAAGAGCTCGGTATTCTTCTTCGTCTTTCCTCGTGACCATGTGACTTCCGGTTCCGGTCAACACCCAAAACTTCCGGTTGGCTTTCAATTCTCCATTCGGGGGTCTTGCCTCGGTCAAATTCCCGACAAACCGTTTTATGTTCATCACTTTAAAAAACAACAACTTTACTCTCTCTTATTTCTTCTTCCTCTCTTTTCTATAGTAGTCCTCCCAAAACTCAGGACCTTCATCATCTCGTTACAGTTTGTCCGGCAAATACCTACATTGGCCAGATCTTCGCTGATACTGGATGCTGAGCAGAGGACCTTCTCCATCGACAATAAATGATTGGCGACAGTTGTTGAGAGATTTTCTATGGCGACAAGATGATGATGATGAAATAGATCCAAGTCGATATTCATTGATTATTTTAATGGCCTGTCAACCTCTTTAGAGTTATTTTATGTTTATAGGTTAAGGAATCGAGTTCTGCGAATGTTTAAATTTACATTTTGGGGTCGTTGATTCGTAAGATATTTTTTATCACACATTGTTATCAAATACGATTTATCGAATACGAATAAGTCATAAGCAGGTCTATTTGACTCAGACATGGGACAGTTACAGGTACTACCACTCCGGAGCAGAATGATCCCCGCGGCGTAGTGGCTAAAGTACTGAACTGTGACATCTTAGTTAGCGAGTTTGAACTCCAGTTGCGATATTACTTTCACTTGCGGACAAATACTTGTCGCATAAATGGTCACTTATCAAAGTACTTTCCAACCTTATGTAAGAAAATGGTTTGGTTCGGCATTAAATGATCCGACAATGCTTGATGCGCCGTAAAACAAGACAACCATACAACCAATTCATCACTTACACGTACGTTAGTAACTTTAAACTTTGAACAATATAAATTAAAAGTAGTCTATCACAATTTAAATTTGAACTTGTATAAAAGAATTTACAGATATTATATTCCTTTCATGTAGGATTTTTTTCTTCGTACGAACGTTATCATCTTGCAACACTCTCTGGTTAAAAATGAGACCTTCCAAATCGTCTAAGATAAAATGCAAAAATTTAAATCCTGATTATCCAGTGTTATTTATCCCCCGAATTCGTATTTCTTATGAGTGTCGTGACCTCAGCTAAATAATGGACTATTCTGTTTTTGTTATAAAGAAACAATGGGAAAAAAAGGAAATGATATACTGAAAAAAATATAATAAGAAAGAAAGAAATAAAAAGAGCAGAGTAAAGATAGAGAGAAGGGGCTATCGTGGAACCTATAACGCTACCCTGTTTCCATCCAACAATGAAAATAAGGAAAGAAGAAAATAATTCTATGAAAGAAAGTTAAATCCAGATATATTTTTACATATGAACTATTTAGCAATAGCTCCTAAAGTAAACATATTACATGTAATATTTTATTATCATACTGGGGTTATTACACAATACTCCTAGTTTTAAAAAAAGCATGAAATGCACTAAAAGAACTAAAAATCTTATACAATGGAAATTTTTTTTCTGTCTGTTAACCGAAACTATATTACTTAATCGAGTCACAATTAACATAGTTATTTACATCACATTCTTCATGTTTTATTTTTAATTTAAACCTCAATTATTAATTTAAAATGCTCCACCTTTTTATAGTGTTGTTCCATATCTACATACTAATTAACATGCTATTGTATTTATATATACACAAAAAAAATAGCGGTTTGCAGTGTGTGAACGGAAAGGCAATTGCATATTGATATTAAAAAATGTGATTTTATTAAATATGTGCTTAGTATTATTGATTTCTAACTGTTTGGTTTTATTTTAATGGATTATAAGCAAAAATCTCTCCAATGAATCTTAAAAGAAATCATTAACAAGAAAATAATAAGTGTTATTTTTCTTTTATTCCTAATTTTAAACGTGGTGTAAATAAGTAAAATTCAGCAATTGAAAAACGGCAGTGATGGAAGAGCAAGTTTCATCTTCTATTTTTCTATTATACCCCACTCTGTTACATATCTTTTTGTCTGCCTCTAATTTAATACGTATTTTCATTACATTAAAACTTAATACTTGCACCCGGAGGGTGCATATATTTGCTAGTGTTAAAAAAAAAGAGAGAAAAGAACCTATCAAAGAAGGAGTCACGTCTATTCATGTATTGGGAGAGTACACTTGCCGTAGAGGTTAACGTGGTGGACTTTGCCAATATAGTAAGTGAATACATTATAACTAAGATGTCTTTATTACATATATAGCTTGGGAGAGTCCTCCTGGCGTAGTGGCTTATGAGTTGGTCTACGAGATCGTTGTAAGTGATAGTATTACTATATAGACAAGCAAATATCTTCACCCTACGGGTGCAAGTATTTAACTTTTAATGTTATAAATATCATATCATATCAAATTAGAAAAAACTAATGAAACTAAATTTGAATTCAGATATCAAGATTTAAGGCATAAGTGGTATGATAAAAAAATAGAACAACTGAAACTTACCACTGTTGAATTTTTATTGATATAAGGCATCAGGTAAATGGTCACTCCTATTTATAGACTCGCCTATAAACACGTGACCTGAGAAGGATTCTTAGTGTCCAATCACTGGCACTGCTGCTGCTGCTTCTGCTGTATTAATAGACATACCATTCTGAGTTATTTCATTGACATTTGGATTCTCTCGGACGAAGGACTTACAAGGAATTACGTTTAACACTGGATTCTTATTGGCTTGCTTACTTATTCATTACCATCTGGTTAACGAAGGATGGCTTCCAGATATTTAACAACCACTTCATCCCTCCTGTCTTTCATTGCTAAATTTCCCATATCTAACTATCTTGTTAAAATAGAACTAAAGAATAGAATTAAACTTATTTCTCCTTGTTAATGAAATTCATTTAAGATATATCTGAGATTGATTAAGAAAAAAACAAACAAAATAGAAATAAATATTACTAAGCACTTATTTATTAAAAATCAAATTTTTAAATTCAATATTCAATTAGCCTTCCCGTTCACACAGGTAAACCGCTTTTTGTTATATATAAATACAATTGCATGTTCATATAATGGCCATATGAGTCAACAGTATTAATAATATAAAACAATTTTATTAATATTTGAGTGTTTCACTGGAAACCGCTATATATAAATACAGTTGCATGTTAAGATAATGTAAAAAAAAGTAAAGTAGTCGGGGCGGCCTATAAGTCTGTATCAGTCAGTCAGCGAGGGAGTCTATCCCCTTTTCGAATGCGCTAGACAGGAGTTTGTTTTTTAGCATCTGGGTGTGAGCGCCACACTACGCATCACTTCCTTACTTTACCGCACAATCCCTGTGCTACTCATACCGCTGGGTTGGCGGTGCCGGTATCGAACTAGGAACCTTCTGTGGTTTCTAGCCGAACGCTCTACCGACTGAGCTATATCGGTTCCCCTCATGGAAGCTTTTTATTAAATCTGTACACAAACTATAATTGCTCTATTCACATATTATTTGAGCATTCTCCTCAATATTTTATCAGCATCTTTACTTGTTAGGTGCATAGGGACTAGGGAATCGGACTGATCAAAAAATCAGCCTGGGATTACTCCCGATTGGAGGTAGTCTATCCACACTCCGAGGAGAAGTTGATACGTGGAAACCCAGGTTCTGTGTTATGGACTATATCTTTCTTTATCTCCTCTCCCTTCTCTCTCTCTCTCTCTCTCTCTCTCTCTCTCTCTCTTCTCTCTCTCTCGAACTAGGAACCTTGTTATAATTCGAGGCTCTGTAGGAAATGAAATACTTGAGGAAGGATGTACCATAAGGGAACTCTCGATTTGTATCCTCCTCT
>CM042138.1:16439492-16484757 GCA_023376005.1 Doryteuthis pealeii | reverse complement strand
CCGCACGATCCGGGTAGACAGAATCAACGATGCTGGTTACTGACATTTTCTCGTGCTCGTAAGATCCTCAGACTGAGCGTTGATGCTGAAAAATAGCATAGGCCGTTGATATAATGTCATGTTAATATATATAATATATATATATTATATATATATATATTATATTGCTTAAAGGCAGTTAATGGTATATCGTATAAAATAATAGAATATATTATGAAAATAATTAGTTGAAACAGCTGTACGTAATTCTCCAGGGCCCGATATTTGCGAATTCGCCTGTATGATTATTTTCCAATTAAATTATGAATTTTACAGCGATATACGATTGGTAACTGCCTTAAGCAAAAAATATAAATATAATATACTTACTGCACATGCTTCTAAGCCAATTATCTTAATATCATATATACTTATATAATAATATATTATATAATATATATATTATATATGCTCCCATCTCCCTAGGTTTGAGCACTCTGGGGGGGGGGGATCTGCTGACGGCCACCAATTCAAGCGTAACGCAACGCTCTTCTATACAAGGAATGGAGCACTCTATGATCGGCCTTTACACACAAAGCGATGTGTTGTATTAAAACGTTGAAATCCCATTGCCCTTCTGTAAGCTGAAGACAGCCTATGGTTTTAAGGTGCGGACATGAAACCACGATGGATTTCAATTCGGCTGTAGGTATTTGCAAAATGTCTTAAGCCACACTGAAGAGACTTGATAAGTCGAAACACGTGTATGTAGATGAACCTATATATATAATTATATATATATAGGTCTGCATAAAGGTTCGAGAATCGAGCTGTATTTTACCAAAATACATATGAATGGAATGGGCTGTAATTTTTTTTCAGAATACAATCGTGTGTTATAAAAGTACGAGTTTATTAGCTCTATTTTACCAAGATAGAAATGAACAATGAATGGAACTTTGGTTTTTTTTTTTGCAGAATATATGGTGTGTCAAAAAAGTACCGTTACATCTCGATACTTTTTGAGACACGTTGTATATATACATTTATGTGTGTGTGTGTGTGTGGTGTGTGTGTGAGTATTGTGTGCGTTTATAGTTATGTAATCATCTACTTTCGTAGATGAACAGTACACTGGATATTGCATTTAGAACTTCTGGATGTGTATCATAGCAATTTGTGTTTCTAGCCATGCTACAAAGCACAGTGCATGCTATTAACGTGTTATTTTTTGCAAGGAAACTTGGAAAATTGCCAGCGACATCTGCACTCGATGCGTGGGAAAGCGTTTGTCTGGATACGCTCTTCCACCTGATCGCAACAATTTCCGTAAATTCGTAATCCGTTAGGTATTCATCGTTCTCTTCTTTTCATCCACTAAATTCTTCACTTCCAAATGTTTATTGCTTACATCTCAATATCGTCTCGGTTTTGCAAATCGATGTCTAACATTCCTTTTTCATATTAACGTGGTTATTTATATATGATACGACAAACATGTATAAGACTACTCACTCAACACCCTCTCTCTATCTTTCCTCTTCTGTTTCCCTCTATCTTTCTTTACGCCATTCTCTTTCTTTTCTTATTAACAAGGGTATCCAAAAGTATCGAGTTTTTTTTTTTTAGTACTTTTAGACACACTTTGTATTCTGAAAAATTACGTTCCTTATTTCTTCATTTCTATCCTGGTAATACGGTTAAACACTTCGTACTTTTTGACAACTTGTATTCCTGAATATTAACCTTCCATTTCATTGTTCATCTATCCTGGTAAATCAGCTCTAACTTGGTACTTTTGACACACCTTGTATTCCTGAAAAATTAACGTTTCCATTATTGTTCATTTCTATCTTGGTAATACAGCTTTAACTTCGTAATTTGACACACTTGTATTCTGAAAATTAACGTTCCATTCATTTTCATTTCTATCTTGGTAATTACGGTCTTTAACTTGGTACTTTTGACACAACTTGTATTCTGAAAATTAACGTTCCATTCATATTTCATTTCTATCCTGGTAACTACAGCTCTACTTGTACTTTTTGACACCCTTGTATTCTGAATAAATTACGTCCATTTTCATTCTTCATTTCTATCTTTGGTACAGCTTTAAAACTTCGTTACATGTTGACACACTTGTATCTTGAAAAATTTAACGTCATTCATTCTTCATTTCTATCTTCGTACATACAGCGTAAAACTTCGTAGCTTTTTGGACACAACTTGTTATTCTGAAAAATTAACGGTCCCATTCATTCTTCATTTCTATCTGGTAAAATACAGCTTTAAACATGATC
This sequence comes from Doryteuthis pealeii, assembly GCA_023376005.1. Classification (NCBI taxonomy): domain Eukaryota; kingdom Metazoa; phylum Mollusca; class Cephalopoda; order Myopsida; family Loliginidae; genus Doryteuthis; species Doryteuthis pealeii. The sequence continues at coordinate 16,482,478 of CM042138.1, read as the reverse complement.
CGTTTTTGTATTCTGAAAGTTAATGAATGGAAGTTTATTTTTTTTCAAGAATAGAAGGTGGTCAAAAAGTAAAATTAAATCTCGATACTTTTTTACACAATTTTTGTATTTTTCTGTTGTAGGCTATCCATTTTCATCCCTTTCTTTTCTATAATAAAAACGAAACTGGTTCCATTATTCTGTCGTAACCTCAAATCAATGTACTCATAAGAAATAGGAATATTCTGCAGATAAAGCAACACCAATAATAGGAGTTGCATTTTTGCATTTCTTTGTATGATTTAGATCAGTCCATTTTTTTTAACCAGAGAGTGTTTGAAAGATGATAGCGGTCGTACAATTGAGTATTATTATACTGTTAATGAGTTTAGAAAAATGGTATGAAAGTGAATTTTAAGAAATTTTTGCAAATTAATCGGATGTCATTACAAACAAACATTTGAATTCTATAGATAGATTTTCTATTAACTGTGAATATTTTCGGTCGAAAGATACCTTTATTTCTATTTTTGTTAAAAAAGATAGAAAAAAGGAGAGATGCCCAAGGAGACATAACAAGTAATAATGAATTGGACAGAACTATTGATAGACTAATTCATTCTCTGAGTGCTTTCTTATTTACTTTCCTGTTTTTATATCCTTGCTTTTAAAAGCTTTGTATTGATCATTCGTATTTCATTAAATCTCGTCAACAAAGAAATAAATAAACACACAAGAGAGTGTCTATTCTCTGATCTTCCTGATAACAGAAGTTCTGATTTCTGCTGATATTTTAAAGCAAAGTTCTTTCTCTTGAAAAATGTGTTTTTATTAAACCAAAATCTTGCATTTCCACTGAGAATATTTCAGATTTCATTCTCTGGAATTAAATGAATAGTAAAGAAATCATTATACCGGAAATGACGTCATCTTAAAACATTTAATAAAATGTATGTGTTGTATTATTGTTTTCTCTTTTTTAAATTTATCCTGATGGTGTTAGATAGATTTCAATACATTTCTGCGTAAAATTTTATCTCTATCTTTATCTATGTCAGTTTGAGTATTGAAAATATCAATGTAGTGTTATTAGAATAGATCTTAGTTTCAAGTGACGACCGCAATAATCCGTTTCTTCAACCGATAAAAGTATTCTGTCAGGCAACACTCCCAGTAGTTCTCACACAATTCGTCTAGAGTTTACTTCATTTTAAGATCAAAACACACACCGTTCTCTCCACTGAAAAAGACGTCCCCGAGAGAACTCGCCTTCGGCTTTTATTTCTCTCAGTGGCCAAACCACTTTAACTAACAAGGGTGGCAGCAATTCCACCACTGATGATCAGGAGGTTGCGAGTTCAATCTCGAGTCACTCGCTATACCCCACCTCGCGTAGGCCAGACACACACGGATGCACTTAGTCCTTGGGGGCATGAATTCTCAACTCCACGAATCCACTTCCGCCACTCGCCAAGTTTCTCTCTGTTACACTTTTCCTGAATCATTTAAGGAAAAGCATTTATATCATATTAGTAGGACCTATGTTTATACCACAGTATAATAATTTAATCACGTTTGATATATTTAGGTGAAAGCTATTACAATAGTTCAATATGGAAAAAAATCTATAAAATCTAGATTTAACTCTCTTTCTCTCGCTCATTTTTTTCTTTATTTTCTTAATCTTTTCATTAAATTCGATTGAAACTAATTAGCGTTATCGCTTCTGTGCACTCACTCTCTCTGTATCTTTCTCCTACACTCTTTATTTCTTTCTTTATGTTTTCTGTGTATATTGTCCTTTTTCTTCCCTTTCTTTTTTATAATAAAAAAGAATGTGTCATAATTTAGCTCGGGGAAGACACTACAATAAGAAATAAGAATTCAGCGGAAAAATATCGATAAACATGATTTAACATATTTTCTTTTCATCTTGGACGATTTCAACGATGTCATCAGTACCCAGAGGATGTTGCAAGATGATAACGGTCGTACAAATAGGGAACACGAGTATTAAAATATAAATTAGATAAAAATAGCAACCAAATGTAGAAAGTTTTAACTCTCTACAATATTTTTTTCTTTTCTTCCTTCTTTACATCTTTTTCATTAGTTTGATCGATAACAGGTACCGTTTCGCTTCCGTAAGCTCCCCAACCCTCTTTGCATTTTCCATAACTAATCTTTCTTTCTTCTTTTTTTCTTTCTTCTTTTCTTTCTTATTATATATATAATCTGTTCAACATAAGTTTTATTTTTTTTTCTTTTTTATTATAAAAATGGACTGTTCCAATTATTTAGTGAAGTAACGACACTCACGACAAATAAGAATTCGGCGAATAAGCAACACCAGATAATTCTGATTCTATATTTTTGCATTTCATCTTGGACGATTTGGACGGTCTCATTTTTAACCAGAGGGTGTAGCAAGATGATAACGTTAGTACTTTTAAGGAGAATACATTACATTAGATGTAAGGTTGTATCATTTTTTCTTTTCATTTTGTCCTGATGGTGTTATATATTTCACTACATCTCATTTTAAGATTTTATCTCTATCCCTTTCGATGTCAATATGAGTATTGTCAATATCAATGTAGTATTATTAGAAACTTTTCTTATATAAAAACTCTTAATTTATTTTGAGAAAACACATTTATATTTATATCATGCTGTAATTTTTCTGTCTTTCTCAATATATACATTACCACTTGTGTTATTTATTGTACTGTTGCATATCATGCAACGGGAGAAAATCTTCCGGCCCAGAGACAAAAGAAAAAGAGAAAGAAATATATATATATAAAAAAGGGAGAATGAAAGAGAAGTCTTCCAGTCAAGAAGCAGGGAGAAGATGAAGAAATATATTTTTAAAAGTTGAAAACGGGAAGAGGAGGCTTCGGTGAGGAGGCAGAGAGAAAGATAAGAAATATTTTTTAAAAAGTTGTCCGTTACAGATCAAAGATTAAAAAAAAATGTGTGGGTATATCATCGTATATAAGGTTATGGATTCGAAGGCAGTCAGTCAGTCCCGAGCCAGTCTAAGCATAATCTCGTCGTCCCGTCACCAACTCCTCTGGCATTTTTCATTTGTGAACACTCTACGCTCTTGACTAACCCCCCCGGGCATTTTCTTGAGAACATTATGTGCCCCTCACACCCCAAACCGAAGGAAATAAAGACGGGTCATATTTTTATATACACGTGGCTCTGGTTTCATTGAAGTCCAGTAGCCGGCTATACAACAGTACAACCGTTATCATCTTGCAACACTCTCTGATTAAATGTGAGGGTCCAAATCGTTCAAGAGGCAATGCAAAAATGATCATCTGGTATTGCTTATCTGCCCAATCTTATTTCTAGTGAGTGTCATCCCGTCAGCTAAATAATAGTCCATTCCCTTTTTATCATAAAGAAAGAAAGGGAAGAAAAGGGACATGCTACACGGGAAACATATAAAGAAAGAATAAACAAAGAGGTAGGGAAAGATAAGAGAGAGAGGAGGTAAACGCGCGGAAGCGATAACGCAAATCTCTTTCAATCGAATAAAATTAAAAGATAAAAGAAAGGAAAGAAAAAAAAGAGTGAAAGAGAGTTAGATCAAGACTATTATTCTTTTTACGTATTAAACTATTTAGCAATAGCTCTTAAACATATCAAACGTTGTAATAATTAAATCATCATGCTGTGGTATATCCACAGGTACTGCTATTTCACTTCTTGTGAGTTTGTGGTATTTTTAATTTTTTTAGCAAGGTCCTGATATTTTCTCATTTTTCTCACCTTCACCCTGTGAATATAATGGGACTATTATTATTTACTCCTTTTGAGTTTTCACATCAGTGTTAGCTGATGGTCTTTCACTGGAGTCTGAGTGACAGCAAGTCTCCTCAGGTCTCCAGGACTCTTCTGAGTATTCTGGCAGATTGCAGCAGTGCAGTGTTCTGAATGTTTTCAATTCTTCTTCTGATTTCCAAACTTTTCAAACCCTTTTCTAATCCTGTTGAGACTGTTCCAAGTGCACCAACTACAATTGGTATCACTTTCACTTTCATATTCAATAACTTTTTCAGTTCTCTGGCAAGGTCTAGATATTTGTCCATTTTTTTCATTTTCCTTTAGCTTCACCCTGTGATCTGCTGGCACTGCAAAATCCACCAGTTGACAAGTTCTTTCTTTTTGTTTATCAACACTAGGTCTGGTCTTCTAGCAGGGATAAGGTGATCAGTTTTTATTTCAAAGTCCCAGCACTTCTTGCGAGTTTTACACACCAGCTTTTGCAGATGGTTTTTCACTGGAGTCTGAGTGACAACAATCTCCTACAGTCTCCAGGAATCTTCTGAGCATTCATTCTTAATAAATATAGTAAATCTCTATCTTCTCTAGGGTGTAATGCCTTGTGCATATTCATTGATTTTCTTGCGTTGTGGTCAATCTGTCTGAGTTCCTCTTTTGTCCATTTTACGAATGGTCCAGAATATCTTATAATGTGAACAGCTCGAACACCGACGCTATTAAAGGAGTATATGAAGAAAAATGACATACAAACAAACAATGTATAATACGTAAAGTACTATACTTAAAATAAAAAGAAGGTGGTGATTGAAGAGATACAATTTTTTGCATAGCGTAATCTATGTGGCCAAAGGTTTCGAAATTCTCTTCCCTTTTCGTTTTTCTTGGCTGTATTTCTTGTTTCCCACAGATTGACACTGTATGTGGTGAGCGAAACACTTGAAAATGCCACGCGATTTCCGATGCGAAAAATCCATCGCATAATCACTTGAAAAGTATTGCGTGTCCATCAACCTCAACCCGTGACCTTCAGACCCCGGCAACCACACCCTCCTGTCCTCTCCTCTTAACACTTGTCAAGCGTCTTTCTCTCATTATCCATCCGCGTCTCCCCCCCCCATCCCACTCTAATATATTAAGGCCACTCGAATTGTGAATACAGAAGAACCCAGGCCTCAGTTCTCTCTCTCTCTCTGAGTGAATAGATTTATATCTCTCTATCGCTCTATCTATCTATCTTTCTTTCTTTCAGATTTCTTTCTTTCTCCCTCTCTCTCTCCTCTCTCTCTCTCTTTTATTTATCTATTTATCTATCTATCAATTTATTTTTCTTTCTTTCAGATTTCTTTCTTTCTTTTAATCTTTATTCAGATTCAGATTCTTTCTTTCTTTATTTGAGATCTCCCCTCTCTCTCTCTGTATCTCTCTATCTCTCTATCTATTTATCTATCTATCAATTTATCTTTCTTTCTTTCAGATTTCTTTCTTTCTTTTAATCTTTAATTCAGATTCAGATTCTTTATTTATTTATTTAAGATTTCTATCTAACTTTTTTCTATCTAACTTTCTTTCTATCTATCTATCTATCTATCTATCTATCTATCTATCTATCTATATTATATATATATATATATATATATATATATATATTATATTCTCTCTCTCTTCTCTCTCTCTCTTTTCTCTCTCTCTCTCTTCTCTCTCTCTTATTTATCTCTTCTTTTCAGATTTCTTTCTTTCTTTTAATCTTTAATTCAGATTCAGATTCTTTATTTATTATTTGAGATTTCCGTCTCTCTCTCCCCCTCTCTCTCTATCTATCTATATATCTCTCTCTTTATCTCTTTATCTTTCTTTCTTTCAGATTTCATTCTATCTTTTAATCTTTAATTCAGATTCAGATTCTTTCTTTCTTTATTTGAAATCTCTCTCTCTCTCTGACTCTCTCTCTCTCTCTCTCTGTCTCTCTCATTCTCTCTCTCTATCTCTCTCTCTTCTCTTCCTATCTATCTATCGATTTATCTTTCTTTCTTTCAGATTTCTTTAATTCAGATTCAGATTCTTTCTTTCTTTATTTCAGATTTCTATCTAATTTTCTTTCTATTTAACTTTCTATCTATCTATCTATCTATCTATCTATCTATCTATCTATATTTACTTATTTATTTCAGATTTCTCTATTTCTTTTAATCTTTATTTCAGATTGAGATTCGTTATTTATTTATCTATCTATCTGAGATTTCTGTCTAAGTTTCTTTCTATCGATCTATCCATAAGTCTTACATTTTTTCTATCCATCTATCTATCCACACACACACACACACACACACACACACACACACACATATATATAATATATATATATATATATATATATATATATACACACATCTTTCTTTCGTTCAGATTCTTTCTTTTATTTTTTCTTTCAGATTTACATTGTTTCTTTCTTTCTTTATTTGAAATGTCTGTCTATCTATCTATCTATCTATCTATCTTTCATTCTTTCTTTCCTTCAGATATATATTCTTTCTTTCTTTCTTTCTTTCTTTAAGATTTCTATCAATCTATCTATATTTCTTTCTTTCTTCCTTTCTTTCGTTCAGTTTTATCTATTTATTTTATCATTTCTTTCAGATTCATATCATTTCTTTCTTTATTGGAGATTTCTATCCATCTGTCTTTCTATCTATGTATATCTGTTTCTTTCTTTCTTTCTTTCTTTCCTTCTTCTCTTCTTTCTTTCTTTTCTTTCTTTCAGATATCTCTCTCAATCTCTCTCACTCACTCTCTATTTCTCTCTCTCTCTCTCACACACACACATACATATATATATATATATATATATATATATATATGTATATATATATATATATATATATACACACAGGCACACACCCACACACAGACACTCACTACAAATTCATGTAATTGCTGTGTTTTTCATTATGCATTCGCATCTCCCACCCACTCTAATATATTAAGACCACTCAGATTGTTAATACAGGAGGCCCCAAAACTTTCTCCCTCTCACTCTCTCTCTCTCTCTCTCTCTCTCTCTCTCTCTCTCTCTCTCTCTCTCTCTTTGTCTCTGTCTCATATACACACTTACATACGCACGCACGCACGCACGCACATACCTTCCTCTTTTGCGTAATTACTTTGTCCACCTCCACATCTCGTTCCTACGTGGCTTGTGTGCGTTTTCTCGAGGCCAATCTCACGACAATTCTCGTCCGAAGCTCTTAAGATCCCGCGATGTGTATAAACGCTGGAGCAGACAGGACACCGCTGAGTTGTGCCGTGTTAGTTCCAGCAGCCAACGTCGCTTATGTATTTCGCTAGATTGAACTACAAGGAGGGTACGTGCAAGACGTCGTTAGACAAATACGATGTGTCGCAACATACTCACGGCCTGGTAAATACGAGCGTGAATATGCGAGAAAAACGGGTGGAAAGCCAAATTACGCGCTAGTAAATATACATGCATACATACATACGTACTTACCAACCCCTCCACACGAGTAGGATGCGACCCAAAGATACGAGGCCAGTATATATGAGGTAAAATAAGGAATGAAAGAACAAAACTCAGACAAAAATGTGTAGTATATTTCGCTGGAATATTGAATTCAGCTTCTTCTGCTTTTTTTTCATTAGGATCATACTAATGAATTAATATATATATATATATATATATTATATATATATATATATATTTATGATACTAATGATTCAATAAAAGCAGAAGAAGCTGAATTCCATATTCCAGTGAAATATACTACACATTTTTGTCTGAGTTTTGTTCTTTCATTCCTTATTTTACCTCATTCTGTCGGATTCATTCCAACCCCCTTTTCCTCATATATATATATATATATATATATATTATATATATATATATAATATATATATATATTGTAAAGGCAATTACTATGCGTACAAAATAGTGCCCAATGACACTGGACACTATTTTATACGCATTGTAATTGCCTTTAAAACATAAATAATAATATACTTTACTTAACAATGCTTCAAGCAAATTATCAAATACTTTTATATATATATATATATATATATATATATATATATATAATATAAGTAAAGTCGTGGGTGGCCTAAAGTTGATATCAGCCAGACAGCGAGGGAGCCTATCCCCTTTTCACTAGCACTAGACCAAGGAGATTATTCTTGCAACTTAGGTGGAGCGCCAAACCTACCAACAGCGCCTTATTTTACCGCACATATCCCTGTGCTACTCATGAGCTGAGTTAGCGAGGACTGCGATCGATCTAGGAACCTTATGGTATCTAGGCTGACATTCTACCGACAGACCAACCCCTCCACACGAGCCGGGGGCTACACAAGGTCAATTTCTTAAGCAAAATTTGAATTCGGAGCTTTGCTTCTTCTCAGTCTTTTCCTATCAAATATTAAAAAACCTCGTGTGGACTGCTATAGTTTGGGGAGAGTAGTAAGATGCCTACCTTTTCCAAGGGTATTATTATCGCTATGTAACACCACAAAGTTTCGATTACTGCTGCCACGACAACGGAACGTATAATGCAACAATCAGAAATTATATATATATATATATATATATATATATATATATATATATATATATTAATGATTTGAAGGCAATTACAATGCGAATGAAAAATAAAAACAAAAAGATGTTATTTTTGTCTTATCGATTTCGAAGTAGTAACTCTATCTTCAGCGAATCTCTGAAGATAAAGTTTCTACTTTCTATAGGTACAAAAATATAACGTGATCACGGTTTGTTAATTTTTTGCCTTTGATATAAGTCGAAACACGTGTCTGTGGATGACCCTATATATGCTCCCCATCCCCTAGGGTTGAGCACTCTTGGGGGATTTCGCTGACGGCCGCCAACTCAACCGTAAACGCGACGCTCTTCCATATATAAGAAATGGAGCACTCTGTGACGGCCTTTACACACAAAGCGATCTGTGTATTAAAAAAGTTAAAATCCCCTTCCCATTCTGTAAGTGATGACAGCCTAATGGTTAAGGTGTCAGACAGACACCCAATCGATCGGATTTCAATTCCGGCTGTAGGTAGCTTACAAAATATCTAGCCACACTGAAGAGACTTGATAAGTCGAAACACGTGCCTGTGGATGACCCTATATATATTTAGGATGAAATATCTAGGGTATTTTAGGGTCTTCAGGGTCTCTTCAAAACGACTACATTCATTTCTACTCCCATCACAACAACAAAATCAAGTCTGGCCTTATAATAGGCTTATATCTAAGAGCACTACGCATATGCAGCCCCCAACACTTAGATGAGGAATACAAACACATTGAAGACGCCCTGAAGACCCTAATATATATATATATATATATATATATATATATATATATATATATATACACCAACCCCTCCGCATGAGCAGGATGCAACACTAGATCAATTTCTTAAGCGGAGTTTAACGGGTTTGAATTCAGAGTTGTCATTCTTCTAGACTGGTCACTTAGCCAAGATTAAAGAGCCCAGTCTTCATTAATATTTGCCAATAGCTGGGGGTAGAGGGAAGCATACCTTTTCCAAGGGTATTAGCAGCGCTATGTGAAATGCAAACAGCCTCATCCAGCATTTGAACTTGGCTTGACGAGTCCATTCCTTGCGACTCTAACCATTACACCACGCGCATCCACGCGTACAGAGGAATGTGTGAAAGAATCGCTCAATATTTTTGAATCGTGAAAGGATTACAAGTTTTCTGAATCCACCTGAAGACAAATGAATATTTAATTGCAAAACTATTGGATTTTAATATTTATTTATTTTAGACTTTAAAAAAAAGTATTTATACATTTATCATCTTATTTTTTTAAACTGCACGTGTTCCGGCTGCTAAGAGCCATTTTGGAGAATTATTTTTAATGATTATTGCTATGTAAAGTCTGCACATTTATTAATCACGACCGTCTTTGGTTCTTCGGGCTTCTTTAGGATTTTTTTTTATTTATTAGGATCGTTTTTATTTAAAGAGAGACAGACTTACAAAAGTGTTTCTTTCATTTAGATTTTTTTCTTTTCTTTCGGATTTTTCTTCTTTCTTTTTTTCAGTTGTCTATTTTTTCTTCATTCCTTCCTTTTTTCTTTCAAATTATTCTTTCTTCTTTCTTTCTTTCTCTCTTTCTTTCTTTCTTTCTTTCTTTCTTTCTTTCCTTCAAATGTCTTCTTTTCAGATTTCTTTTCTTTCTTTCTCACTTTCAAAATTATATTCCTTCTTTCCTTCTTCTTTCTTTCTTTCAAATCTCTAGTCTTTCTCTCTTTCTTTCTTTCTTATTTCTTCCTTTCTTTCTAACTATCTATCAAATCACTGTTCTTTTTTGTTCATTTCTTTTTTTTACAGATTTCCATTTGTCTATCCATCTATCTTTCTTTCCTTCTTACTTTATTCTCTTCATTTTTCTTTCTTTCTTTCTTTCTTTCTTTCTTTCTTTCTTTCTTTCTTTTTACTTCAGATTCGTCTCTCTTTTGATATTCTTTCAGATTTCTATTTTCTTTCTTTTTTTTTTTTTTTTTCTGGTACTTCTTTATTCTATTTTTTTTCAGATATCTATTCTTTCTTTCATTCAGATTTCTTTCTTTTTTCAGTCTTTCTTTATTTCTTTGATTTTTCTTCATTCTTTATTTATTCGTGCTTTAATATTTCTATTCTTTCATTCTCTCTTTCTTTTAAAGAATAAACGTTTCTATGCAAAGTATGAACATTTAAAAATGTCCACCAAAAGATCTTAACATCGTAAAGATAAGCGACATATTTTATGCAACTGAAAATCTGATTGAAATCCACATTAAAAATCACCGTCACAAATTGCTTTAAATATTCTCTATGTATTTAGTAAACAAAAGGCCCGAATTGACTGTAAAAAAGGCAGAATATGAAATAAACAAGAAAAAAATGCAATTAAGAAATCCCCAGAGAACAAATAAAAAACAACCAGTTGCAGAATTTTTTAAAATACATCGACATTTACTTTAATGTAAAATGAGTGAGCGAAACACCTGTGGCGTAACGGTTATCGTTGTTGGACATGGATCTACTGTAGCGTAATTATTGTGGTCTACGTGCATTGAAAGAGAAAGAGAGGAAAATAAATAAGAGCAAACAAAGGTTGAGGTTTGGAAGAGTAAACACACAACGGGGTGACAGTAACTTGACCGAGGAATGACCCCGGAAGGGGATTTGAAAGTAAAAACGGAACTTCCGGGTGTTTACCGGAAGCGGAAGTGACGTAGTGACGTGTCACGGAAGAAGAAGAAATTCCTAACTTCTATTCATAAAATATCCATTCTCAGGTTGACAAGCCATTAAGATCAATCACGCAAGCAATCTACTTTATGTATGTACCCAACCGCACCGCACGACTAACACGTGACACAAGTTCATGGGGCTATTTTTTGGACGTTGATGCGATGGTTCAATACCGCCAAGTTCAACTCTTGTCGAACTGTAGTCTGGAATTATTTGTATTATTCGGAATATTGTCCTCATTTTCATTGTTATCTGTACAACGTTTTGGCCGATGTGCCTTCTGGCCTTCTTCAAGTAACTCTTGTCGGACTCGGGAACTTTCTCGGACTCTGGAACCTTCTCGGACTCGGGAACCATCTTGTCGTAATCGAAAACCTTCTTGTCGTAATCGGGAGCCATCACGGAACTTTTCGATAATAAGATTCCCGAGTCCGATAAGGTTCCCGAGTCCGACAAAAAATACCTGAAGAAGGCCGGAGGGCATATCAGCCGAGACGTTGTACAGATAACAATGAAGAGGAGGACAATAGTGATAATAATATAAATAATACTAATTATCAAGCCACGTCCAAATATTTCCGAAAAATGTAGTCTGGTATTCGCTTATTTCTTCCGGCCTCTTAGTCCCTGCAGTTGGTTATTGGTAGCCTAATCAGAAGGGCAGCTACCACAGATTTAGTTTCGAATCCTTTGTTTTATCGCATATCAGCCTTCGTGGGATATTTAATGCCAAATCAATCCTTGTTGAAGAACAGTAGGGGTACTCATAGCTGGTGAAGAGATAAGAGGATCCATACCTTTCCCAAAAGTGAACGTAATAGTGTTGTGGTGAGCCGGAAGTTAAAGATTTGAAAGCAGAAATAAAATGCCGAAAATAAGAAGTCTGCGCATAGGATCAGCGCAGGTAGAAAAAATGGAAATAATAAAAATTATAATTTTCAACCAATCAGAAGCCTTCGCGCCTAAAAAAAAGAAGTTTTTCAAAAATACCGATTTCGAACCTAGGGAGTCCTATAAAAGCAAAGGTTTTCGAAGAACAGTTCAGAAGACAAACTTATGCCTGAATATTCCTTGTCGATCAACTCAGAAATATTTGCCTACCTCTGAAGGTATTACAAGCTATATCTTTCTCTCTTCATTACTGATATATATACAGCCTTACCCTTTTATTCTCTATTGGAGTGAACTCACACTTTCTTCTAATTACATGAACATTTAAAAAAGCATATTTTGCAGGACTTTGCTCAGTATTTTTGACTACTGTAATTCTAATACACATATTACTTGTTGAATTTATGAGTTATTTTTTTTTCTATCTTAATATATGTTACTTTATGGTGTGTTTGTTTTAATTACCAATATATGTATATGTATATATCATCTCATTACAACCACCGGACCATATTACCTTTAGGCACCACTTTTTCATCTCGATTAAGAAAGGACATGTTTTTTTCATTTACACCGTCAATATCCGGTTGTTTGTTAGGTTTTAGGTTTAGGTTTAGGGTTAGGGTTAGAGGTTAGGGTTAGGAGTTAGTCTTATAATTTTTTTAAATCTAAAAATCGTCTGTTAAAACAACCGGATAAACAACGGTGTAAATGAAAAACATGTCCTTTCTTAATCGAGATCAAAAGGGGTGCCTAAAGGTCATATGGTCTTAACCACCATAGCATGACTGGCGTTTGAACTCGCTTACAACGATGTCGCAGTCCGGCACATTAGCCACTATGCCACGGCTGTTCACCTTTGTTTCTTTCCGCGCCAACTGAAATCCTGGAAATTTGCAGTTGTATTATTCTGCGATAATTGTCTCGCCAGCCTTAGTCATCAATTCTGCAGAGTTGTGGCAATTAAGAAAGGCTCTTGACGCTCGTCAGTGGAGCAGGTGTGATGAATATAGAAGCTCAATGGTAGCTTCAAATTGCTTAAGTTGTTTATTCCAAACAAAACTGCCATCGCTTTCTCCACTTGTAAATTGCGGTTTGTTTATCGAGTATATCGCAATGGCAACGGATTGAGGAAGAATTAAGTATTCAGCAAATACCAAAACAATAGAAACACATGGAGAGAAGAATGCAATTTACGCAAACTTCTGTGAAATTAACAGATAACGGCTAGTTTTAACTCTATGTTTAGATTGTTTTCTTTTACGGCATATCAACCCTCGGTGGCTCATTTAATGCCGACAAAGTTTTGAAATAAATTAATTCCTGATGGATACTCGATTTTTTATCAGCACATTTTTTCTGTTTAACACACACACACACACACACACACACATACAACACACACACACACACACACATATATATATATATATATATATATATATATATATATATATATATATTTACCAATTGCTCCGCCGAGAGCAGGATGCGACACAAAGTCAATTTCTTAAGCCGCGTTTAACTGGTTTGAATGCAGAGTTTTCCTTCCTCTAGACTGGCTACTTAGCCATCGTTAATAGGGGGAGAATTAGAATTATAGCTAAGGGAGAATTGGATTCATACCTTTCCCAAGGGTATTAGCCCCATGTGAAATGCCAACAGCTTCGTCAAGGAATTGAACCCGCGTTGACGAGTCCATTTCCTACGACTTTAACCATTAGACCACGCGCCTGTTTAACACATATATGGTACCCTAACATGTACTATCATTCCGTGTCAAGTGGACCTGGGAGTAATGGTGATGAATGTGTAGTCAACATTTCCCAGAGTTCCAGAACTGGAACTTCATCGTCAAATAGTTTAATGTACCCAGGACAACAGGACCCTCAGCCACTGCCTTCTAGCACATAAATGTTAAAATTGTTGGGGTTTCTTAAGGGCAACGAGACTGGGACAGTCATATAGGGGGTAGACTTTGACGTGACCAACCGATTGATGAGATGGGCTCTCCAACCACAAGTAAGGTTATTTGCCGCTCCTCCCACTTATGAGGGCTTGACACAAGGACATTTTTATGTGGGTCCCCATAAACCGAAGCTTATGGGTGGTAGGTGGAAAAAATTGCGTCGAATCCGTCTGCATTCCGCCCACAAGGGGGTGCCTCAGGCGCTGGGCAATAAACCCAGCCCTGCCCATTTAAGTCAAGGGGGCAGTTATTGCCTGGGGGAAACCCCCCTGGGATCGACGCTATTAATTTAACTTTACCTGTCCAGTGGCCGAAGCACGCTGGACCCCAAGCCGAGGCTGGGTGTAGGGTAAGTGCAACTTCCCCACAAGAAGTGCCAAAGGGAAGTGTTGCATGTCATGGACTCCAGGGTTCCATCCGTAATTATCACGGATCGCCACCCACGTCCAATGTTGTATACTCTCTTTCCTTACTTTCTTACTTCTATTCTTCTAGCGTCTCTTCTAGCGTCTGGAATTCGTCTTGGGGACTTCGTGTCTGGACTTCCATTGGGGATTTCTCTTTATCAGAAGCCCTGTGTCATTTGTAGTTTTTAGATAATAACACAAGACTTAGATCATATTTTATTCTGAAATCCCCACCAGACTACCTGCGCAGATTGAGTCGGCCACGTGTATAACACGACTTACCACCGTCGTGGTTTTTGGCCGATCTAACTAAAACTCTCTCTAATCTAAACCGGATGAGGGTCTTCTCCGCCGATTCTCACGGTATCCACTGGAAGGATCAGGATGAAGTCAAGCCTTGTCATTCAATCCTTCAAGGCCGTGGGCTGCAACTTATAACAGCCATTTTGTTTTCTACACTACTGTACATAAGTATTAGGAATCTAATAATTATGTAACACCAACAGATGGCCTCATTGGGTTTTCTTACCTCTCTGCATAGATGTAGTCGGTGTGTTCTAAAACCTCAGGTCTGTTTGTTTTGCTCTAATTATATACTCTAATATCTGGGAGAAATGAAAGTCATATTATGATTTACAGGATACAATTCGTCAGTTTGAAAAGTATTCGAACTATATAAATTTACTAGAAGCAGCTAACCAGCGTCAACTGGGTAGAGGAAGGCAAAAAACCATGGTGTATTGATTTGTTCACATTTGAGATTTAAAAATGCTGGACGTTTTTTTTTTAGTAGAATTTCAATGCTATTTATATGTCTATTTTAATTTTTGAATATCTTCGAAAATTTATGAAGATTTGTTTATTAAATCTTCATAAATTTTGCACAAAATCAAGAAATTGCGATATTCAATGTGTATATATATATATATTTACATTGTAGTTTACTGCTTTATTTTCGTAATTTTATCTGGACATACATACACACCTCCTGGCCTTTATTTATGTATAGATTTCCAACTCAGAATATTGTATATCATTTATTTGTTTATCGAGTATATCGCAATGGTAACGGATTGAACAGTAATCAGCAGAGACCAAAACAATGTAATCACACGGAGAGAAAAATACAATTCACGCATTTGCTTCTACATACTGAACAGATAACAGCTACATTTTTAAATCTTTGTCTTGCTCCAATTATATGCCATGCAGGATCTGTAGATACACCATATATATATATATATATATATATATATATATATATATATATATATGAATAAGATATAATGAAAAAACAAACGATGTTTACAACTGAAATAGGCTCATCAGAAGAGAAAGTGTGCAAACCGTTTCGGGGCCAATTCTCTTGACGGTTTAAAAAGCAACACCCGGTCCATCCTCAACTAATATGAGGACCCTATTGCATTATAAAGTATCAACCGCACGTGGGTCGGTCATCAACAAAAATATAAGACGGGAAAAAGACCGTTAGTAAAAACAGAACGCTGATGACCGACCCATTGATACATTATAATGCAATAGGGTCCTCATATTAGTTGAGGATGGGCCGGGTGTTGCTTTTTAAACCGTCAAGAGAATTGGCCCCGAAACGGTTTGCACACTTTCTCTTCTGATGAGCCTATTTCAGTTGTAAACATCGTTTGTTTTTTTTTTCATTATATCTTATTCATATATATATATATATATATATATATGTTATGTATTTAATATCCCGTAACTAAAGTTTCATGCTTACTTGCAATCATCAGGTAGTCAAAATGTTAAGATTTGAAAAAACGGTGGCTTGTTTTTAAAAATCTTAACCGTTATTAAAATGTAGTTACGGGTTATTAAATCCATAATATTTAATATTTGATTTTTAATTCTCTGCTATTTTAGCATTGAGCACCTTCATATCCTAATGCTTTTCTCCATCATCAGTCTCCATTCATTATATATATATATATATATATATATATATATATATATATATATATATATATACTTTGGTGCGGTACCAAGATTCTTGGTACAAGGTGATTCTAGGTGGGTCCTAATTCTCTACCAGTAGTTTGTTGTAGAGTTCAGATTCCGTATGAAAGCTCAATGTTTAATTATTGTAAACAGAGCAAAGTTATTTGGGAATAAAAGGCCTTAAATACCATGGGTATCGTGGTTATGGACCATTTCCACTCGTGAGTATGCTCACGAGCTTCTTCAGACCACTGATATATTTTATTTAGCTAAATAAAATATATCAGTGGTCTGAAGAAGCTCGTGGCATACCCGCGAATGGAAATGGTCCATAACGACGATACCCATGGTATTTAAGGCCTTTTATTCCCATATATATATATATATATAATATATATATATATATATATATATATATATATATATATATATATAACTTTCAAAGAAAGGAAAACCTAACAAACCGTCACTCCGTAATGATTTATTTCAACCAAAAACTTAAAAGGATTTAAAAAAAAAAAAAAATTAATTCTTAAAATTCCTTAATTCATCTAAGGAAGGGTTAATATAACAGAAAATTTACTAAATTTTGGTCAACCAGCAAGTATAAGTCAAAATTATATATCTATCTATCTATCTATCTATCTATCTATCGATCGATCTATCTATCTATCTATCTCTCTCTCTCTCTCTCTATATATATATATATATATATATATATATATATATGTGTGTGTGTGTGTGTGTGTGTGAAATTGATATGTTGAAAAATAAAAAGGTTATTTTGTGAGTATATATATATATATATGAAATAAAAATGGAACTTAATCCGACAGTGTGAAATTGATATGTTGAAAAAACAAAAGATGTTTACAAAAGCATGGGATCATCAGGAGAGAATGTGCAACCGTTTCGGGGCCCTCCTCTCAACGGTTTTAAAAAGCAACATCGCCCCCCTCTCTGATGTGAGGTCCTTCGGAATATCTGTATCGACCGCATGTGGATCGGTCTTCAAACAAGTCTTTAAAACCGTTGAGAGGAAGGCCCCGAAACGGTTGCACATTCTCTCCTGATGATCCTATGCTTTTGTAAACATCTTTTGTTTTTTCAACATATCAATTTCACACTGTCGGATTAAGTTCCATTTTTATTTCATATATATATATATATATACTCACAAAATAACCTTTTTTCGTTAATGTATATTACCAACTATTATTTTTAGAATTTGTTTTAGTCAATGTTGTAATGATCTGTAAAATTGAGGGAAGACAAGATAAAACGTTCATAACAAGAACTAAATTGTTTCCGTCCGTATGTTTTGCAAACCAGCGTCAAGATTTGTCATGCAAGAGTAACACATGTCCAATTGATCAGTGAAGCTATCATTCTACACAAAAACGGCTGTCGTAATTCTTCTGCATAAAACATGTATATCGTGATTTACTGTTTCATTTCAATTCAACTCAATTTAGATTATGAAATTCTCATGCTAATCTGACAGGTCATGTGGGATAAAGGTTGAATGTAACAAGTTGTACTGTGAATTTTGCTGTATATTTCTTTGTTTGTTTGATTGTCGATAACATGCGGCAAAATAAGCTAATCAGATAACGGACTGGCGGAAAGGTTCGTTGATACGTTCAAAAGAGCATTAAGAAAGAACCTAGGGCTCGATACGGACGAATGTAGTATACAGAAATGTATTGCTGTATACAAGATCACACCGAATCCAAAAACTAGTCCAAAACGATCACCAGCAGAACTAATGTTTACACGAAATATAAGGTCTGTTTTCGACAGGTTACTACCAAGGCCGAAAAAGAAAATTCCTAAAAAAAAGAATTTCAATAGAAAAATGTATAAACCGGGTGATAAAGATTTTTTTAGGAGGTATCGAACTGGCAAAAGTTACTGGGAAGACGTTATTGTTACCAAGAGAATTTGGAACAGTGATCTACATAATCAAGGGAAAGCGATTTGTTCACAAGAGACATGTGAATCAAATTAGGCCACGATATATTGAAAGTATCGAACAGAACGATGCATAGCTTCCTATGGAAGTTTTATACGACGCATTCGAGATCACACCTCCCATTAACCAAAAAGTACTTGTGGATGTGACGAGATAATTCAACCTGGTTTTGATCATGAGATTTTCAAGAGTTTATTAATTACCTTTATCCAATCTGTTAAATACTCCTTGTTGAATTTTACGGCATTTCAAGACTTGTGGGTTACTTTATGCAGATAACGTTTTGTTCTTTCTATGCTATATGGGTATTCAAACTTTTTTAACTCAATTTTTAACATATTTTTAAACAAATCATTTTTCACTTATTTAACTCACAGAGGAAGTAAAAGGTACTACCACTCCATTAGATTAAATGCAGAGATACAGCGCTGATTCTGGTTAAAATATTGGAGACGATTTTGTAACTAAGAGAAGTCATACCATTGCATAGTCTAGTATTAGATTTATAATCGATATGCACATAAATAATTCTGTAATTTTCAACAGACCATATATATACGATAAGTACACGGATATTTTTAAGGAACTTGTACACACACACACACACACACACACATATATATATATATATATATATATATATATATATATATATATACATATATATATACATATAATATATATATATATATATATATATATATATATATATATATATATATATATATATATATATATATATATATATATATATAAGGAATTGATACATCATATATATATATATATATATATATATATATATATATATATATATATATATATATAAAGGAATTATACATCATATATATATATATATATATATATATATATATATTTATATTAAGGAATTAATACATCATATATATATATATCTATATATTATATATATATTAAGGAACTAATACATATATATATATATATAAGGTAATATATATATATATATATATATATTAATATAATAATATATATATATATATATATATATATATATATATATATATACATACGTGTTTCGTCTATATATATGTACGAGTCTTTGATCGGGTATACAACTACACAGACTCACTCACTCACACTCACACACACACACACACACACACATATATATATATATATATATATATATATATATATATATATATATATTTAGTTGTATATATATTTTTGTGTGTTTTGCGCATATGATTATGAGTCTGTGATCATATATATATATATATATATATATATATATATATATGTATATATATATATGAGAGGAGAGAGAGTGAGAGAGAAACAGAAAGAGAGAAGAGACAGAGAGGGAGAGAGCGAGAAAGAGTGGATGTGTGTGTGCAGGCGCGTGCTGAATTAGATCAGCAATATATCTTAAAGCAATTGATATTTTGAGCACATCATTACGTGGTGTGTTCGGCTTTGTTTGCCCGATTCCCAATACACAATGTGAATTCTCGCGAGACTACAACACTACAATATCATTACACCATCATGAACAATTGAAATTACGATGTCCCAAATGTGTGGTGACCGAAAATGATATCATAAATCACAAATTAACATAGAGTCGTCTCAGTGAAATTTATCTTTCTCTATCGACAAAAGCGAAAATCTTACAATCAAGCGTTTTAAATCGATTGAAAAGAATTGGTCATAAAGAAAATGCCACTGCATACAGCATCCCTTAGTCGATAGTCACCCCCCCCTCTTTTAAAAGTGACGAGATCGAATGCTTGATATAATTGGCCAAAAAAATACCATCACAAATTATATTTTGAATGAAGTTAATCTATATCCAGGTTGTTCGGGAGAAATTTGACAGTTTTATAAGGAAAAAGAAAAAGTGCTTTGTAACTAAAAATTTAATGGATTGTAAAAAAAATTCGCTAATTTATGAGGAAGTGCGTCCCGGTCTCCTGCCTCAAAAATTGCTACCCGGTGACTGTTAAAATAACGACTCAGTCTATTCAAAACTATCCATCTTCATATATATCTATCTATCTCAATTTGTTCATATTTATCTATATTACTTTAAATACTAAGATTTTTTTATTCATGTTTGTTTAATGTCTTGTTTTTAGTTTAAATAAACAAGAATTACGACAAAAAAAGAAGCGACCCCCCCCAAATACATTTACTTCTCGAAAATATCTATCTATCTCCATTTGTTTATGTCTATATTATTTTGTTTGTTTATCTATCTATCTATCTCAGTCTATTTCAAAACTATATATCCATCTTCATATCTAAACAAGAATTATGACAAATTACGATAAACAAATAAGAATTACGATGAGCTGGGGTTGTTATTTTGATTGTCACCGGGTAGCAATTTTTGAGGCAGGGACCGGGACGCACTTCCTCATGAATTACCAAAAATTCAACAGACACGGAAATTACACTACTGTCAACATGTTTCATTCAAAATAACGTCGATCACAGATTCAATCCTGTTCCGGAACCTGGAGCAAGCTGATGTTACAGGTTCGCTGGGAAGGGTCTCAAAAACTACCTTAATTCTGTCGATGAACTGGGATTTTGTAATACTGACACGGCGATTGGTGTCTTTCTCAACAGTGCCAGTCATCCATTCTATCTGTCATCACGTATATGAATGAAGAAGATCCAAGCTTTAAATTATGTGTAGTGTGCGTCAATACCTCCAATCTACAGAGAAAGATAACCAAATATAGATATGTCAAATTTATCCCAAACACCCTGTATTGGTACTTGTGTTCCTTAACTGTATAACCGTTTTCATCTCGCAACACCCTCTGGCTAGAAATGAGACCATCCAAATTGTCCAAGATGAAATTCAAAAATATAAATCCTGATTATCTGGTATTGCTTATCTGCTGAATTATTTTTTTATGATTGTTGTCACCTCAATTGTATAATGGACCATTCCTTTTTTATCATAAAGAATTATAACGCTAATCTGTTTCAATAGAACATAATGAAAAGATGAAAGAAGGAAAGAAAGAAAAAAAGAGTCAGAGTTAAATCAAGATTATTATACTTTTTACATATTGAAGTATTTAGCAACACTCTTAAGTAAATATTACAAACATTGTAATCATTAAATTATCATATTGTGGTATATCCACAAGTCCTGCTAGTAAGAATTAGTGGGTAATAGTTTGAAACTAATAATAAGTCCTTATAATGTGTTAGTGCATTCATGGATACACTAACACTGAACGTTTGGTAATGAAAGACAGACAATTTTCATAAATAAATGTTTAATAAACATAACATATAATAACATATAACACAATACTAATCTGTTTTAATTGAATATAATGAAAAGTTGAAAAGAAGGAAAGAAAGAAAAAGTGATGGTGTGGGGGGGGGGAATTGATAATGCTAATCTGTTTCAATCGATCGAAGGATGAAAAGTAGGAAAGAAAAAAAGAGTGAGAAAGAGAGTTAAATCAAGATTAGTACACTTTTTACATATCTATTTATAAATAGATCTTAAGCAAATATATCAAATGTTGTAATAATTAAATTATCATGATGTGGTATATTCACAGCTCTCGCTGGTTATTTTCAATACCTCTAATGTACCTCCTAATGTCAGTTTCATGCCTAGGGGTCGGGTTAGCTCAGTCGGTAGACCGTTCGGCTAGAAACCACAAGGTTCCTAGTTCGATACCGGTCCTCGCTAACTCAGCGTATGAGTAGCACAGAGATATGTGCAGTAAATTAAGGAGCTTATGGTAGGTGTGGCGCTCCACCTCAGGCCCCAAAACAATCTCCTTGGTCTTGCACTAGTGAAAAGGGGAAAGTTAATGCGATATTTTGCGCCTTAAGTCTTTTTACGACAAGTAAATGTTCATATTTTACCTCCCCCTCTTTAAAATATTTTTTATCGGGTTGAAGGCGTTTTTATAGACATACCTTTTTATGGGGATTTTTTTTATCGACAAGCAAATATATTTTTAAAAGGGGCACGCTTTTAAAAATATATTTTTATTTTTTCGGTATTTTCATTTTATTTTAATTCAAAACATGAATTTTACCGAGTTTTGCCAATAAGTTGATTTGAAATAATTCTCTTATTTAGATTATTAACAAAAAGAAAGTTTACTAATCATGTTAAATCAGACAGGTTTTTCCGAATTTTATATATATATATATATATATATATATATATATATATATATATATATATATATATGATAAGTTGTAAACAAGGTATGTTTGGAATGGCTTTTTTGCCGACAATTTTTGGAGAATATGTGCTTAATTAATTTTCAAAATTAGGTACGACTCTAATTAAGCACATATTCTCCCAAAAATATATATATATATATAAATATATTTTTTTAGAAACGGTTGTTCGCATTTATTTACAGCAGACTGCGGTAGAATATTCGGCTAGGAGCCTCACGGTTCCTGGCCCTCACCAAAATATGAGTATCTCAGGGATCTGGGATCGAACAGCACCGTATAAACCAATATTTCACATCCATCAAAATATAAAAGGGAAGATGGCAAAGTTAAATGACATGAACAAAATCAGCAAGTTTTGAAATACAATAACTGATGTATTTAAAAACCCATTCATTGATAAATCAAGATTGAAAATTTCATTAAAATCGGATAATTACCAGATTTTTGTTAATTTTTATTCAATCGAGTGGGGGGGGGTTGATGTGTTTTGTAAAATAGGTATTTGCCGTTTTTGCAGTGCCTAGTATAAAATGTATTAAAAATAAATTACATGTTTAATGTGTAAAGACAAAAAAGTGCATATAGCATAAATATGCCCTAAAACACTAAGCTGTACCTTTCGAAAAAGTTTTCTCGATACGTAAACGGAAATATTTTAAACCCCCCGCCAAATGTAAAAAAGTTTGAAGGTGATAAAAAGTAACCCACCCCCAGGTTTTTATCAATAAGTAAATGCAAATAGTTTTTCCGTTTTATTCAAAACAGTAAAAAAAATCTAAGTTAATATGACCGAGTTTCGAAAATATATTTTATACTTAAAAAAAATCCAATAGAAAATATATTTACTTGTCGAGAAAAGACGGGGAGGGGGTAAAATATTACATTAACCACTCAGGAAGACGCCTTAAAAGAAAAAAAACGGAGTTGATTAGTATCATGGGCTGGATTTTCAAACAGTTTTTTTTTTTAGGGGAAAAACGTTGGCTCGCAGAGAGCAAAAAATAAAATTTAACTACAGCGTAGTTATGAATTAAAAACTCTTCCAAACACTTTTACCAAAAAGAACAAAAAAAAAACAAAAAACAACAACAAAAAAGAGAAAAAGAACAAAATGAATTTTTAAAAAAAGAAAAAAAAAAGAAATTTTTTAAAAAAATTTAAAAAAAAAAAAAAAAAGAAATAAAAAAAGAAATTAAAAAACCAGTTAGTCCGACCAAGACCTCTTTCTCTACCCAGAAGCACCCCCTCTCCCGAGATCACAGCAAAAATATACTTTTTATATCTACTGGACCTCTCCGGGTGAGTTCAATACATGTCAATGGGGGTTATGCCACTACCTGCCATCCCCTAATCAATTTTAACATAGTTAAATGTCTCTAACACAATAACTCTTCGTTTTCACTCTCATTCTTACTCATATATAGAGAGGGCGAGAGTAATGCAGAAGGACAGAGAGGGACGGGTCAGCTGTTGACTTAATTGCTAATTACGACTAATTAAAACCATTTTTTTTTTTAAACAATAAGTAGTCCTGAAACCAAAGAATATTTAGTATAAATTTTGGTCAATAACACGAATAGAAAAAAAAGCCTTAGGAAATGAAAGGTGTTTATCTCAGCTTTAGTATATAATAATAATAATATAGATATATATATATATGGTGTTTCTCTTCTTTCAGTGCATTAGCGAGAAAGTAGAAAACAAACAACTCTGACCAAGGTATGATCTTAGTTTTTTTAGTTTGTTTTCCAAAATACGCTTTAGATTCCCGTTCTTAAATAAGAGTAATTTCTTTCTAAAAAGGAAAAAAAAATTGCATTAAATAACCCAAGAAGGTTTAACGTGCGGTAAAACCAATCACACAGCCCCTACACGCAAAAAAAAAACCCGCTTATAATTAACTCCGTGTTTATCCGTAATAACGCTTACTGTTCAGTGGTGTTTCCAGCATTTATCGACTGTACCTTGTTATCGTCTCCTAGTTTCCCTAAAAAGTCATCTTATCAGCTCGCGTGTATCTAATGACGGTAATGGACTGATTCATTAGGATCCTGCATAAGCACAACAACGTCATCCCTTCTACATATTTTCTGTTTCCTGGTGAGTCACTTATTCCAATCCGTCTGTGTCACCCTGCTCTGCTGAGCGCTCGAGCTGTTTTTTTCCTCTGCTGTTTGTAACCAAATTGCATTTTTACAGCCTTCGTTTCTCATTGCGATACTCTAGGCTATCAGCGAGAGATTCAAATTATTCATGATTTTCAACACGCTGCGCTGCCAAAATGGCTTCATTTTGCAGGCTCGGTTTGCAGTGAGCATCTCGGTGACAGTTTAAAATTACATGGAACAAAGCAATTCTAGATTTCCTTCGCACTTATTCATATTATATATTACAGGGCTGTTGTAAAGTTTTCCATGACTCTAAAGTCTTGATAAACACACACGCACACACACACACACACACTCTCTCTCTCTCTCTCTCTCTCTCTCTCTCTCTCTCTCTCTCTCTCTCTCTCTCTCTCTCTCACACACACACACACGGTGTGTCAAAAAAGTATAGATATTTTTATGTGCTTTTTGACACCTTGTATTCTGAAAAAAATAATGTTCCATTCATTAATGTTTTTTTCAGAATACAAGGTGTGTCAAAAAAGTACCAAGTTTAAAGCTGTATAGACCTAGATAGAAATGAACAATGAATGGAACGTTACTTTTTTTCAGAATACCAGATGTGTCAAAAAGTACAAATACGTTTTTGACACACCTGGTATATGTATATATATATGGAATTTTCTGACTGTAAAATAAGCAAATTTTGCACAGCTCTCCTTAATACGGATCACCCACTATTGACCTAGTATGTTTATAACAGTAAAATTTAATTTCTAAAGAGTGGGTGTGTAGGTGACGCAGTGGTAAGATGTCTGACGGATAACAATTCGGTTGGGTTTCGAACCTAGCCTGAAGCCGCCCACCTTGTCTAGTTACACTGATGAGCCGTGAAACGGCCAAGCAGGGCTGTATTTGAATGACAATATATATATATATATATATATATTGCTGTTTTTTTTGTTATGGAGTCCATGTAGGCTTCGTTGTTTGGTAAAAATAAACCTTTTTAAAATATTTAAATATTAGAAAATAAACCAGGTTATAAACACAGTATTTATCATATCAATTCTGATCTTTTCTCTTTCCATGCTTATAAGAGAATAAAAAAAAACATATACGCAAACACACGCACACACACACACACACACACACACAACACACACATATATATATATATATATATATATATATATATATATATATAAGAAGGATTATGTCTGTATATATAAATGTTTCTACAACGATTGAAAACGTGTCGTTTCATAAAGGAAAATAGGAGACTAGAGAAAGAGAGGAGAGAGAGAGAGAGAGAGAGAGAGAGAGAGAGAGAGAGAGAGAGAGAGAGAGAGAGACGTATACGAAGCCTTTTCAATGGAATCGTAATCTGTTCTCATTAAGAACTGGTGAGAAATCCAGTCATCTTTGTTTTGGTTGATTTTCTGTCTTTCTCTTTTGATGGATGGATTCTAGTTTCATTCATCTTTTAGCAGAAAACATGAACATTTCTATATATAAAAGAACGATTCTGTATGTCTGTATTGTCTGTGTAACCAACGAGTGCACGTCCTTTTATAAAGGGAAATTGGTTGAGACAAGCAAAGACCAAAGTTCAATAAATCATTCAGCCTATTTTATTCAAGGGATATAGATAAATATTTTCCCAAAACTCTTTTTCTCTTACTCTTTCTTTCTCTGTCTGTCTGTCTGTATGTGTGTGTGTGTGTCTCTCTCTCTCTCTCTCTCTCTCTCTCTCTCTATATATATATATATATATATATATATATATATATGATGAAGATAAGAGGGTTGGAGTAAAATCCGACAGTATGAGGTAAGGTAAAAGGAAAGTGAACAAAATCAATCACTCAAGTCTGAGAGGGGGAAAAATATTTCGTCCTTACTAAACGCGAAGGACTTCTTCGGTCATATGACTGAAGAAGTCCTTCGCGTTTAATAAGGAAGAAATATTTCTAACCTTACCTCATATATATATATATATATATATATATATATATATATATACAAGATGTGTCATAAAAGTATCGAGATTGAAGGTGTATTTAACAAAATAGAAATGACCAATTCATGGAACGTTTATTTGTTCACAACTAAATGTGTGTCATAAAAGTTCCGAGTTTGACGCTATATTTACCAAGATAGAAATGAACAATGAATGAAACGTTATTTTTTCAGAATGCAAGGTGTGTCAAAAAGTACAAAAATTCTCTTTTGATACACTTTATATATATATATATATATATATATATATATATATATATATATATGTGTGTGTGTGTGTGTGTGTGTGTGTGTGTGTGTGTGTGGTGTGAAAATATGAGGGTTGGAGTATTGACAGTATGAGATAAGGAAAAAGAAAAAGTGGACAAAAATAATAACTCAAACAAGTAGATGTAGGAGAGAAATATTTTGTTCCGCTTTAAGCGGGAACTTCATCAGTCTGCTTATTCAAAACATGGTACATACATTTGTATTTATAGAAGAAAAATGACTTTGGTGATGAATTCAGTGGAAGGGAAAGTTTGTGAAGATTTGGTTGGTCAGAGGATATCTGTCTTGGAAAGTGGAGGGTGAAAGATCAGATTGTAGTTTGTTCCGGGAGATAAGATGAGGAGGTTGCTAGGTGTTTGTTAGGAAAGGGGTGGTAGGAAGAAGTTGGTTAAAATTCTCAGTTGATCAGGAAAGAGTTTTTTTTAAATTTATTGTATGGAGGGTGTGGGATTGTAATGGAAAAATATGTAGAGGATGGTGGCAACAAAATTAGGCCATCAGTTTTATGGTAAGTGTGAAAAGTTGTTGAGGTTGTTGGCACTAAGTTAGGCCATTAGTTTTATGGTAGGTGTGGATAGGAATTTCTATTCTTTGAGTGTGAAGAGAGAAAAATTAGATGAAATGGGGTAGGGTATATTATTTATATAGTTGGCTATATGTTTTGAAAAACAGACTGATGAAGTTCCCGCTTAAAGCGAAACGAAATATATCTCTCGTACATCTACTTGTTTGAGTTATTATTTTTTGTCCACTTTTCCTTTTTCCTTACCTCATATATATATATATATATATATATATATATATATATAAGTTAAGAGAAAGGAAATGAATCCGACGGTATGAGTATAGATAAATGGATATGAAAACAATACACTATGCTGTTAAAGTGAAAAGATTTTATATCATATTCCTAGCTAATATTGAACAATATTTCGATTTATGAAAATAAATGTATGTAAAAAATGTATAAAAATAAATGTATGTAAATGGATATATATGTAATAGTAAAGAGGTGTGCTTGATAAATCCGAGCCTAGCCTCAAATAAAAAAGGCGAAATTCATATTATTTTCGTCTCCGCTATTGATAAGTCTGGAGTATAAACAAGCTCTGAAGTTGATTTTTATAAATCGAAATATTATTCAATATTAGTTATGAATATGATATAAAATCTTTTCACTTTAACAGCATATTGTGTTGTTTTCATATCCTTTTATCTATACTCATATATATATATATATATATATATATATATATATATATATATATATATATATATATATATATATATGTGTGTGTGTGGGGGGGATTTGTTTGTACAACGACGAAGCAAACGTCGATTTATAACGAACAATTGGTTTGGCATTAAATAGTCCAATGGAGATTGATGTGTCATTAAACAAAGAAACCAAACCCCACTATGAATCAAACTTAATTCTATTTGCATCAAATATACGACAGACACTTTTAGGCTGAATATCATTAATTTATACGTGGGTCAACTCTCCAGATCTAGATATCATTAGTTTATTATATAATTTACTCGGCTGTACACACATCTTCCTTAATTATTTGATTATAAATTTAAGAAAAAAGATAAAGTTACGATTCCTATATTTTTTAATTATAGCTCATTTATATAAATGTGTGCAATCACGTTATATAGCTTTGTGTGGTTGAGAACAGTTACATTCTAGAACATTTCAGGCGAGCTATAATTTCTTTATTCTTTTTTTCTTTTAATTTAATACATTGAAAGCAAAACCAACAGACATTTCTCAGAAAGTCGAAAAGGCAAAGTCTGAAAAGATGAAGTGACACTTCTTTTCAATCATTGGATGTCAACTACAAGAAAATGCACTTATAGCTAATTATACATTCACAACAAATCACTTTCTTCCGATGGTTTCACTTATCTGTATATATATATATATATATATATATATATATATATATATATATATGTGTGTTATTTGTGTGTGTGTGTGTGTGTATGTGTGTGTGTGTGTTTGTGTGTGTGTGCAGTCACACGTGTCTCTTTCTGCGTCTGTCTGTCTGTCTGTCTGTCTATCAATCGCTGTTTTATTCATTTATGGACGGTTGTGGTCAAATGAGTTTCGCGTTTTAGATTTCTGATTATAATTACCCTTGGGAAAGATATGAATCCTACTCTCCCTCCAGCTATGGATAAATAGTAGGGCAGACTGGGCTCTTTAACCTTGGTTAGGCAACCGGTCTAAGAGAAGGAAAACTCTGAATTTAAACCTGTTGAACTCCGCTTAAGAAATTGACCTTGTGTCGCATCCTGCTCGTGCGGAGGGGGATATATATATATATATATATATATATATATATATATATATATATATATATATATATGCATAAAACATTTCTGTTGAGCAACATTTTTGATTGACCAATGTTCAAATGACGGAAAAACTGAATTTAATGATTGGTTGGTTAATTTTAACGGCATGTCAACCCGTGTAGGTTTATTTTAAGAGGTTAGGAGTCGTGTTCATGGTACATTTATATTTTTGTGTATTTGTTTCTTGAGATTTTTTTGCATGTCAAGTATTTCTACCTAATACATATTACACATAGTTGTATGGTTTCAAGTATTCCTATCTAATACTAACAATTATATGGTTTCAAGTATTCATATCTAACCGGGTTCGAAAATAACATCGTTTGTATAAAAAAAACATAAGATAGAAAGAAAGTAATTATACTAGCAACAAACAAACACCTTCTGCTGGGAGTTGATCTTCTTTGTTGCTTTCTGTGGGCTGTCATCGGTTTGTTTTGATATTCAATTAACAAACAATTTTTGGTTGATTTCTTGATAAAGAGTTATTTCCAGAACCCATCTCATGATTCCGATGTGGAGGAGATGCCGACTCAGAGCGGAGACAATAGTGTCTGCGCTCCTCAGAAATCGAGTCGATATCTCAACTAATTTAATTCTCACGTGTCTAATCCGTGTACCGGAAGGTCAGTTTGAATGTCATCGCTGTCACTCATCGGCCCGAGTAACTTTCCACGGACCCCCTTATTTTTAATATTACAGACCTTATTCAAAATATTCTACAGGTTCGTACATAAATTATAAGCTGGTATGATTCTGTAACATCCGTAACATTACCTTACGGGGAAATTACTACAGTATATTTCAAGGGGCCGGGTCAGCTCAGTCGGTAGAGCGTTCGGCTAGAAACAACAAGGTTCCTAGTTCGATACCGGTCCCCGCCAACTCAGCGTATGAGTAGCACAGGGATCTGTGCGGTAAAGTGAGGAGCTGATGGTAGGTTTGGCGCTCCACCTCAGATGCTAAAACAATCTCCTTGGTCTAGCGCTATTGAAAAGGGGATAGACTGACTTGCTGATACCGACTTTAGGCCGCCCCGTTGACTTTACTTTACTTACTTTTTTTTATATCTGATATAATCAGAATTGATTCTCTGGGTTAGAATTCCGCTAAATTTATCGATCAAATATTTAGACGATTTTTTATCATGATTGTTTTTAGTGCACTTTCAACTATTGTGTTTAGAATACATCAGTGAATGTTGTCCTTATCACCGACTAAGTTCACCTTATCATTTTATTTTCATTTTTAGTTTATATTTAGTTTCCTGTAATGTCCATGAATGAATAATGCCATAACGGTTCGTTGAATATGTCCCTGTCTGTATATTTTCATTTTTTTTTTTTTCGTTTTTCAGAACACTCGTTGAATCTCAGAATGTCGAGTCTGTTTGATTTTGACGGTTCGTTAGTTTGCTCTCACAACAGTAAATCAAAATCTACTCCTCTCTACTTCTCTTTTCTGACAATTAATCACATGAGATATACTGGACCGTACAGCTTAGTTCTTTCTGTGCTAATTAATATATTTCTCTTGCATATTTTCCATTGATTTTACCGTTCAAGTTTTAATAGGAAAACAAACTGTTGTGGTTAACAGTTTAGGGAACGAAACGAAAATCAGTATTGTTTTCACGTGTGTTGAAATCTTTCGGTATATATGTTATGGTTTGGTGGTGGTCGCAGTTGTTTTGCGCGGGAAGTACGAAAAGACAGGAGGAAATTGAACAGGGGAAACAATAGATAGCAAGAGACAGAAATCTTAGTATAACAAAAGAAGTGTAACAAAATACTCATCTGGACAAACGGGAATTTGAATAAAGAGAAAGGACTTCCGGTCAACCGGACAAAGAGATGTGTGGGCGGACTATACAGTACTTAAAGGTAGAGTCAAAACAGCAGAGCAGTCAGAAGGTGAGAGACAGGACGAGAGTGGACTGTGTGACCGCTGACACGGTCGATCGCTGCCAGCGAGCAGTGAGGCGCGCCCACCACCTTCCACCACACCAGCAGTAGTAGTGCCCATTATCAATGCCCGCCACTCACATCCACCACGTACAACCGAGATGAGAGAAATAAAGTCAAATCTCCTACTACATAGAGCATGCCTTGTGAAGTCATTTAAGCGACCACTAGATACATCGTCTAGGGGTTAGAAACGATCTCCGCTGTATACCAGCAACATGTACGATTTTGTTGCCTGAGTAGCGAAAGAGCTATGCAACATATAAGGTGTGTGCTAGACGCCCACTCTTATTTATAGACTGGGCGATAGTCATGTGACCATATTCTTGTCCAATCACTGGCAGTACTCTGCTGCAGATATTGTTATTTATACCGGATGTTCTGGTCATACCTACACACATTGCTTTGAGCCTTCGTGGACGACGGAACATAGGATTATATCACTGAACCTTTTGACACCCCGTAAGATTCCATAAGTCAGGACTTATTCACTTACCAAAGGATTCTATAGCTCAGGACTTACTTACTCACTTACTTACTTTAAGTCCTTTTTAACTGGCCAAGTATGGCGGTCAGAAACAACGTTTTAGATCTATTATGTTGTTCACATTAGCAAAACTTTCATACTAATTTACCAAGCTAAATGTTTCTATGTGTGGGTCGAAGTTATTTTAAAGGATATAAGATTTTTAAAAAATCACCCCCGTCATAGAAAAATTAAGCTTAAATTTAAGAAAAGAAAAATCAAAGTGAAAAATCAGCATTAACCCTAACAGAGTCAGAGTTATATTTTGAACACTTCTGAACAATTCTCTTCAAAAACTGTTTATAGCTGTTATTGTTTGTGGTATGTTTAATTTCTAAACTATAAGTATCTTTTCACGAGTGTTTTACATCCGAAATACATCTATCAATTCATTTGTCTACCTGTCTGTGTCTTGCTCTGTCCCCCTCTCTTTCTTTTTATTTCTCTCACTCTCTCATTCTCTCTCTCTCTCTCTCTCTCTCTCTATATATATATATATATATATATATATATATATATATATTAAAATAAATTTATTTTGGCCACATTTTTTCTTTTATACAAGTTTTGTTGAACTGTACAGACAATTCTTGTCGGACGAGTTTTTGGTTGATCCTTTCTAATTTTCGGGCCATCCTTTTGGTGGCGGGGTGTAACTGGTGTAATAGCCCACCTAAAGTTTCAAAACGAGCGCTTTCGGCAATACAGTTTGCCATCATCAGGTAGGAAACGATGGTATGGTTTCGTGTCTCGTTTTTAACGAGAACGAGTAGTAGCAAGTATCAACCAAAAACTGGTCCGACAAGAATTGTCTGTACAGTTCAACAAATTTGTATAATATATAATATATATATATATATATATATATATATATATATGAGGAAAATATGGAAATAATTCAGCCAGTATGTAGAAAATACAAGAACAATATATTCCCCCAAAAGATGAATTCATTAAAACGTTTTGGGTTTTGTCACACCTTCAACAGGATATTAGGATGGGAAAAGTGTTGTTGGACCAGTGCTTAATATTTTTCAAAATAACAGATGAGATAGTTTATGAAATTTCTCCAGTAATTTTGAATATATATATATATATATATAATATACCAAACTTATTGGTAAATCCACGCGGTGAGAAAAAAACCAGTAAATAGTTTGATTGTAAAAATATACTACCAAACATTACCCGGGGAGAAAAAAAATTTTTGAAAAAAGAAAAGACCAAGATAATCGTGCCAACAAAAAATAATCTATTGGTACAATATTTTGGCCAAAAGCAAAAACAATTTATATGCATATATATATATATATATAAGATATATATATTCATACAAAACCGCCAGGAGACTCAAGCTAATAAGTAAAAAGTGCTCAATACGTAAGTAGAGCAAATAATAAAGAAGTATTTATCTTTACACACACACACACACACACATATATATATATATATATATATATATCAATGACTATGGTTGGCACTATTATACTTGAAGAAGGGGTAGTAATCCAATGTACAGTGTTATTAGAAAAGTGCTCAATATCTGTGACAGATCGTTGATAGATAAATAACTAAAGAGATAAATGTTTAGTTTATATTTATTTGCATTGGAACAATTTTGCTACCATTGGTTTCTTGTTGTGTAGTAGTCATCAGGCAACGAAAGAGTATTGAAAACACTTTCTTTCAAAACACTTCCGTTACCTGATGACTGCTACTCAGCAAGAAACCAATGGTAGTAAAATTATTCTAATGCAAACTAAAACACACACACACACCACACACACACACACACACACATATATATATATATATATAATATATATGAAATGAATATTTTAGAAAAAACAAACAGATGATGTTAAAATTCGCTGACAGAAATCTGTTTCGACCCTTTATTGAAGTGGTCTTCAAGAGCGAGGTGTGTATGATAGAGAGACGATATGAGTGGACCGTTATAAGACGAAAGTGCTACAGACGAAACGTTCAAGTTCATAGCCGGAATTTTAAAATAATTTTTAATTTTTTAAATTTTTATTTTCTAAAATATCTATTTCATGCTGTCGGATTCACTTCCATTCACTTTCTTCATATATATATATAATATATATATATATATATATTATATATATTATATATATATACTGTGTAATAAAAGTATCGAGATTAAAGCTGTACTTACCAAGATAGGAAAAAACAATGAATGGAACGTTGATTTTTTCACAATACAAGGTGTGTCAAAAAGCACAAATAAATCTCGATATTTTTTGACACACCTTGTATATATTATCTTTAAAGGAACATTTCTATATGTGTAGTACTTTTTATAGTCCCTATAAGCATTATACCGTGGAAATCATTTCCCCCAAAATATTTGAATTAGCACGAAATCTGTTTCATTTCGTTAATATTTCAAGGGTCATGAAGAATTTTAAACAGGATTTGAAAATTAAATTGATTGTTTGGCAACTCGTCCAACCAGTTTGGCATCTTTTGTGTGTGTTCACTTTTTTTTTTCAATGTTATCGATCAATACTGAACCTTATTTTAGAAAGACAGGAAATAGAAAAGTTTTTGTTTTTCATTTCACCATTTAATTCTCTGAAAACCTTTTAAGATATTTAACATTCAAAACTCCTAAATATGGCTGAACCCATTTCATATTCGTAATAAAAATTTGAATCTCATTGCCTAATCCTCATATTTCAAAATATCCAAACCAAGGAAATATGAGTAAATTATTTGTTCAAATAATGAGGAGTTCAGTTTTTGCCGGGTAACTAAATAAATTTACAATATAGATACAAATACATAGAGCTACTCGGCATCAAACAGGTTGTAACAATTCTAGGCGTCTAGTTGCTCAGTTGGTAAATCCAATGGTACAAACGTGTTTAATTTCAGTAGATACTCCTTGTAGCAGAATGTCTGTTGTAGTCGTTGAAATCCTAGGTAATAAAAAAGTGTAGTTTCCGTAGGTACTCCTTGAGCGCAAGGGGTAATATACGAGAAACGGAAGAAGAGAAATCAAGTTCTTTTTTCGGCTGGGCTTTTGTAAGGGGCAGATAGGAGTACCGAACCTGGTTTACGATAGAATAATTTGACCTTACTCTATCTCTCTCATTCTCTCTAAAAAGAACTCACGAGCCGAGAAAGGAATAAACAACCTCTTTGTGACTATACGACTTGCGTATGATGTTTCTGAACTAACGATTACTACTACTAACTACCAACGACTACTGCTACAACTCCAATTTGGCCCTATGCAATACCTCCGTATATAGATAAATAGATAGATAGACATGCAGCTTTAAAATGCCTAAATACTTAAGGCTTAGGGAATAACGCAATTTCCAGTACAGTGTGCAATTAAATGATCATTTTGTTGGTGTGTGTCTTTTGTAAGGCGTAAACAAATCGAGAAGTCAATCTCAGGCGCTGAAATGTACATAGAGAGATTGACTTTTTCTCGATTTGTTTACGCCTTACATTTAAACCGATATGCACGCCTAATTCATTTAATTATAACTAATTAATTTACAAATTAGGTATGACTTTAATTAAGCACATAATCTCATATATATATATATTATATATATATATATATAATATATATATATATATATATATCAAAACAAATACCAAACGGCCTTTAATGAATTCTATAACGTTCTGATCGGCCAATTTTTACTGGAGACGCATGCTGCTGATGTTTGGATAGTTTATAAATATAAGTGGGAATTTTGGGTACATCTCATACAACCAAGATATTCCAATATATGACATAGTAAAGGGGTATGCTTGATAAATCCGCGCATAGCCTCAAAAGAACGTGTTTCGTGGTGTTATGTCTAACGCGAGCACTGCGAGTTTGTTGTAATCGAGTTCTAATTCCAGTGGTGTTACTACATTCACTTTCGGGATAATATATTGGGAAATAAATGATACCCTTATCTCCTAGCTAAGGTTACATAGTACCACTAATATTCTATAACAGTGGCTTTGACATTAAATTATCTACGAATTAAGATCACATTTTTATATCAATATGCAAATTATCCTTTCCATTCACACTGTAAACCGCTATTTTGTTGTATATATAAATACAATTGCATGTTATTAGTATGTAGATATGGCCAATTGATAATGAAAAATATTTTTTTTATTAGTAATTGAGGTTTAAATGAAAATGAAATAATAGAGAATGTGACGTAAACAACAAAGGGAATTGTGGGTTGAGTAGTGATATAGTTACGGTTATAAAGAGACAAACACACAATCTACATTATAATAAGATAATGTTGAAATGGATCCATATATATATATATATATATATATATATATATATATATATATATGAAACAAAGAAAAAACAAACCTAGCCCCAAAGATTGCCCCGATGGTCTTCTGAATTTTAGGAACATTTTAGAAAAATATTAGTTACAAAAATTGTTCTGTTTTGTATGCATTTACCCAACAAGCAGGATGTGATACATTATCATTTTAAAGCAGAGTTTAACAGGTTTCAGTTCAAATGTTATCAAGACCGGTTGCCATAACAAGTTAAAGAGCCCAGTCAGCCCTACGATTCACACATAGTAAGACGGGGAATATTTGGATTCATACCATTCCTATGGTTACTAGCGCTAAGTATAATTTTAAACAGTCTCATCCAGGATTTGGACTCAGGTCACCGTGTCTATTTCCGACGATAATAACCATTGCACCACACGCCTCCAAACTGAAAAGACAAATATGACGCAGAACATCGTTTTCGTTAATAACTGAACATTCTGGCTTCATGAAATTTCGCTTAAACAAACTAAATTAAATCAATTAAATTAATAGCTTAATTGTTTTTCCAAGGTATGAAGGGGGAAAATTGTAACTTTACTACTCAAATAAAATTGTCGCTATGAAGCGCCATCTTTGCTGTGTAACAGTTACACACACACACACACACACACACACACACACATATATATATATATATATATATATATATATATATATATATATATATATATACAAAAGTAGGTATGACGTTTTCATTGTAGTAGCTTTAGTAGTTAATCAAAATGTGTCCAATATATGTTATAATACACACACACACACACACACACACACACATATATATATATATATATATATATATATATATATATATATATAATAAATATATATAATAATAAATATAATTATATATATATATATATATATATATATATATATATATATATATATATATTTATATATATTATAGACTCATGAGCGTTGATACACACAATGAACACCCACACAGTGATTTGTTTATAGTGGTGAAGGCTTGAGTAGGACCATCCACACTTTTTGGCACAGTCGATAGGAAATAATTGGTGCATCAAGGGTTGCCACAAACCCAATCAACGACCGACCTCAGGAATTTTGAATTCAGAGTTATCCCTCTCCTAGACTGGTTACCTACCCAAGGCTGCCCTACTATTTAACCCATACATGGAGGGAATTTTGAATTATATATATATATATTTCCGAATTACTTTGCCTCTTCAGTCTGATTTTTACTAATTCGAAGACATCAATCCCATTCTCATTGGTATGATCTTCCTGTTTCACTGATTTTTTTTCAATTTCTTACCAAATTTATCCTACTGCGTTTGTTAAATACGCCAGCTCAGGACATTTTTAGCTGAACAATTTATTTATAATACCATATATATATATATATATATATATATATATATATAATATAAATATATATATATATATATATATATATATATATATACATACAGAGTATTATAAATAAATTGATCAGCTACAAAAGAGTTTATAATTTTCTATTATTCTTATTTTATTTCATATTTAAAATAACAATAAATTGAATGCAATGTATACATGAACAAAATTCATTAAATTAATTTTATCCATTCAACATTTTCTTTCCCTTATTTATTTATCCTTTCAACATATCGAATTTATTTCCATTTTTCTACACACACACACACACACACATTATATATATATATATATATATATATATATATGTGTGTGTGTGTGTGTGTGTGTGTGTGTGTGTGTGTGTGTGTGGCATTCTAGTTAGACCAAAACCTGCTTGGCTTGCAGATGCAGCTTCCTAGCTGATCGGTCTGGGTGGATACCGAATAAAACGTTATAAACATTACACCAAAAAGCATCTCTGCTATGCAGCATAGAATATAGTAAGTATTTACTGACATGGCAGTCAAAGAGAAGGAGCATTATAGTGGGGAACCACGTATTAACCGAAGCTCATCCGTAGCTAGTGTTTAAAAAAGAATTCCGTAAATCCCGTCGGCATTCCTCTTTTGAAGCGCCTTAGGCACTGGGCAATAGACCGAGCCCTGTCCCTTTAAATCGGGAGTTGGTGCTGCCTGAGGGCGTAGCCCCTTGGGACTACGCTGGTATTAGATATTTTACCGGTCACTGGACATAGGACACAGTGTTCGAAAACCTTATGCCAGGTAAGGATATTTACCACTCATTCCACGTATGAGGGTGTGACACAATGACATTTTATATGGGCCCACCCACGAGTCGAAGCTCATGGTGGTAGGTGCAAACAATGTGTTGATCCCATCGACATCTAGCCTCAACAAGGGGCACTGGGCAATAAACCCAGACGTGTCTCTGTAAATCAAGGGGCAGGTATTGCCTGAGTGGATAGCCCTCTGGGATCAACGCAGTTAATTACTTCAACGGTCCAGCGGCCGGAGCTCACTGGACCCCCGCCGATGTCAGGTAAGTATGCCATAGACAATAGTAATATCTTGGCGCTCACAGTTTAATACAAAGATTATATAACTCAACCTAAACTAGCATTAAATCCAAATTTCAGTATTGATAGTTCTGAAAAAGTAAGATGAACTTATTTTATGATATTCACATGTGGATAAATACACATGGACACGCTAATGGTAGTCAACCAGCAAAAACTTACGTTGATCAGCTCTGTATGGACACTGGATACCATGCAAATGACTTTATAGGGGTGAATGATGAGAGATTCATATGAATCTGTGCTATCAGCATGACTTGAGGATTTATTTATTTCAGTACTCTTCGCGGAGTTCCTTCCCGGCCTCCTGACTCAAAAACCGCTAGCCGGGGGCTGCTGAAAAAGATCACTAGCTACGATTGAAGTCCGTAGCCGAAGCGGTGTCACTTAAAAGACAACAACAACAACAAAAAACAACAACCAACTTAGGGCGTTTTTCCAGAAAACTGAACCCCCACCCCAATCCTAACCCTAACCCTTAACCTAAATCGTAACCCTTCCCCCCTAGTTAAATTTAACAGTTTTATTACAAAATGTGAGGGTTCTGTTTTTCTGTGTCATCCTGTATACATTATTTATTTATTTTCCCATTAAACTAACCCTAAACCCAAAACTCAAACCCTAGACACTAACCCTACTTTTTTTCAAGTGACACCGCTTCGGCTACGGACTTCAACTGTAGCTGGTGTTGTTTTTTTTCAGCAGCCACAGGCTAGGGGTTTTTGAGGCAGGAGTCCGGGACGGAACTCCGCAAATATACCCTTTAAATCATTATATTTTAACAATAAGTATGCTTAATCTAAAATATTGATAATATTTGCTTGTAAAAACATTGTCATTTTTCTCAAAGAGTTTCCCATACATACATTTATCCGCGGGCTACAGAACTGTAGACCGATGCCAAAATGCAAACAAAACATTCTTGGCGCCAAAATGTCTGATTCTATCTCTGTTCGAGACACTTGATTTAAATCTATCTGAAAAAGAAATGAGTATTTTAGAATTTGGCGTCTGCCGCGACACACAATGCGTTAGGCTGTCTTCTATTTGTCAGTCAAATGAATATGTTTTCTCACATATCTGATGCACCCACTACTGTGAGACTATGCGTGTATATCCCACGTGTTATAGACCGGTCTCTCTTCTCATCTGACAGATGTCAATGTTTCCACACGTCTTATTTGACATGACTCATCAAAACAGACAGGACGACGTCAACTGTGGAAAGAAATTCACTGATCAGTGGAATTGCGCGACATTTACGTTTCGGGCCGAGTTCTTCTTTCGCCAGGCCAAATACTATTATCAAAAGAATTGAACTGAAGCAGTACAGCTATGACATTTCTTCCTAAAATGAATTTTTTTTTTTTTTGAAAATGACGTTATTTTTAAATAATTTTTATTAAAAAATAATGTCATTTTCAAAATAAAAAAAATTATTTAAAAAATAACGTCATTTTCAAAAAAAAAAAAATCATTTAGGAAAAATGCCATAGCTGTACTGCTTCAGTTCAATTCTTTTGATATAAAGAGGTATTACCTCGAAAATTCAAGAAATAATAAAAAATACAGGTCAACACACAACACCATTGTTACCGTATTATTATTTTTTATTTATTCCAAACTGCATTGTGATAGCCTTCTAAATCAACCTCCTAACCAATACATACACAATGCTTCAAGCAAATTATGAAACTCTCTAAGCACATATTCTCCCAAAAATTGTCGGCAAAAAAAGCCATTCCAAACATACCGTGTTTACATATATATATATATATGAATATGATATAATGAAAAAACAAAAGATGTTTACAACTGAAATAGGCTCATCAGGAGAGAAGTGTGCAAACCGTTTCGGGGCCAAATCTCTCGACGGTTTTAAAAAGCAACACCGGCCCATCCTCAACTAATATGAGGACCCTTTCGCATTATAATGTATCGACCGCACGAGAGTCGGTCATCAACAAAAATAAGACGGGAAAATGACCGTTATTAAAAACAGAACGCTGCTAGTCAAACGTTGGTAAAACCGTCGAGAGATTTGGCCCCGAAACGGTTTGCACACTTCTCTCCTGATGAGCCTATTTCAGTTGTAAACATCTTTTGTTTTTTCATTATATCATATTCATATTGTCGGATTAATTTCCATTTTATTTTCACACACACACACATATATATATATATATATATATATATATAGTACAAAATAAAAACACCCTCCGGGCGATGTAAAAATAGATTTTTAAAACATATTGCCTCAGGGGTTGGAATAAAAATTCAATGTCAGCGAGTTTGTACCCTTAGTAAGTAAAATCATCAAATTCATTAAAGGTTTAAAAAATAAAACAATTTGAAATATAAACTTTAAATATGAATTAAAATAAAACAAACTATATATAGATATATAATACCAGTCATGTATTTATCAAAACTTGTTTTAAAAAACAATGAGGACTG
Source organism: Doryteuthis pealeii (assembly GCA_023376005.1). NCBI lineage: Eukaryota > Metazoa > Mollusca > Cephalopoda > Myopsida > Loliginidae > Doryteuthis > Doryteuthis pealeii. Next base: position 16,441,449 of record CM042138.1, on the reverse strand, counting down.
TCTAATGTTGCATGTTCAATTTTTGAGTGTATTTATTGAATAAATACACTCAACATTTGAACATGCCAAAAATCGTAGAATAAATTTTATTCTATGTTATGACGATTTTGGGTAATGTGATGTAAGCAGTGGCGTAATCTTTGTTACAGATAAAAACCGGAAGCGAATCTCCATTATTAATATATATATATATATATATAATATATATTATATATATATATATAAGTGAATGATATCAAGTGTTACTTTGATAGGATTCAACCAAACTAATTTCAACTAAATACATTTTCTACTTAACCAATAAATGAGACCCTAACAGTTACTACCACCCGGGGTCAGAGTGGACCTGTAAGCAATGGGGATGAAGGAGTGATCCACATTTTGAAGACCTCCAGACCTGGAACCTCACCATCAGATAGAGTTCAACGTCATTCCCAGGACACGAAGACCCTCAGCCACCACCTCAGCACATATATGATAAATAGAGTTGGAGGTCAATAGTATTGATAGTACATTTCAATAATATCTTAGTTTCTTTGCAGAGGGGGTAAGACTCCCCTAAATAGGTCCACCTGTTGACCGTGGGTGGTGATCTGTGATGCTTAAGGATGGAGTCTTGGTGGATGAGCAGTCCATGACCTGCAACACTCCACTTTGATCCTTTCTTGGGCTAGACAGGTGGTTAGAGAGACCCCCTCAGATCAATCGGCTGGTCATGTCAAGCCCTAGCACCTATATGATTGCCCCAACCCTATTACTTTTATGGCAAGCCCCAACCCTTTTTATCATATAGGTGCTAGAAGGTGGTGGCTGAGGGTCTACATGTCCTGGGAATGACGTTAAACTCTATCTGATGGTGAGGTTCCAGTTTTGTAGGTTTGGGGAATGTGGAGCACACCTTCATTGCCATTGCTGACTGGTCCACTCTGACCCGGAGTGGTAGTACCTGTTAGGGTCCCATCTATGGGTTAAATAGAAAAATGGGTTTATAAAAAAAATTGTGTATCCATTAAGAATTAATTCATTTCAAAACTTAATCGGTATTAAATGACCCACTGTGGTTGATATGCCGTAAAACAAAACAAACAAACAAACAAACAAGTGTTACTTTGATAGGTTTTAACCAAACTAATTTCTACTAAATAAATGTTCTACTTAACCAATAAATGAGACCCTAACAGGTACTACCACCCCAGGTCAGAGTGGACCTGAAAGCAATGGGGCCACTACACCATGGCAGGAAGCAACTCTAAAGAAAATGTACATTTAAGCATATAATGAACAACCATTCTCAAATGTCTAGGCATAAAATAACCCTCGACAGTTTGAGAAGCCGTTGAAATCAATCAATAAATAAATATAGAATATCAAAAAGCGATTAGACTACATCCAATCGGGAGTGAATCCAGGCTGATTTTTTTTATCAATCCGATTCCCTAGTCCCTAGCACCTACAAATAAAAATCTGATAAATATTAGGAGAATGCTCAATATATGTAATAGAGCAATTATTAGTTTTGGTACATAATTAATTAAGCTTCCATATATACCAAAAATAAAAAAATATTATATATATATATATATATATATGTGTGTGTATATACACATACACATATATATATATATATGTATATATGTACATGTATATGTGTGCGTGTATTCTTTTATCATTTATATAGAGAGGAGGTTAGAAGCAAACACATAAATAAATAATATATATATATATTATATATATATATATATATATATATATATATATATATTTATAAATATATGTATATATATATAAATATATATAAATATATTGTGAATCACAAAATGCGCACTAGGGGCATGACAATTGAATTTAAACATTTTCAGTTCGAGCATGTATTGTGAAAATCCACGATGGCCACGGGGTTCAGCTATTAACATGCCCAAAGGAATCATTAACATGATCTAATAAACAACATTTCGTT
>CM042138.1:16429492-16434492 GCA_023376005.1 Doryteuthis pealeii | reverse complement strand
CCAGGATTGAACCTGCAGTCTACATATAATTATCATTTAGAACTGTCTTAAGCTAACTTCTTTACCTACTACGCTATATGTCCAGTTGAAATAAAAATTATTTAATCGGGCATTTTAAAATAAAAGCAGAAATCTATCATCACTATAAACAAAGTCCCGGTTTACAGTCAATGGGAACAGTGATTATTTGCCAATTTATCAAGTTTTAGCTCAATAGAAGAGTGTAGCACGTATGTTAGGTTTGTTTCCGTAAGTGTTGAGGACTCGCACCTAATAGTTGCCCTGATATTTGGAGATCAATTGAGCTGTGCTAAAATTTTCAAAAAATAAATTTGGTTTCGATAAAACAATGTTGGCAAAAATATGATACAATTGCCATCGTGGTGAAGAGCAAGAAACGAACGAAAAGTTGATATTTTTAGAAATACATTTACAATTTTAGTTTATATGTACGGTTGACGTACCTCAATACTATTCAAATATTGAAAATCATATGTAGCCCATGCGAGGCCGGTAGATAGTACTCCGCGGACCGGTAGTTCTCACTACTAAGATTTGTTGTCCGAAATCTTTCTCACATTTGAAGTTGATTTTGACCATCTGATTTTATTATGTATCCACCCAAAAAGGATCATCTTAGTTGGATCTGCAAGCCAACCAAGTTTTAATCTAAGCTGTAATGCCATATTTCCTCCAATTTCTTGATTAAAAATAGAATATCGTCTGATTTGTTTGTTAGTTTAAAATCTAGGCCAATGTATAGAAGTTTGCACGTGAAAGATCTGACCTCCAATAGACAAGGTTGGCGAAACGCCTGCCACACAGGAGCTAAGCAGTTCAATATCGAGATCAACAGGGCTGCAGAGAAGCGACAACTTCGTCATCATGAACAACCAAATGTAGATGGAAATTTCCCCTGCAATGTGTGTGACCGCATCTGAAAGTCAAGAATCTGACTAATGAACCACCAAAGGTTCCACAACTGAAGATGTGGAGCGACGTCATCATCGTCTGAGACGGACTTCCAAAAGAAAGAAAGAATTGTCTCAATCACTATTTTATAGTTCTGTGAGAAAATGTACAAAATAAGAAAAAACTTTCGTAGCAGCAAAAAGTTCTTTCTTTCTTTTCTTCAAAAGCCGTGTTCAGTTTTTCCTGCGTTTATTCTCCTTCCAAAAATAAGGTTTAAATAGTGCTTCTTCCGGGGATAAAATTATCCACAAATGATAACTAGCATATCAGAATTTGAAAAATTCCATTAATGTTGGCTAATTGGAATGATTACTCTGACAAACTTTGTTATAGAACAATATATATATTGATATGCGTGTTCCTAAATCTTCCAGCTGTTATCATCCTGCAGCTCCCTCTGCTTATAAATGAGAACGTCCAAATCGTCCAAGATGAAAAATGTAAATCCGGATGTTGTTTATCCACGGAATTCTTATTTCTTATGACAAGTAACTGACAATTCTGTTTTTATTATAAAGAAAGAAAAAATAGAAAGAAAAGGACACCCTACACAAAAAATATAATAAGAACGAAAGAAATAGAGTAGGAGAAAGATAGAGAGAGGGTAAGCGCACGAAAGCGATAAGGCTAATCTGTCTCAATCAAAGATAATGAAAAAAGGAAAAGAAGGAAAAAAAGTGTCAGAGAGAGAGAGAGAGAGTTAAATTTAGATTATTGTACTTTTTACATATTTAACTATTTTTCAATAGCTCATACGTAAACATATCAAACGCTGTAATAATTAAATTATCATACTGTGCTATATCCACAGGTCCTGCTAGTATATATAATATAATCATCTACGGAGATTGGTGGAAATATGACAAATAACCCGATTAGTTAAAAGAAGTCAAAATGTATACACTATTAACGTGACTTGTTCAAACTTCAAAATAATATCACATCTTTTTTTGTGGAATTTGCTTACAGATTGACCAACTGTATTCATAGATAAGATGTAGTAAAACCATCAGGCTTGCAAAGCTTTCGGCTACCCATGATTTACAAATCATAGGACACCGTATATTCGAGTATTACACACACACACACACACACACACACACACACACACACACATATATATATATATATATATATATATATATATATAACCCATCAAACCATCCCCCAAAGACAAGGCCTTTTTAATATATCCCCTTATTTAGCGACACTTGTAATCAGAAATCACAAAATCCCCTTCGCATAACCATTGCCGACATATACTTCCCGACAAATATAAATTTCACATTTTCAAAAAAAAAGACCTTACAACCATTCATACTTTTTTACTTTATATATAAGAAAAAAAATAGAAAAAAATAAAGATACAAAATAAATAAATACAAAAATAAAAAAATTATTTTCCAAAAATCCGTTGTAGGCCTACTGTCAACGGGTTAATACTCATTCTGTTTGAAAAAGAGAATTTGTCTATTGTCGATTTTGAAATATGTCTTCTCTTTTCAGAAACTGTTACAATAAGAAATACATTATGTACATCTCAAAGTAATATCACATCTTTTTTGTGGAATTTGCTTACAGAGTGGCCAGCCATCACAGTATTCATAGATAAGGTGCATTAAAACCACCAGGCTTGCAAAGCTTTCGGCTACCCATGATTTACAAATCCCAGGAAAGCGTATATTCGAATACTATAAATATATTGTTGGATAGGATCAACTAATATAGGGAAAAAGGGAAATAGAATCTTATTTATGCTTTGATAAATACAAAATGAAATGAAAAAGCTCACACCACATTGATGTATGTTTTTTTCTTTTTCTTGTTCTTCTGGATGAATAAAATGGGAGCTATTAACCATAGAAATGGCGCAGTGTTTTCCAACTCTTAAACAAGCGTCAAATGGCTGTCACGATTTTTGTAATATTATATTTGGTGCGATGGTTACCTGAAACGAAACCAACGAAAAACATAAAAGAGCAACAGAAGAAAGACGAATGGATAAGAAACCACGTGATAAAATATAAAATTTCTTGAATAAAGTTAAGGAGAAATATGCACTGATAAAAAGAGCGATATAAAAGTTGCTTAGGTGGGAGAATTGGGAAGTGAAGATGAGTGAAATGAAAGTAAACAACCTTCAGGTATGAAAGAAGTGACACCAGATAATCAGGATTTATATTTTTGCATTTCATTTTGGACTATTCGGACGGTCTCATTTTTTAACGAGAGGTTGTTGCAAGATGATAACGGTTGGAAGATTAAGAAACAAGGGTATTGATATATATATATATTTACGACCCCTCCGCACGAGCAGGATGTGACACAAGGTCAATTTCTTAAGCGGAGTTTAACAGGTTTGAATTCAGAGTTTTCCTTCTCCTAGACCGGTTGCCTAACCAAGGTTAAAGAGCCCAGTCTGCCCTACTATTTACCCATAGCTAGAGGGAGAGTAGAATTCATACCTTTCCCAAGGGTATTAGCGCTAAGTGAAATGCAATTACCACGTCCAGGATTTGAACTCGGGGCGATAAGTCCATTTCCTATGACTTTAACCATTACACCACGTGCTTTCTACTTGATATATATAAATTATTGAATGAATGAAAAAATACGTGAAACAATCACTGGTAAGAGATCATCGGGGCGGAAGCCACAAAGTAAAAGGGATATAAACAACTGATCTATAAAGAAAAGAATATTCTCCCTTAGAATGAAAAATAAGCGAGATGGGAGCTGCACAAGAATGCTGTGTGCGATCTTGAACAAGAGGAAGCAGATGTACGGTCACGTGCCCCCTATCTCACAAACCATACAAGTGAGACGAACAAGACCTGTTGGACACTGCTGGAGGAGCAAGGACGAATAAGCGACATTCTCCTGTGGAAACCAGCACATAGACAGGCTAATGTTGGCTGTCAGTAGGGACTCACATTGACCAGCACTGTGCGGATACTGGATGCTGCGCAGAGGACCTCCCGGTGACAATGAATGATAGAGAAGTTTGGCGATTGGCTATCATGGATATCCGCTCGAATTGTACGATATATAAGAACATTTTTAAAAAATATAGAAATAGATAATAAGGTCGCTTTCACATTCAGCTATATTATCCTTTGGGTCATTTTACCTTATAAGGGAACAGAAAAGTTTTCGGTTTTTAGAGTAGTAAAAAAACTGAGGACGTCGTTTTACACACTTAAATGCAAAGAAGCCATGCAAATGTAGCTAATGCACATGCGCATACATCAAATACTATGTGACTGGCAAATATTGAGGTTGTTTCATTAGCAGTGCCGTATTATCCATAAAGCTGACTATGCACAAATCTATGGGTTCACTAAGTGCAAGTGTACCGTTGTGGTATATTTTCACGGTACCAAAATGATATAAGTAACGTTGTCCTTTTTTCCGAGCGCTACTACGATAACTGTAAGGTGACGGCGGCGGCGTATATTGTATAGCGGGTCTCGTCCACGTGCCTCAAAATTCACAGTGCTAAAATGGTGTTGATAGAAATTATAATTCGAGAAATATGTCGTCACAACTGCTAGCCTTTATTTCCAGGGTAGGTTCGTCTCGTGTGCTGTATCGGAGAGGAGGAAAGGCAGAGAGAAAGAGAGAGAGAACACTACTTGATTACTGGGACCCCATACTAGCCACTAGAGGCCCGGACCGTACCCTACGACGGCGGAAGGCAACTAGAGAGAGTCTGATACCTTTCTTCGTTGTTCCACGTCACCACGTGACTTCCGGTCAACACCCGACTTCCGGTTGCGGTCAACACCCGACTTCCGGTTGACACTCAATTCTCAGTTCGGGGTCACGCTACGGTCAAATCATCGTTCATCCTGTTTTGGCTCATCACTATTTTTTAAACCTTTATCATCTCTTATTTATTTATTTCTTCCTCCCCCTTCCATTAGTAGTCCTAGCTCACAAAAGTCAGGATAATATACCCATCTTGCAACACAAGGGCCTACCAAAACTATATGAAAGGAGAGCGGGGAAATGGAAGCAAGATATCG
>CM042138.1:16411992-16424492 GCA_023376005.1 Doryteuthis pealeii | reverse complement strand
GTGGTGAGGGGCGACGAGCGTTCACAATGAAAATGTCTGAGTAGGATGGTGAAGAGCGCCGTGTTCACAATGAACTTCCGAGGGTGGCTGATGACAGGAGGCGACGAGCGTTCACAATGAACTTCTGAGGGTGGTTGATGACGGGAGGCGACGAGGTTACCTTCTCGGCGGCTCGCTGGGGACTGACTCACACTCTTCATCCACTAGCCTTTATATACAATAAATGTGCCCACGCATTTTTATCTTTTGATCTGATAACGGACATTTTTTATATATTGCTTTATCTTTCTCTCCGCCTCCTCACCGGAAGACTCCGCTTCCGTTTTCCTTTTTTCTTTTATATATTTCTTCATCTTCTCCCTGCTTCTTGACCAAAGGATGTCTCTTCAGTTCTACCCCTTTTTTGTATATATATTTTTTCTTTATCTTTCTCTTAATCTCTTCGCCGGAAGATCTCTCTTCCGTTGCACGATATACAACATTTATAAAGTAAATCCATATATTTTTAAAATCTTCTAAAGGATTACAATCAACAAAATCATAATTTTTACAAAAAGTGAAATTGAAAAGAACACATTTAACATAGAGTGTTACGATTTGTTTAGCCATTTTAGGTCTGTAGTTGATAGCAGTTTTACAGCGGAAATACTTTGTGGCATAAAGTTTGATCCTTTTTTGAAGTAGAAAGATGTATTATCAGTTTTGATCCTTGTCTGTTGATCTGTCCTTAAAGCTGTTGATCGGTACTCAAAGTAGGTATTGTATCAGAGTTTATCCTGTCTTGAAGTAGAAAGTTGTATAATCCTTGTGTGTTGACCTCTCCTTCTTTTAGCAGTCCGTCCAGTAATCAGTTATTGGGCAATTTATCAACGCCTTTAAATAGTAAATTAAATGCATGTTTGGGCGTTTTTGATTTACCGCTGTTTTGGAACAGTCTATAAATATAAGTAGCGGCCTTTAGCATACTTTACACCATCAAATAACCCAACAATTTAAGATTCTCTATATGCATCATCATTCGCCTCCACTCTCTCAAGCCGCTCGGGAATCACATCAACTGATCTTACCTGGAACTCTTGTGTAATGGCAGAAAGAAATTTTCGTATTCGTCCTTAGAGTTTTTCCAAAGTCATTGTTTGTTTTATAGAATAGACTTGCTCCTTCAAACAATCTCCAAGAAAAAAGTTGCGGCTATCAAATCAAGGCTTCTGGTCGGCCAACCATGTGGACCACTACACACCAAACTCATAGGAATATGGTGCTTCATCCATTCACGACAAAAAATAGCTAAATGTGATTTTGAGGTAAATCAATCTCAGCTAGACCTTAATTAAGACTAGTATTATTTGTATTATTCGAACTATTGTCCTCATCTTCATTGTTATCTGTACAACGTTTCGGCCGATGTACCCACATAGCCTAGTGGACAAAGGAATTAGGTTAAGACAGTTTTTAAGTGAGAGTTATCTAGTCTGCACGTTCAATCCTGGCCAGGGACATCAGTAACATAGAATAATAACTAACATAGCTTAACACCTGTACACCAGCTATGGTTAGCGGAATCTGAACAGAATACCCCCATAGACCGAATAAAGGGTTAGGTTCAAAGTTCAGTGATGGCTTCCGAATACGACAAGAAGATTCCTGGGTCCGAGAAGGTTCCCGAGTCCGACAAGAACTACCTGAAGAAGACCGGGGGGCACATCGACCGAAACGTGAAAATGAGCATAATATTCTGAATAAGACAAATAATACTTATCACCAGGCCTCACTAGCTCAGTCGGTAGAGCGTTCGGCTAGAAACCACATGGTTCCTAGTTCGATTCCGGTCCTCGCCAAATCAGCGTATGAGTAGCACAGGGATCTGTGCGGTAAAGTAAGGAGCTGATGGTAGGTGTGGTGCTCCACATCAGATGCCAAAACAATCTCCTTGGTCTAGCGCTAGTGAATAGGGGATATACTTCCTCGCTGATTGGCTGATACCGACTTTAGGCCGCCCCGACGACTTTACTTATTTTTACTTTTAATAAATAAGATACTAATTAAGATTAAATAATAATTATTTATTAACCATATTACAATAAAACGTAAATAATTCAGGGAATTGTGATATTGGGGGTGACGTAGTTTTGGTTACAGACAGACAGACACACAAGTTCCATTATAATAAGATGTTTAAATGGATCCACCTCTGCAATATCATTTTTTTTCTGAATCATAGTATTTCTTTGTAATCGTGGACATAATTTACACTCTTTAGCACAAACAACATATGTATTACTATAAGGACGGGGTATTAAGGAAATTGTATAAGGTTCTTCATTCTTTTGGTTTACTATGAGATTTTACATGGTTAGTGGAGTTAGGCTTTGATAACAGATGACGATGACTGAATTCGTATTGCCAATTCTTAGAAACACCTGTCAAATTCACAGACAAATACCACTTCCGGGATACACGCTTCAGTTCTGAGAGTTGTATATTCCACTTTTCTATCTCAGTTCAACCATTCTTTAATGATTCACCACCAATTCATATATATATATATATATATATATATATATATATATATATATATAGGGTCTGGACAAGATAATGGAAACACCAAGAATCTTTGTATCATAATTTTGAAACTCCCATAAAATTACTAAACGTTTGTTATTTTTATGTTTTGTGATTTATTATCAATTTTTTCGTCTTATTTTAGTAAAATTGTTGTTTTTCTTACAGATATCATCAGAAGGAATTAATAAAAATTCATTAAAATGGCAGATTTATTAGACTTTAAAAAACGTAAAATTGTTGGTGATCGAATAGTAGGGGCTAATGTAACAAAAACCGCCAAAGAGTAGTGTCTCGAAAGTAATTACAGCAATTAAGAAAGACTGAAAAACCTCCTCACTGAAGCAGAACTCTGGAAGAAAGCGAAAGACCGTCGGACTGTTTGCAGATTGTTAGGACGAATCACAAAAGAGTATTATATATAGCATGTTATAAGGAAATAGGGAAAGTCTTCTTTTTTTTTAAATAAGCATTGAACAAACACATCAGCATTCGAGTATAAAAAAAGTGCAAAACAATATAGTGGATCGTAACCTATGCATTGAGACATCAAAAGATAATTGTTATTATAATGAAAAAATAAACTGATATTTCGAAGAGATTTACTTCCATTTTGATATGAGTTTTATAGAACTGGGCTTTTATCTATCAATGAAGCAAAAACTAAGAAATATACAGGGTGTCTTTAAAGTAACTCTCTTCCATAATTAAAAAAAACGTTATTATTTATTTCTGAATCCTTATTTTATAAAAGAAAAAGAGTATGAAAATAACAGGCACAACATGGACTTCTATTTAAAATTCTTTATCCGCCTTCAGCTTCTAAAACCGCTCGGTAACCACATCAACTGATATTCCCAGGAACTCTTGTATAATAGCAGAAATAAATCCCACTATTCGTCCTTCAAGTTCTTTTAAAGTCGTTGGTTTCGTAGAGTAGACTTGCAACCCCCAAGAAAAAAGTTACAGGGTGTTAAATCAGGGCTTCTGGCCAGCTAGTTATGCGGAAAAGGTCTACCCATCACACTCCCCAGGGAAATGGTGATTCAGCAATTCACAACCAAGCATAGCAAAATGTGAAGGAGCACCGACAACAAAAACACAGATTCGATTGGCATATATTAAGGAATATACATTAAAGAATTGAGGATGTGTAACTGCTTATAAAAAAAAAATCATAAATAGTTTTGAATAGGGTGTTATTTTTCAATCATCGTGTACATTGCGCCCTTTGTTCTCATAACCTTATTATTATAGATACATACATACATGTACGCACACACAGACACACGGACATACACACAAACAAGACACACACGCACACACACAAGACACACACACACACACACCACACAAACACACACAGACACACACACACACACACATATATATATGTGTGTGTGTGTGTGTATGTGTGTGTGTGTCAGATCTTAGCCCTCAAGATCATTAAGCGAAACTAATAATAGGTTCGTCTGACTCATTAGATTTATCTTTATTATTTGCTCTACTTAGGTATTGAGCACTTTTTACTTATTAGCTTATTCGCCTAGCGGTTGTATGAATATTTATATATATCTTATATACATATATATATACATATAATTTTTTTTTTGCCAAATACTGTACCAATATATTACTTTTTGTTGGTACAACTATCTTGGTCTTTTCTTTTTTCCAAACATTTTTTTCTGTAGTTTGGTAGTATATTTTTACAATCAAACTATTTGCCGTTTTTTTCTCACCGCGAGGATTTACCAACACGCTTGGTATATATATATATATATATATATATATATATATATATATATATATATATTTACTTATAAGCCAACTGATAAAGGAGAAAGGCAAATTTCTATTTTGAGCCATCATAAACACTCATATTATGCCTATATATGAAGGAGTTCAATTTCTTTGAAAAATGATTTACTCTCATTGATCAAAGCAGTAATAATACTTATCTCTGACATAAGAATTGACTTTGATTGATATAATGTACAATATCAGTAAGCAATCGATGGTAATGAAATTATCATCAAAAGAAAACACCAAATCTATATGGATGAATGACAGATATAAATATTTGTGAGGCATCGAAAATGACACGATAAAATGTGTAATAGAAAAGAGAAAAATGTATGGGAACAATGTAAACAATAAATACTGCCCTTAAAATATTGCTCAAATATATATATATATATATATATATATATATATATATATATATATATATATATATATATATCAAGGACAATAATTTGGTTAGGTTTGTTTTACGGCATATCAACCTCAGTGGGTCATTTAATGCCGATAAAATTTTGAAATAAATAAATTCTTGATGGATAATACATTTTTTTATAAATACATTTTTCTATTTAACCAATTGATGAGACCCTAAAAGGTTCTACCACTCCAGGTCAGAGTGGACCAGAAAGCAATGGTGATGAAGGGGTGCTTCACATTCCCCAAACCACCAAAACTGGAACCTCACCATCAAATAGAGTTTACCGTCATTCCCAGGACTTGTAGACCCGCAGCCACCACCTTCTCAATATCCATATGATAAAAGGTGTTGGGGCTTGCTATAAGAGCAATAGGGTTGGGGCAATCATATAGGTGCTAGGGCTTGACGTGACCAGCGGATTGATCGGAGGGGGCCTCTCCGACCGCCCGTCTAGCCTAAGTAAGGTTCTAAGTGGAGTGTTGCAGGTCATGGACTGCTCACCCCCCAAGACTCCGTCCTTAAGCACCACGGATCGCCTTCCACGGCCATCAGGTGACCCCATTTGGGGAAAACTTACCCCGCTGCAGAGGTGCAGTTGGTGCATTCTAACGCCAATTAAAACAATGATTAGATTTTGGACTCAGCCGTTAGAGCGTTTGCCTAGCTTATACGCTAGGTGCTGCAAAAGAATGTTGCGTGTGATCGTAAACAAATCGTTGAAATAACATTAAAATCCACACCAGTCATTTTTTTTATTGCTAGACTGATGTTTCCCGTTCCATAACAAATGTAAAGAGAATTAATAATATTACACTAAACTGGTGCAAATTACTTATAAAACTTTATTCATATTAATAACATTGATTCATCTTAAGTAATGTTGTGATTGGTTTGCTGTTAATCTCATCTGACCTCCTCCACTTTTGAAGAATCATTTTTTCTCCCTTTTTCTTCTTTTTTTCATCGTTTTTCTTCTTTTTTTCTTTTTTTTTTTCCTTGTTTTTTCTTTTTTTAATTTTTTTCTTTCTTTGTCCATTTTTTCTCCTTTTTGCTCTTTTTTCTTCTTTTCTTCCTTTTACTTTTTTTCTTTTCTCTTCTTCTTTTACTTTTCTCCTTTTTTTCTTCTTCTTTTCATCATTTTTCTTCTTTTTTTCTTCCTTTTGTCTTGTTTTTTCTTTTTTCCTCTTTTTTTCTTGTTTTTTTCTCTTTTTTTCTCTTTTTTCTTTTTTTGTTCATTTTTTCTCCTTTTTGCTCTTTTTTGTTCTTTTTCTTCCTTTTACTTTTTTCTTTTCTCTTCTTCTTTTACTTTTTTCTTCTTTTCTTTTTTCTTTTTTCTTTTTTCTTTCAATCTTCTTTTTTTCTTCCTTTTTCTTCCATTTTCTTTTTTTTCTTTTCTTTCTTTCATTTTCTTCTTTTTTTCGTTTTCCTATTTTTTCTTTTTTTTCCATTTGTCTTTCTTATTTTTCTCTTTTCTTTACCCTCCGTGATCATTTGCAGAAACTGTACAATGCAGCTGCCTTTTATTTATTTATTTATTTATTTTGCATTTTAGTCGAATGTTTACCTTTCTTAAAGTATATTCTAAAAGAGGTTGCTTATTTTCCTATACTTACAATCATTGAATTAAGATATATCAATTTGAACCAGAAAGAAAAAAAGTATGATTATATTACAGTTATAATAAAACGACCAATTAATGAAATCTGAATGAGACATAAGAAGAATTCCTATAATGATGTGAATATAATTCAGAACAAACATCACATATTTATAATGTTCTGATGATGGTTTAATAAAAAAAAACTGAAGAGTTTAACATTGGTTAATATTTCAAACTATAATAAAATCATCCTCTGAATATATAATATTTATGGCACAATGTTGATTTTTATTTCATTTATTAATTACTGTATTTGAAGCCACAGGAATTTCCTCCTTGAATGGCTAATATATTTCCATAGTTTTATATATGAAATTAATGTATCTGCTAGGCGGCTTTTATTTACCCAGACAACGTAGACTACTTGTACTTAGAGTAAATTTATAATAGACCAATAATTATAAATGGAAATATAAATATATAGGAAGTATAAATCTAAAGGAAGTGGTTGTACGGCCACTAGACTGCTATCTTACAAACCATCCGAGTGAGATGAACAATATATTATGAATACTGCAAGAGAACAAAGGAGGAAATCATAAGTGACTGTGGAACCCAACGGATTGCTGTTGTGTAACGTTCTAGTATATATGGTCACAGTACCAAAAGCGATATACGTAACGTTCTAATAGCGATATATGTTGTATAGCGGGTGTTGTCAACGTGCCTCCAAATTCACGACACTAAAAAGGTATTTGGTACGCGGCGGTCATCTTGTTGATAAAAAGGTACAACGCGAGAAATATATCGTCACAAGCTGCTTAGCTTTTATTTTCGGGCTCGTCTCGTGGGTTGTTTCGGAAGAGGAGGAAAGGCAGAGAGAAAGAGAGAGAGGACACTGTTAAATTACTGTGATCCCACACTAGGGACCAAAGGTCCGTCCGAATCCTACGCTGTCGAAAACCAAAAAGAGGTCGGTATTCTTCTTCGTCGTCTCTCGTGACCACTTGACTTCCGGTTCCGGTCAACACCCGAAACTTCCGGTTGGCTTTCAATTCTCCATTCGGGGGTCTTGCCTCGGTCAAATTCCCGACAAACCGTTTTATGTTCATCACTTTAAAAAAAAACAGCTTTACTCTCTCTTATTTCTTCTTCCTCACTTTTCTATAGTAGCCCTCCCAAAACTCAGGACCTTCATCATCTCGTTACAGTTGTCCGGCAAATACCTACATTGGCCAGATCTTCTCTGATACTGGATGCTGAGCAGAGGACCTTCCATCGACAATAAATGATTGGGACAGTTGTTGAGAGATTTTCTATAGCGACAAGATGATGATCCAAGTCGATATTCATTGATTATTTTAATGGCCTGTCAACCTCTTTAGAGTTATTTTATGTTTATAGGTTAAGGAATCGAGTTCTGCGAATGTTTAAATTTACATTTTGGGGTCGTTGATTCGTAAGATATTTTTTATCACACAGTGTTATCAAATATGAGTTATCGAATACTAATAAGTCATAAGCGGGTCTATTTGACTCATAGATGGGACAGTTACAGGTACTACCCCTCCGGAGCAGAATGGTCCCACGGCGTAGTGGCTAAAGTACCGAACTGTGACATCCTAGTTAGTGAGTTCGAACTCCAGTTGCGATATTACGTTCATTTGCGGACAAATACTGGTCGCATAAACGGTCACTTATCAAACTACTTCCCAACCTTATGTAAAAAAAAATGGTTTGATTCGGCATTAAATGACCCGTCAATGCTTGATGTGTCGTAAAACAAGACAACCATACAACCAATTCATCACTTACACGTACGTTAGTAACTTTAAACTTTGAACAATATAAATTAAAAGTAGTCTATCACAATTTAAATTTGAACTTTTATAAAAGAATTTACAGATATTAGATGTTTTTCTTCGTACGAACGTTATCATCTTGCAACACTCTCTGGTTAAAAATGAGACCTTCCAAATCGTCTAAGATAAAATGCAAAAATTTAAATCTTGATTATCCGGTGTTGTTTATCCACCGAATTCCTATTTCTTATCGTGTCGTGACCTCAGCTAAATAATGGACTATTCTGTTTTTGTTATAAAGAAACAAAGGGAAAAAAAAGGAAATGATATACTGAAAAAAATATAATAAGAAAGAAAGAAAGAAAAAGAGCAGAGTAAAGATAGAGAGAAGGGGCTATCGTGGAACCTATAACGCTACCCTGTTTCCATCCAACAATGAAAATAAGGAAAGGAAGAAAATAATTCTATGAGAGAAAGTTAAATCCAGATTGTATTTTTACATATTGAACTATTTAGCAATAGCTCTAAAGTAAACATATTACATGATGTAATATTTTATTATCATACTGGGGTCTATACACAATACTCCTAGTTTTAAAAGAAAGCATGAAATGCACTAAAAGAACTAAAAATCTTATTATAATGGAGATTGTGTTTTTTCTGTCTGTAACCGAAACTATATTACTAATCGAGTCACAATTAACATAGTTATTTACATCACATTCTTCATGATTTTATTTATATTTAAACCTCAATTATTAATAAAATTGCTCCACCTTTTTATTAGTGTTGTCCATATCTACATACTAATAACATGCTATTGTATTTATATATACAAAAAATAGCGGTTTGCAGTGTGAACGGGAAGGCCAATTTGCATATTGATATTAAAAATGTGATTTTATTAAATATGTGCTTAGTATTATTGATTTCTAACTGTTTGGTTTTATTTTAATGGATATAAGCAAAAATCTCTCCAATGAATCTTAAAAGAAATCCATTAACAAGAAAAAATAAGTGTAATTTTATTCTTTATTTCCTAATTTAACTAAATAGTTAAATAAGTAAAATTCAGCAATGAAAAACGGCAGTGATGGAAGAGCAAGTTTCATTTCTATTTTTCTATTATACCCCCACTCTGTTACATATCTTTTTTGTCTGCCTCTAATTTAATACGATATTTCATTACATTAAAACTTAAATACTTGCACCCGGAGGGTGCATATATTTGCTAGTGTTAAAAAAAAAGAGAGAAAAGAACCTATCAAAGAAGGAGTCACGTCTATTTCTGTATTGGGAGAGTACACTTGCCGTAGAGGTTAACGTGGTGGACTTGCCAATATAGTAAGTGAATACATTATAACTAAGATGTCTTTTATTACATATATAGCTTGGGAGAGTCCTCCTGGCGTAGTGTCTAATGAGTTGGTCTACGAGATCGTTGTAAGTGATACTATTACTATATAGACAAGCAAATATCTTCACCCTACGGGTGCAAGTTTATTTAACTTTTAATGTTATAAATATATATCATATCAAATTAGAAAAAACTAATGAAAACTAAATTTGAATTCAGTATATTTGCTAGTGAACTGAAATTGAATTCAGATATCAAGATTTGAACATAAGGGTATGATTAAAATAAACAACTGAAACTTACCACTTCATCCCTCCTGTCTTTCATTGCTAAATTTCCCATATCTAACTATCTTGTTAAAATAGGAACTAAATAATAGAATTAAACTTATTTCTCCTTGTTAATGAAATTCATTTAAGATATATCTGAGATTGATTAAGAAAAAAACAAACAAATAGAAATAAATATTACTAAGCACTTATTTATTAAAATCAAATTTTTAAGATCAATATTCAAATTAGCCTTCCTGTTCACACAGTAAACCGCTGTTTTGTTATATATAAATACAATTGCATGTTCATATAATGCGCATATGGTCATCAGTATTAATAATATAAAACAATTTTATTAATATTTGAGGTTTACACTGGAAACCGCTATATATAAATACAGTTGCATGTTAAGATAATGTAAAAAAAAGTAAATTCGTCGGGGCGCCCTAAAGTCGGTATCAGCCAGTCAGCGAGGGAGTCTATCCCCTTTTCAATAGCGCTAGACCAAGTAGATTGTTTTTTAGCATCTGAGGTGGAGCGCCACACCTACGATCAGCTCCTTACTTTACCGCACAGATCCCTGTGCTACTCATACGCTGAGTTGGCGGGGACCGGTATCGAACTAGGAACCTTGTGGTTTCTAGCTGAACGCTCTACCGACTGAGCTAACCCGGCCCATATGGAAGCTTAATTAAATCTGTACCAAAACTAATAATTGCTCTATCACATATATTGAGCATTCTCCTAATATTTATCAGATATTTACTTGTAGGTGCTAGGGACTAGGGAATCGGACTGATAAAAAATCAGCCTGGATTCACTCCCGATTGGAGGTAGTCTATCCACACCGAGGAGAAGTGATACGTGGAAACCCGGTGTCTGTGGATGACTATACTCTTTCTTTATCTCCCTCTCCCTTCTCTCTCTCTCTCTCTCTCTCTCTCTCTCTCTCCTCTCTCTCTCTCTCTCGAACTAGGAACCTTGTTAATAATTGAGGTTTGAATAGAAATGAAATACTTGCGGATGTGATGTACATAAGGGAACTGTGATTTGTAGTAGTAATATAGTTTCGGCTACAGACAGACAAACACACAATCCCATTATAAGAAGAAGATATACCGTAAAACAAGGCAACTTATAATAGTAGCTTTAAACTTTGAACAATACAAATTAAAAGAAGTGTATCACTATTTAAATTTCAACTTGTACAAAAGAATTTACAGATATCCACGCAAAAAGATTGATTGAAAAACATTGCCCAAGTATTCACTGACGTTCATTGATACTTTTCTTTCTCTATATTTCTTTTTTGTTGGATTGTTTTTTTATTTGTTTTTTTTTTTTTATTTTATTTATTCTGTTTCTTTGTCTCTGGTTTCTAGCTTTTTAGCAAATTCATTCCTGGATTTTTTTTTCAATGTAACTATTTGTCTTTTAGCGCATTTAAGTCTTATTTTGTTCAGTCCTATTCTTTCTTTCTTTTTTTTTTATATCTTGTACATTTCAAGTGTTCAGGGATTTTTCTAACGTCACCATTTTTCGTTTGCATTTTTTATTTGTTGCTTTTCGTTTTGTTTGGCTTAACACAATTTTAGTAGCAACATTTTATAGCGACATTTGTTTGTTCTTTTAAGCAATCGCCTATCGGTATTTGAAAACGTTTATAATATTTCCTTTATTTTATTTTATGTTTTTTTATTCATGGCTTCGAGTGATGCCTCTTTGCGTAAAAAGGCACATTATTTCTCCTATTTTCTTTTAGCTCTCTCTCTCTCTCTCTCTCTCTCTCTCTCTCTCTCTCTCTCTCTCTCTCTCTCTCTCTCTCTTCTATGTATCTGCGCCATTTTTTTTTAATTTATTTTTGCAACACATTTTGTTGGTTTATTTTTTTTTCTTTATTCTTCTGTATATGCCAGCGTGTAAGTTTGAATTCTCGTTCTGAATGACTGATTGGAAGCTTTGCGCATGTTCCATTGGTTGTTTTTTTAAATTTATTTTTGTTGTTCTTTTTCCTTAAGACTTCTTCAGTGTTTATGTGAACGTTTCCCCCCGTGTGTTCTTTCAGTTCTTTCGGTTCGTCTTTATCATCCATGCAGTTCTGTTTGCGTTCACAGGGGTGCATATATTTGTACATAACAATTTCTATGTTATTTCCTATATGTGTTTATATATATATATATATATATATATATATATATATATATATATATATACCCTGACACTTATTTACATATATATCTTTTTACTTATTCTCCTCTGTTTTATTTAAGTGCTATTTGCCCTCGAAATAAAAGGGGGAATTTAGGCGACCTTGTACACTTTAATCATTTCTGCTCGTGATATGTTCAAATATTATTTTTTTACCAGTTTGTTGTCACTGTTTCTCAGTTGTGAACTGTTAGTTAAATGAAGACTGATCTTTATCCATAGAAATTTTATAAAGACAATAAAGAAAAAAAAAACAGAACAAGTATTTGTTTCATGTTTTTATTATGCACAATCCTCGTCTTAATTCTTATTGATAGAGGCAGCAACATGCATGGTCGGTTACGACGCCAATAAAGAGAGAAACCTGGGAACAAATATATAAATCAACTAACACTAAGATATTCTAATGCAAGTATAAAAGAGAGCGGAGAACACAGGAGGAACAACATGATAAGGACTTCAGGATTTCGGAATC
>CM042138.1:16406992-16409492 GCA_023376005.1 Doryteuthis pealeii | reverse complement strand
AAGTATCGTGATTGAAGCTGTATTTACTAAGATAGAAATGAACAATGAATGGAACGTTTATATTTTTTTCGGAATACAAGATGTGTCATAAAAGCGCCGAGTTTGATGCTGTATTTACCAAGATTGTAATAAACAATGAATGGAACGTTCTTTTGTCGGAATATAAGTGTTTTTACATATATATATATATATATATATATATATATATATATATATATATATATATATATATATATATATATATATATATATTATATTGTATGAACAAAAAGTAATAAGACAAACAGGAATATTTTTATATATGTTATTCATTTTCAACTAGTTTCGACCTTAGGTCATCGTCAGGAGAAAATTTCTTATTTGAAGAAATTGTTTTTGGATTTTTTGAAAGGGAGCATTATGGAAGAACTATAAAAAATGGAGTATTTTTGAGGGTTTGACATGCTATTAAAATCCGGGTAGAAGAGTGTGTTAGTAGTAGCAAGTCCATCTGTTATATACATATATATATATATATATATATATATATATATATATATATATATATATATACTTGTGAGTACCTCTCTCTATCTCTCTGTCTCTCTACTGTCTGTCTGTCTGTCTCTCTGTCTGTCTGTCTCTCTTCTCTCTGTGTTTGTGCGAACTATAAATTATTTGTATCAGAAACCTATACACCTGAGAAATATCAATCGGTAGCAATCTGAATTTCTTTCATGAATTCTGATTATTCCGTACTCCGTACTTCATAAAGAGAAACGGATCTAAAAGGAAGACATCAGTGAGTTTCCATCAAACGTCATTTTCCTTCATATTCTTTTTTAATGTACAACTTCACTCAGAGTCCCATATTTTCAGTGAAAGAAATGAATTCTCTTTTCGTATGTTGAATAAGAGAAAATTCTACCATATATTGGTGTCACCTCCTTCCATATATTGGTGTCACCTCCCCCATATATTTTCTCCTTCTTCTGCCACACACTTTTTAACGCCACTCTTCTTATCTGCTACATTTCCTCTACCCTATCTTCCAACCTTTTCACCATATATATAGGTTGACTAAAAAAAAAGGATTTAAAAAAATAATCACGCCTGTTTTTTTTTTTTTTGTCTCTCTCTGTCTCTCTCTGTCTCTCTCTCTGTCTCTCTCTGTCTCTCTCTCTCTCTGTCTCTGTCTCTCTCTCTCTTATATATATATATATATATATATATATATATATATATATATATATAAGATTTTTGGATGTTTGTTTTTAGAAGCATTGTTGAACAAAGTATATATTATTATTTATATTTTTGCTTGAAGGCAATTACAATGCGTATATCGTATAAAATTCGATAATTATAGAAAAAATAACCATGACAAGTGAATTTCGCAAACGATTATGCGATGCTAGAACATTGGACAGTCTGTTTCAACAGACAGTACGATGTTGGTACGATTATCTTGGTCTTTTCTTTTTTACAAAATTTGTTTTCTTCCCGGTTGATGTTTGGTAGTATATTTTTACAATCAAACTATTTGCTGTTTTTTTTTCATCGCGAGGATTTACCAACAAGTTTGTTATATATTAAATATATATATATATATATATATATATATATATATATATATATATATATATACATAGTGAAAGAGAGAAGAGAGACATATCTTTTTATATTTACTCATATCGTCGGATTCATTTCCTTTCTTTTAATTATATATATATATATATATATGTGTGTGTGTGTGTGTGTGTGTGTGTGTGTGTGTGTGTGTGTGTGTGTGTGTGTGTGTGTGTGTGTGTGTGTGTGTGTGTGCGAGGAAAAGTTGAGGAAAACAGAATTTTAAAAAACAGCCAATTATTGAAAGATATTATTTTGTCTCTGTTGATTTCAGAAACTGCATTGGAATTTTTAATTGTTTAAAAAAAAGACTGCTATATATACAGGGTGATGAAAATAACAGACTTTTTTGAAAGTGAGGCCTGTTTTTTGTGTGGGGGGTGGATCACCCTATATATATATATATATATATATATATATATATATAGGGTCTTTTTTTTTTAAACAATTAAAAATGCCAATGCAGTTTCTGAAATCAACAGAGACAAAATAATATCTTTCAATAATTGGCTTTTTTTAAAATTCTGTTTTCCTCACCTTTTCCTCGCACACACACACACCACACACACACACACACACACACACACACACACACACACACATATATATATATATATATATATATGTATATATATTAAAAGAAAGGAAATGAATCCGACGGTGTGAATAAATATAAAAAGATATGAAAACACCACAAAAAGCTGTTTTGTTTTGAACTCATATGACTTTTGTCTCTGCTCTTAACAACACGGATTATAAACAAGCTCTGATGACGATTTTCATAAAATCGAAATATTGTTCAATATCAGCTAAGTTATAAAATGTTTTCACTTTAACAGCTTTTTGTGTGTGTTTTATATCTTTTATATATATACACACACACATATATATA
>CM042138.1:16356992-16401992 GCA_023376005.1 Doryteuthis pealeii | reverse complement strand
ACATCACATAGGAGAGAAACTGTCAGTAACCATGTATTAATTCCATGTCTGCGCTACCTTAACTCAAATATAAATGCTCCATCAATGATATTGACAATGTTCTGCTTGGAAATATAGCACCCATATTTTCTACAAATATATATATATATATATATATATTATATATATAATATATATATATATATATATATTTGCTGGTTGGTTTTGAAGGCTATCACTGTGTAAAGGAAAATAAGGTAACTATGGTGTTTTTTGTTAACCTATGATTCATTCTTAATATTTCAACATATTAAGAATAAATTACAGGTTAACAAACAACACCATGATTACTTTATTTTTCTTTACACTTGCATTGTGATAGCCTTCAAAACCAGCCAACAAACCAATATAAACACAATGCTTCAAGCAAATTATAAAGCACCTATTATATATTATATAATATATATATATGTGTGTGTGTGTGTTGTGTGTGTGTGTGTGTGTGTGTGAGAGAGAGAGAGAGAGAGAGAGAGAGAGAGAGAGTAAGGGTAATCCAAATGACTGGTAAGTAAGGGATGATTCTATTTGGATAACTGAAATCCCACTGTACAAACCGTAGGTGCAAACATATATACATATACAAGGATTTTTATAGGACCTTACAAAGAGGGCGGGAACTCTGAGTTGCAATTTATAGTAGTGTGTGTTAGTATATTATATATACTAGCAAATATATGCACACTTCGGGTGCAAGTATTTAGTTTTTGATGTAATAAGATATTGTATCAAATTAGAAACTATATTAGAAAATGATAAATCGAGGGGTATAATCGAAAAATAGAACAGCTTTAAATCTAACCCTTCCACCATGTTCCATTACTCCCCTCTTTCATTTTCTAAATTTATCTATTTAGTTAGATTATGAAGTATTTAATAAAATTACAGTTCTTTCGTCTTGTTTATGGATTTCTTTTAAGATTTATTGAAGAGATTTTTGTTCAGATTCTTTAAGAGAAAACCAAACAATTAGAAATCGATAATACTAAGTATATATTTAGTAAAATCAAATTCTTAATATCAATATGCAAATTAGCCTTCTCGTTCACACTGTAAACCGCTATTTTGTTGAATATATAAATATACTTGCATGTTATTAGTATGTAGATCCAACAGTATTAATAAGGTATAACAATTTTATCAATAATTGAGGTTTAAATAAAAAATAAATTCATGGTGAATGTGATGTCAATAACTAAGGGAATTGTGACTTTAGTAGGGATATAGTTTCGGTTACAGACAGACAAACACACAATCTCCATTATAATAAGATATATATATATATATATATATATATGTGTGTGTGTGTGTGCGCGTGTATATATGAGTCTATCGATTTGACCCTTATATATATCAATAGAAAATACGTTCATACTCTCATACATGCACACGCAATATATATGTATGCTTAAGTGCTTGTAAGTACTAGCAACAGAAAACACCCTCCGGGCGTCGTAAAAATTAATTTTTGAAAGACATTGCCTCAGAGGGTGGAAGTTAAAAATTCAATGTCAGAGGGTTTGTATCATGAGTAAGCCAAATCCTCATTTATCAAAGGAGTAAACCCCCCCCCCAAAAAAAAACAATTTGAAATGAAAACTGAGCCCCGTCCCTCTCAAATAAAATGTTGCGTGCATGTAATAATCAAAACAATTATTTTGAATATTTCCACATCAATTTTCCACAAAATCGTAGGTATTTATTTATTTGTAAACTTTTTAGTTACTTCTTGTTACTGTAAAAAAAAAAAGGACTGTAAAAAACAATTTTTAAAATTGCTTACTCTAATTTTGGGTGTATATAGCATAATAATATTGTGACGTAAGCTGTGACGTAGTGCTATAACGTAGTTTTTGTTACAGACAAAATACTGACAATCTCATTATTAATAGATTGTTACAAGATGCTAAACAATCTACAAGTGTTTTTCTTAATGCTTGTCCTTTTCTTAACTAAAAGGTAATATGAAAAAGAAAAAAAAAAAAAAATTAAATAGCCTTAATGGTTTTCCCCCAGTAATAAATACATATATCATTGTCTCTGCATGAAAAGGGTGGCCGAAAATGGGGATCTAGTTGTTGTTCATTTTTTATCAAAAAAGATCCCCCACTTTATGTACCGTATTTGACGGCATATAAGACGCACGTGCATATAAGACGCACTCCCATTTCAGCAGGTCAGATTCAGGAAAAAGTTTTTAGTGTATTTAAGCTTATATTGTTTTTGTTTTTTTCGCCACCATACGCTCCTGTTTACCTTGGTTATAACAATACCAGCAATAAAGTAAGGATGCACGGAGTTTAGTTTAGGTAAAAGAACTGAGCGTAAGCTGAGTTAGTGAGCTTAGTCAAGGCCTGCGGGAGGTCTCAAACTTCACCTACGATGTATGAGACGCAGGGCAATTTTTTCAGCCAACATTTTGGAAAAAAAAAGTGCATCCTATATGTCGTCAAATACGGTATTTAGAAGAGGTGGAAAAGATGAAAGAAATAAAGAAAAAAATAGCAGAAGGTAAAAAAAAAAGAAAAAAAGAAACCGAAAAATCTTTCTAAGAACATTTCTCTAAGTAACTATAGTAAATTATTGTTATAAGTGTAGAGAGTATGAATTTCTGTGTGCATGCGTGCGTGAGTGTTTTTTTTTTTGTGTGTGTGCATGCGTGCGTGCTGGTGAGTGTACGTACGTGTTTGCTTGCTTGTATGTGTGCGCAGGTGTGTAAGTTGAAAGAGCGCGCGTGTGTGTGTACGCGTGCTTGTATGAATATATGTATGTGTGTATGTGTGTGTGTTTGTGTGTGTGTGTGAGAGTTTTGTGTGCATGCGTGCGTGCTGGCGAGCGTGCGTGCGTGCGTGTGTGTTTGCTTGTATATGTCGAACGTGTGTAAGAGGAAAGAGCGTGAGTAAATTATTGTTATAAGTGTAGAGAGTATGCATTTCTGTGTACATGCGTGCGTACGTGTGTGTGTGTGTCTGTGTGTATGTGTGTGTGTGTGTGTGTGTGTGTGGATATTGAGTATGTGTATGTTTGTTGGCATACTTCAGAGTGCGTGCCAGCGTGCGTGCGTGTTTCTGAGTTTTCATGCGTGTGAGCGCGCCTGTGTGTGTGCGTATGAGCGTTCGTGCCTTCGTGAATGTGTGTAAACAGTGGGCGTATGTTTGTGAATGTTTATTCGTACGTGTATATGTGGGCATCAGTGTATGTGTGGGTGTCAGTGTATGTGTGGGCGTCAGTGTATGCGTCCGTGTGGTATGCGTTGAGTCAAGTTTGCGTTAGAAAAAGGAAAATAGTTTTGGTGAAATAATTACATTTTCTAAGATTTCCCTGCAGAATTTTAAATTAAATTCCCACTCAATTAAATGCAGACGCTTTTCGAAAACTACTAAAAAAATTACGGCCACAATGCACCTCACAGGAACTTGGTTATTATTTTTTAATCCATCAAGGTGCTAGAAGATTGCTATCAGTTTTCTGTCCGAAGTAGTCGCTTTCTTGTGACTCTTCTAAAAACAGAATATGTGATGTGTTTGTTTCCTTTTTAAGGTGCCATAAACAGGTTCCTTTTGTGACGCATATGCGTGAAATATTTCGGTTAAAGGCATACCAGAATAAATTAAAAGCTGAACTTGGGGAAATAAGAATTTTAATAAGAAGCATGAAAGCTTTGAAAGTAATGAAATGGAAAAATGAAGCAAGAAAAATTGCTTATGACAATGTTGATGATGATGGTGACAGAATATGGGAAATTCCCGCAGAGCCTTATAAAAATAATGGAAGAACTGAAATTATCGAGACACCAGCTTGACAAAATATGTTGGAGAATGAAATTAGATTCACTGATGTTTAGAGAAAGCCACAATACTTAAAAATTCAGCGAAATAATAATAATAATAATAATAATAATAATAATAATAATAATAATCTAGCCAGAGAATTGAAAAAGCTGTGGAACATTAGAGTGAAAGTGATACCAATTGTAGTTGGTACAGTTAGAACGGTCCCAATAAACTTGCAAAAAAGACTGGAGGATCTAGATATCAGAGGAAGAACTAAGACCACCCAGACTACTGCACTGCTGCAATCAGCTAGAATACCCAGAAGAGTCCTGGAGACCTGAGGAGACTTGTTGTCATCCAGACCCCAGTGAAATACCATCAGCTAAGACTGATGTTAAAAACTCAAAAGGAGTGAAAATAATAATAAATTTAGACTATGCGATGACCGTGTATTACGCGAATGTAGCAAACTAGCACAACGGGAATACAAAACTAGGCACGGCTCGATTGGGAAGGTGATCCACTGTGAATTATGCAAAACAAAAAAAAATGACCATACAACAAAAGGGTATATGCATAAACCAGAATATGTTCTTGAAAATGAAACGCATACAATTATCTGGTACTTCGAGATAAAGACGGATCACCCTATCCCAGCCATGAGACCAGATCTAGTGTTGATTAACAAAAAGAAAGAGAACTTGCCAACTGTTGGACTTTGCGGTTCCAGCAGACCACAGGGTGAAGGTGAAGGAAAATGAAAAGATGGACAAATACCTGGACCTTGCCGGAGAATAAAAAAAGCTATAGAATATGTAGGTCAATGTGATACCAATTGTAGTTGCTGCACTTGGAACGGTTCCAAAAAAATTGGAACAAGATTGGAGAATCTGGAAATTAGAGGAAAAATTAAGGTCGTCCAGACTACTGCATTGCTGAAATCTGCTAGAATAATTTAATTAGAAGAGTCCTGGAGACATGTTGTCACTCAGACTCCAGTGAAATACCAGCTAACGCTCGTGGGAAAAAGTATATAATAATAATAATAATAATAATAATAATAATAATAATAATAATAATAATATACACCAGCCAAATCAGAACACTTGGGGAAAATGAAAGTAACACATACTAAGGAATTTTAAAAGCAGACAACATCAAGCAAAAAAAGGATGAAAGAAAATGTTAAAAAAGAATACCTCAGAACAAAAAAAAACATAGAAACCAAGCTTTGCAGCCGAGAACTAATCAAGGGAATAAATACCTAGGCCGTCTCCATACTCTGGACTATTCTTAAAATGGACAAGAGAAGAACTCTAACAGACTGATCAAAAGACAAGAAAATTTATGACAATACACAAGGTGTTACACCCTAGAGATGATAGGTTAAATGTACCAAGAAATGTGGAAGATGTTTTGCAAACTTAGAACATTGAGTAGATGCCACAATCCAAAGACTGGAAGAATATCTAAAAAAGAGAAATGAAAGATTAATTAGGTCATTATGTTGCATATGGACAAACATAAAAACAATAAATACAAGTAAACAGAAATGGGAAGAAAACAATTATATAAATACTTCATACGACAAATTGAAGAGATTGTACATGAAAACCCCTGGAGCAGGATAAGGAAAAAAAGCATCAAAGAGAGGCACACATAATTGCAGCACAAACCAATACTTCAAGAACAATTTATATGAAAGCAAAAAAAGATAAAACACAACAAAACAGTAAATGTAGGGTTGGGGGAGACCGAGGTGACACCATCAACCATGTATTAAGCGAATTCAGCAAAGTAGTGTTACATAATTGTTAGTAACCTAACACTTATTTACAGTAGTGTAGAAACCAAAATGGCTGTTATAAGTTGCAACTGGCAGCCTTGAAGGATTGAATGACAATGCTTGACCTCATCCTTATCCTTCCGGTGGATACCGTGAGAATCGGCGGAGAAGACCCTCTTCCGGTTTAGATTAGAAAGAAATTTAGTCAGTATCGGCCAAACCACGACGGTGGTAAGTCGTGTTAAGTGCACGGCCGACTCAGTCTGCGCAGGTAGTCTGGTGGCGATTTCGGAATAAAATATGATCTAAAGCAAATCGAAGTCTTGTGTTATTATCTAAAAACTACCAATGACACAGGGCTTCTGATTAAGAGAAATCCCCAATGGAAGACCAGACACGAAGTCACCAAGACGAAGTCCAGACGGTAGAAGAAGAACATAAGTTACCAAAGATGAGCAGAAGAAGAATAGAAGTAAAGAGAATGTAGCAAATTAGCACAACAAGAATACAAGGCTAGGCATGACTGGGTTGGAATGATGATCCACTGGGAATTGTGCAAGAAACTAAATTTTGGCCATACATCAAAATGGTATATGCATAAGCCAGAACCTATTCTTGAAAATGAAACACATACAATTCTTTGGGACTAGTATTGATTAACAAGAAAAAAAGAACTTGTCTTCTGGTAGATTAGCAGTTCTAGCTCATCAGAAGATGAAGACGAAAGAAAGCAAAATGATAGTCAAATATCTGGACCTTGCTAGAGAAGAATAAAAAAATATGGAATATGAGGGTGAAAGTAATACCAATTGTCGTTGGTGCACTTGGAACGGTCCACAAAATCGAAAGATTAAAACGGGAACTGGAAATCAGATAAAGAACTCAAATAATCTTGACAACAGCATTAAACATCCAAAATCGTTAATACATAGAATAAAAAACCTTGTATTATATATATATATATATTCAGAAATTAAGTAAGCAATATTAAACGATACTCATAGTTTGTTTAAAATAAGTTTAAATAAATGCAAACCCATATTACTGATTTATATACAGTATGTTTTTATCTTAATACATATTTAAATTTACCTGCCGTATTAAGCGTTATGAGAAAAGTATTTACAAACGAGAAATAGACACATAATCTTCTTTTGCAATAAATTTAAAGATGTTTGTGTATCCAGTTTAGTTTTGCATTCGTCTACTTTTGATTTCTAATTTAAATTTAACGAGAGTTTAATCGACCATGCCTAACCCTTCGTCTTAAAATAAACTCGGTAACATAAAACATATTGAGTATTATTTGGATTATTCGGACTATTGTCCTTGTTTTCATTGTTATCTGCACAAAATTTCGGCCGATGTGTCCTCCGGCCTTCTTCAGGTATTTCTTGTCGGACTCGGGAACCTTCTTGTTGTAATCGGGAACCTTCTTGTCGTAATCGGGAGCCATCAGGGAACTTTGAATCGAACCCTTTATTCAGTCCACGGGTGTATCCAGTTCTCAATCCGCTAACCATAGCTGGGGTACCTGTGTTGATTATTATTCTATGGTACTGCTGTCCCTGACCAGGACTGAACCTGCAGTCTAGAAATATCTGTCACTTAGAATTGTCTTAAACCAAATCCTTTATCGAATAGGCTATGTGTCCTCTTGGACAGGTATTTCTTGTCGGACTCGGTAACTTTCTCAGACTCTGGAACCTTCTTTTCGAACTCTGGAACCTTCTTTTCGAACTCGGAAAACTTCTTGTCGTAATCGGGAGCCATATCAGAACTTTGAACCTAACTCTTTATTCAGTCCACGGAGGTATCCTGTTCTCATTCCGCTAACCATAGCTGGGGTAAAGGTGTTAAGTTGTACATATACCAATGAAGATGAGGACAATAGTACGGATAATCCAAATAATACTAATTATCAAGCCTCATCTAAAAAAAATCCGTGCAATAAAACATATTTAATCTCTCTAATGACATTTTCCTCAATCATGCTTACACCCATTGCTTCTATTTTTAGATTCAATAACACAGGGTTTTAGAAAAAAATAAAAAAGTGTTCTGTTGTTAGATTTTATATTTTGCAATAAAATTATTAATTAACATTAATAAGTTTATAATATAAAATTAAATAGAAAATATTAAAAGTTTTATTTTTTCTATTTAATTTTTTCCACTCTACTCTATAATCTTTAAAAAATTAATTTGTACATTTAAAAAAAGGTTGTTTTTTTTTGGCAAAATTTTGAATTTGTGAAGTATATACTGTCCCAGGTTTGTGCGCTGTGTCCAGTAGGTTCGGCTTCTGGACGGGTATGTAAAATAAATCGCATTATCCTAGGGGGCCGTGCCCACCCCAAGGAAGCACTTGGCGTCACTTCCAAAAAAAGCTATGGCCTAGTTTATTGACCAGTGCCTGAGGCTCCCCAAAAGGGGAATGCCGAAGGAATCACGTTTTGTACTGCCCACTGCACGAGCTTCAGTTTGTGCGTGACTTTTCACGTTAAAAGTTCTCATGTCAATCCAGCCAGGTGGGAGGCATGGATAATACTTGTCAATTTGTGCCAGAAAATGCTGGTTTTAATTAGTGTTAAAATATTTAAATGCAGTTTCTCCTATTCCTTTGGAAGCGAAGATCTTTTGGT
Source organism: Doryteuthis pealeii (assembly GCA_023376005.1). Lineage (NCBI taxonomy): Eukaryota > Metazoa > Mollusca > Cephalopoda > Myopsida > Loliginidae > Doryteuthis > Doryteuthis pealeii. The sequence goes on along the minus strand of CM042138.1, from coordinate 16,393,752 downwards.
GTAAAAAAGGTCCAAATGTTTGAAAAACTGGTTGTTGGTGGGTGGGAGATCAAAAATATGGTGGATATGGCAAAGTCTCATATACCAAATTAGTGAGCTTCTACAGTGTCATCCCTGCAACATGTGGTCGGGCATTTTAATTAAGCAATTTCATAACCAAGCTTGAACTCATAAAAACATAAACCTATCACTTAATTTTTCATGTTCATGATTTGGTGAATATCAAGTGCAGAAAGAAGTGATTGAAAATTAACAAAGCGAACACTTTCAACATTGGGAATTTAAATTTTTCATAGAACTATTATTAATATTACAACAGAATATAAATACTTTATACTAAAATCAGTCAGTATTTCTGAATAACCTAATATTCTATTTTAAAGTTTTATGTAGCAAAATTATTATGGTCTACGGAGGATTTGGGGATTGAAAAGAAAACGGTAATCGGAATTCTGGAGAAAGAGAAGATAAAGAAATAAGAACAAATAGAGGTTAAAGTTTGGAAGGGTAAACACTCAATGGGTGCCAGCCATTGACCAACCAATGATCCCGAATTAGATTTTAAAAGAAAAACGGAAGTCCCAGTTTCTGCAGAGAAGCGGAAATTGATGTGACTCCACCCCCATCCTTGGAACCAGAAACAGAAGAAAAGAAAATGCGGTCTCTTTTTCACCGGACCGGAGAAGTGTCGGACGTGCTTGTTGGGGTTCCCTGGCGATATGTCTAGGGTAGCAACGAACAGCGTGCTTGAACGTGGTTTACGATACCTTATCTCTCTCTCTCTCTCTCTCTCTCTCTCTCTCTCTCTCTCTCTCTCTCTCTCTCTCTCTCTCTCTCCTTCTTTCTGAATAAGAACCCACGAGCCTAGAAAGAAATAAACAACCCCTTTTTGACTATACGACTTTTGTGTTGTTACTCTGAACTAACGACGGTTACTACTACTAACAACTACTATTACAACTCGACCTAGTCTTCTACGCAGCATTTATTCTACTGTGTATGTTTAAAAATGTATTTTTCTTAGTAGATATTACTTATATATTAAAATACATCCCCTATTTAAATCTAAAATAATTGTAAGAATGAAAAATATAAAAAATATTTTTGCAAGTGTCCAAATGTTGTATACTTGATCATCCATTCCTCCTGTGAGAAGTCCACGCCAGATGACGATGACGTCACTCCATGTCCTCAACAGTTGTTGACCCTCTGGTGGGTAGTTAGTCCAATTCTGGACTTATAGATGCGGCCAGACACATTGCAAGGGGAATTTCCGTCTGTATTGGGTGGTACGTCGCCGCTCAGCAGCCATTTTAATCTCGATATCGAGCTGCTTAGCTCCTGTGCGGCACACGTCTCGCCAACCCTGTCTGTTAGAAGCCAGATTTTCCAGGATTGAAGGTATAATGGTGCATTTCTTCAGCGTCGTCTTAATAATTTTAATTGGGTGTCATGAATACAACCCGGTCGTCTCCACACCACCCCAACAGAATTTAAAAAAAAAAACAAATGAAAAAGAAAAAGAAAAAAGTGAATGACGGATGTAAATTCAAAAGTTGTTTTTATTTAAATTTATTTTATCTTATTTTTATTTTAATTTTTTATTTTCATTTTCATTTTTTTATTTTAAATATTTATTTATAGATGTTTATATATTTATTTATTTATTTAAGTTTCTCTTGGTTTTGTCCCGGGTGTGTGCGTGTGTGGTGTGTGGTGTGTGTGCCTTATTCGACCCAACCCCATCTGTACCCGACCCTACCACCACCACCACCACACCTTATCCCATGAGGGTCGATTGGAAATGCAGTAGTTTGAATAACAACAGCAAAATAGAGAGTGAATTAAAAAAGGGGGCGAAAACAAAGTTTTAAAAAAATAAATAAGAATAAGAAATGAAAAAAAATTAAGTCTTTGAACCACTTTTGGGGGCCTTTGTTACGCCACTTACCCAACGCGTTCTCCACGGGTAGTATGTGACATAAGGTCGCATGTATGGGGCGTCCGGCAATGATTGAAATCGCTATTAAGTACTAATGAATCTGCGAGACTAGCTTGCTGACCATTACACCATGATGTAACGCCTATTACCCCACCCGTTGTATATGAATTAAGTTCGAATGTATAGGACATCCGGCCATAAATGAAGTCGGCATTCAGTAATAATGGATCAGCGAGACTAGCTTACTAACCATTACACAAAGTTAGAGCTGCGTGGTGTAATGGTTAGAATCGTAAGAAATGGACTCGTCGATCCTAGTTCAAATCCTGGACGAAACTACAGTTCACATAGTGCAAATAATCTTAGGAAAGGTATGAATCCAACTACTCTCCCTGCAGCTATGAATAAATAGTAGGGCAGACTGGACTCTTTTAAATCTTGGTTAGGCAACCAGTCTAGGAGAAGGAAAACTCTTAATTCAAACCTGTTAAATCCGCTTTGGGTAGTCACTACTAGAATAGGCTCAGTCCTAATTAGTGATCTATTTCACTAATATAATATAATGGTGGGACGCCCCGTTTCTGAGAAATTAATCTCAATAAATATCTAAAGGTTCTCTATTCAAGGATTTCTTAAAAGTTCTAAATAGCAGAGCATTAACAAGCCAAATAAGTGCGATTCTAATAATTGCTCCACTGCAGAAGCCTTGTGCCTGTCTTTGTGAAGTTAAATAAATAATAGGCACCTGATTGAGAGCGATTGTTCGGCGTGCATATCTTAGGTTGTGTGGAGCGCTCGATTTAAGCGAATACTTTATCACAGTTAATTTCAATTACACTTACCGAATAGAATGATTGGTAGATATCAACGCATATACAGACACATACGTTCTTCCGTTTCTGTTTAGTTGTTCTGGTAGATTTTCATTACTGGTACGATTTTTGTTACGCTTGTTTTTTTTTGTTTTTTTTTTCGCCTTTCAATTACATTTCTTAAGAAAGAGAATCTTGCGTGACAACAAACAATTACCCTCGAAGCAATTTTCGCTCAAACTGAAGTTATCATTCGTCGTGCATTTGATACACGGCATTTTAATGTGGACACCCGGTTTTTTATTTGTTTTTTTTGGGGTTTTTTTAATGTATTTTTAGTGTATTTTTCTCCTTTATTTCATCTCTGAGTGCGATAAGGTGGGCCGGCCTGTGAAGTATAGTGTGATAAAACTTAAATCAAAGACGCGAGAATACAAATACCTATATATATATATATATATATATATATTTACACACACACACACACACACATACATATATATTTATATATATATATATATATATATATATATATATATATATATATATATAAGTATGTGTGTAGAAAGAAACACTTTAACCAGAAACAATGAAATGAAATAACAGCATATACAAATGAAAAACAAATAATCTATCACTGACGCACATTCACACAAATTCGCACGCATATTCACACGCAGCAGAGAGGAACGCTAACACACATACACACATTATATATATATATATATATATTATATATATGTGTGTGTGTGTGTGTGTGTGTGTGTGTGTGTGTGTGTGTGTGTGAGTGTGTGTGTATGTATAACGCTTGTAAATAACAAAGTTTTCCTCGAACCTAACACACCAGATATTTATTTTTAGATAGTAAAATTTTATTATAAAATAGAAAAACGGAAATGATTAGATATCATTTATTTCCTAATTTTACACACACACACACACACACACACATATATATATATATATATATATATATATATATATATATATATATTAATATACTACTCTGTTTTTTCTGTCTTGTCACTTTTTTGTCTGTCTGGACACCCTAGAAGTCAACTTTGAAATGTATCTCTTTTTTTCATTCACTTCCTGTTTCTATGGTTACAATCCTACACTGATAAAATATATATATATATATATATATTTTTTAAAATTATTTTTTGTTTTTGTTTGAATCTATATATATTCAGCTCTTTGGGTTTTTTGTGATATGCTTGTCCATAAGTAAATTGAGACCCATCTGATGAGACGAAAATTTGGGGAGCCGGTTTAAATCAACTTAGATTTATATGGGCCCCAATTTTCGTCGAAATAAATTTATTATGGGATTACTGTATTGAGTTCTTCCTTCCTTTATTGATAATTATTGCTCTGTATATAATCTAAAAGGTTATTATACATTGAGCTCTCTTCAGTGATTTAAAGATTCGCTGTATTTATACATACTGGATCATCAATATTAGTACAGTGGATCTTAGAAATCACATATAGAATCATCCCTTACTACCAAGTTTTGGATAAATCTCAATATATATATATATATATATATATAATATATATATATATATATATATAAGAAAAGTATCGAATTTTATGCGATACATGCGTTGTAAGTGCCTTCAAGTAAAAATTAAATATATACTTTATCAGCAACGTTTCTAAATAAACAAACATCCAAAAATCTTATTCACTTCGCCGAAGGGCATTCGGTCTGTTTGTTGTTATTATTCTCTCAATAACGCCCCCTTACCTATTATGGTATAGGCGTGTAGTATCGCTGGACAAGCTTAATTTCGCTAGGATGGTTAGCTGTGTACTGTGGCCGAGGCGATAAAAGTGTTTCACTAGTGTTTCACTGTGTCTGCTGAAGTCCCGGTTTCGATTTCTGTCGGAGGGAAATCGTTAGTATATATCGCTGATGAGACTTAATAAAGTCGAAACAGTCTGTACGGTATTCTACACATCGAGCCATCCTTTGCTGGGATTACACTTGTCAAGTTCATTTTCTATAAGAAAAAGTATCGAATTTTATGCGATACATGCGTTGTAAGTGCCTTCAAGTAAAAATTTAATATATATATATATATATATATAAATATATTTGATAATTTGCTTTGAAGCATTGTTAAGTAAAGTATATTATTATTTATATTTTAAATGCAATTACAATGCGTATAACGTATAGCTGTACCCACAACATACACAGGTTGAAACAGCTGTACAGTGTTCCACACGTCACAGGCGGTATTTACCGAGTTTGCTTGTCGTGATTATCTCTATTATAATTAACAAATTCTATCTATATATATGTTGTGGATAATACTATACAATATAGGACATATGGCCCTTTTTCTGACAAACATAACAAATAATATTTGTTTTTGTTGGCGACTTCCTGGTATCCTTCCAATTGCTTCCCTGATAATTTTGGTAGTTGGTATATCTAGTTGATCTGTCCTCATAGCGAGGGTTGATTTTACCCTTTTTGAATTGGGTCTTTAGTTGTATAGTTCTATTTTTTGGTTCCCCAGAGTACATACTTTCTGTCTCCTCATAACTACGAAGACTGACTTGAATTCCGTAACGTCATAGTCTTATCCCTTTGGGTTATTACTGTTGCAAAGGGTTTGAAATTTGAAGGCAGGCCCTTCAATACCATAGCGATCAACAATCCATCGCTTACAATCTCCCCGGCATCCTTAATGAGCTAGCATGCTCTCAGTTTGGATTATGTAATCAGTAATTGATTCATAATCGTTTCTACTTAACGAACTTAGTTGTCGATACAATCCACAATTCTTGGTTTGCCTTTTGACAAATAGTGGGTCCTTAATATTTCCATTGCTTTTCTACCATTATCACGAGCTTCTCGCATTACGAGTGAGAGACTTCGATCATCCAAGCATTGTATTAATTCTGCGTATATTGCAGCATTTTTATCTACGAAAACTGGGTCCTCCGGGTGGTCAGATGGTGCATTGATTATATCATGCAGTTGAAGGATTCGAAGGTATCCATTGAACTTAGTTTCCCAAATTTCGAAGCTGTCATCATTGCCATTGAAAAAAGATCCGTGCGCGTCTGGTTCCATAACCTGTTGAGTATCTGGCAGCCATCCTTCGTTCCAGATGTAATGAATAAGTAAGCAAGCCAGTAAGAATCCAGTGTTAACGTATTCCTTGTAAGTCCTTCGTCAGAGACAATCCAAATGTCAATGAAGTAACTCAGAGTGGTATGTCTATTAATACAGTAGAAGCAGCAGCAGCAGTGCCAGTGATTGGACAATAGAAATCCTTCGTGGTCACGTGGTAGTCAACGAGTCTATATCTAGGAGTGACCATTTGCCCATGCCTTATATCCAAATAATTCAACAGTAATTGCCTTTAAAATAATTAATGATAATAATATAATAATAACAACAACAACAACAACATATATATATATTATATATATATATATATATATTCGTCACCAGCCTCTACGCACACGCAAGCTGTGCTACATGGCTACCTAGATTAAACGACGTTTAACAGGTTTAAATTAAGATTCTCTTAAAATCATTGCTTAATATATAAGTTAATTAATATAAAACAACCATGTTTTAAGTGAAATACATTTATTTCGGCTACTTTGGTCTCTTAAAGTCTGAGTTTCAAATGAAAGACATTTACATTTATAAATCTTTGTGAAGAGAAAAGCATATTAAATAGATCTGATATGTATATTTTCTCCATTTGCAAAAAAGACTTGAAGAGTTAAAGGTAACCGAAGTAGATTTATATCTGATACATTGAGCTTTTCTAATATCTATTTATCTATAATATACTCCGTATATGTAAAGATATTTACATACACGTATATATATATATATACAAGTTTAGCTTCTTGTCGGACACGTTTTTGGTTGATCCTTTCTAATTTTCGGGCAATCTTTTTGGTGTCGGGGTGGAACTGGTGTAACAGTCCACCAAAGGTTTCGATACGAGCGCTTTCGGCAAAACAGTTTGCCATTATCAGGTAGGAAACGATGGGATGGTTTCGTGTCTCGTTTTTAACGAGAACGAGTAGTAGCAAGAAGTGGGAGGTAATAACCATTGGTAGTGGGAGGTTTTAGGAATGGTTTTGCCCCCCCAAAAAAGCACTACTGCATCGTTCGCTCGAACCATACCATTCCTACAACCTGATGGATGTTTTGCATGCGTTGAGTTTGGAAAGTTTATATATATATATATATATATATATATATATATATAACATAAAAATAATTGGCACCATGCACCCAAATCTGCTTGCGCTCAAATTTTACGTTTACATCTAATGCTCACAAACGCACAGAACTGGCTCCTCGTCCGTTCGTCGCCAATTCGCATGCATAGTCACCTGTACGTTCACATAGCAATGTAGGTCTTTGCACAGCGCATTAAGGACGATGTTGATGTAAATGAAGTGATAGACGTCAAGTCTCGAAGAGGCACAGCTGAACATAAGTGGGTGAAACGATGCAGAAGGACTTCGGACATCAGGTCAGTCATGATTGCTGTAAGGGGTCCGGCTGGGTCGTAGCGACGCTGTTAGATCCGCCCTTCATCATTCTCTACATCTCCTGCGCCTCCTCCTATCAACATTTTTTCTTCTAGCTTTCTTTAATGATGCGTTTTGTTAGATGACGAACACGATTTGATCTCCCCTTTTTACTGTCTTCCTTCTGGTTTTTTCTTCTTCTCTTGTGAACAACTTGCAGATTTGGCCTTACCTCAGCTAAACGGACGCACACACAAAATGCATGAAGGCATTTTTGGCGGGCGCCGGCACCGGGACACCATTTCTTCAGTTCTCCTAATTTCTTCTTTTTCTTTTTCAATTCTCCTTACTTCTTAGGTGGTTGTCTTGAGTGACGTATTATATATATATATACTGTTGGAATTATTTTGAGATAAGATGTGCTCTAATTCCCCACCAAGATTTATAGACTTGCCAAGGTTACATGATTAACTCCTGCAGTCAATCAGTAAGCATACTGCGTGGAAGACACACTATTTAAACCTCTCCCACTGGTCATAATTACAATTACGCTCACAGGGGATGGGCATAGGATTACCGGATCTTTACCAATATTCAGGAAGGACTTATACGATTACCAGAGTAACGAAACGATTCATTATCGAAGGGTTCTTTACCAGGAACTGAGAACACTTTACCAGGAATTGAGAACACTTTACCAGGAACTGAGAACACTTTACCAGAGGAACCAAAGGATTCATTATCGAGGGACTCTTTACCAGAGATCCAGTTCCACTGGACAAGCGCTTCTGCTTTAAAAGATGGCCCATAAAAAAACTTTAAGGATTGAGTGACACCGATGGATTATCTTGAGAATCGGTGGAGAAGACCCTCTTTCGGTTTAGATTAGGAAGAGAGTTTTAGTCAGTATCGGCCAAACCACGAAGGTGGTAAGTCGTGTTAAGCGCACGGCCGACTCAATCTGCGCAGGTAGTCTGGTGGGGATTTCGGAATAAAATATGATCTAAAGCAAATCGAAGTCTTCGGTTATTATCTAAAAACTACCAATCACACAGGGCTTCTGATAAAGAGAAATCCCCAATGGAAAACCAGACACGAAGTCCCCAAGAGGAAGTCCAGATGCTAGAAGAAGAACGTAAGATACCAAAGATGAGCAGAAGAATAATAGAAGTAAAGAGAGTATACAACAGAAGCGGCTACCCGGCAGAGCCCAGGTAGAGGGAAAATAGAATAAACGTGGTATAATGGTTAGCAAGTAAGTCTTTCAGATCAATTACAACTGAATTATCAAGTTCGATCCTTGCAGAATGCCCCATAAAAATGCCTACGTAAAAAAAGACTTCTGTTATAATCCGACCTGGTCGGGAGGGGGGACATTTTTTTGTTTTCGTCAGGGTAGAAGAAATGACACCACATATAAGGATATAGTAAGAAATTTTAATTCAACAGTTAAAAAATATATAAATGAAGCGATTTGTAAAACCGATATTTAAAAAAAAATAATTAAAAGACATACAAAAAATTAAATAAATCAAATCTTCATTATCTTTGCTCAAAAACCAAACCCTCGGGATATTTAATGTGTATATATATTTACTTTGTCGTTAATTGTTTTATTTTCGAAGTTTCCTCCGGATATACAGATTCACACAACTGCCCTTTATATACGTCTAGATAGATAGATTTTTTCGTATATATGTTTTTCTTTGTTTTGTTTTCTCATATGTTTTATTCTTTGGCTTACGTCCCTTTTTCTGCTGAGGAAACACCGTGAAACACGGCAGCAATTTTTCTTTTTCGTAACATTTCTATTTTCTTTGCAATATCTTATTCCCAGAATCATTTTTGATGTCTTCCTTAATTTCTGCAATGTTCCTCTTTGAAATTTTCCATTTCGATTTTGATTTCTGCCCCCCCTCCGAATTCCTATTGACATCACGAAATACACTGCCGTCAATTTTGATTGCTGCTTTGCATGGTCGAATTCTGATTTTCAGAAGTATACCACATTTCACTCAATATAATGATTACTTGTAATATTAAATATATATATATATATATATATATATATATATATATATATATATATATGATAATATTAATAATAATAATAATATTAATAATATTAAATGATTAAATTGGTGTAAAATCCAACAGGAAACGTCACAAAACATAAATACACTCTTTCATAAGCACATACCCACGTACAAAATCCCGCGCTAGGATACAGTCTTAACGTCACAACCAACACGCATTTTCAATGTCACGCGCATTACAACATACGCACACGTACAAAAATAAATAAATAAATAAACGCATTCACGCTCACACGGGAATACAGTTATTTAAAAAATAACGTCATTTTCAAAAAAAAATTCATTTGGGAAGAAATGCCATAGCTGTACTGCTTCAGTTCAATTCTTTTGATAAAGAGGTATTACCTCGAAAATTCAAGAAATAATAAAAAATACAGGTCAACACACAACACCATTGTTACCGTATTATTATTTTTTTATTTATTCCAAACTGCATTGTGATAGCCTCCTAAATCAACCTCCTAACCAATACATACACAATGCTTCAAGCAAATTATGAAACTCTCTTATATATATATATATATATATATATATATATATATATATATTTATGAGGTAAGGTAAAAGGAAAAAGTGGACAAAAAACTAATGGCCTAACTTAATACCACCATCCTCAACTCTACACCTTTTCCATTATCATCTCCATGCAATAAATCAAAAATTATCTCCTGACCAACCAAGAATTTTAACCCACTTCTCCCTACCACCCCCTTTCCTAACAAGCACCTAACAACCTCCTCATCTTATCTTCCCGTACAAACTACTATCCTCTGAGTTTTCCCCCTCCACTTTACATGATAGTTATTCTCTGTTCCACCAAATCTTCACTAACTTCCCTTTCTCTCAATTTCATCACCACTCACTTTATCTTCTATAAATACAAATGTACGTACTTTGTTTTGAATATAGTTAGACTGATGAAGTTCCTCGCGTAAAGCGGAACGAAATATTTCTCTCCTACATATACTTGTTTGAGTTATTTTTTGTCCACTTTTTCCTTTTACCTTACCTCATACAGTCGGATTTTACTCCAACCCTCCTATCTTCATATATATATATATATATATATATATATATATATATATATATATGGTGCATCAAAAAGTATCGAGATTTTTTGTACTTTTTGACACACTTTGTTTTCTGAAAAAAAAAGAAAGTTCCATTCATTCTTCATTTCTATGTTGGTAAATACAGCTTTAAACTTAGTACTTTTTTGACACACCTTGTATCAAAAAATCATAAATGGAACGTTCTATTTTTTTCAGAATACAAGGTGTGTCAAAAAGTAGAAAAACTCTCGATACTCTTTTGACAAACCTTGTAGATAGATAGATAGATAGATAGATAGATAGATAGACAAATATTACTCATGGCAAATTAATGGAAAGTTATGGAAAGAGTTAGATAATATTCGCTTATTTTTTTTCTCAGTATTGGATTATTCTATGTCTTCCGCTAAATGGCTTAGACAAAAACTTATATCATTAAAATAAAAAAAAATATAATGTAATTCATTTAAGGTATATTCTAAGAAGCTAAAATATTCAGTTCATTTATGAAAAAAAATGCGTCTTATATGTTATTAGTTCATTTACTGCTAAATAAAAGCAAAACAGTCCAACATCCAAGAAAGTGTGTGTCTACTCGGAGTAAAGTTGTCGGAGAGGTAAATTGTAAGTATCAGCCAAAGAGTGATGAAGTCTATCCTCTTTTCGCTAGCACTAGACAAGGAATATTGCATAACACCTACCATCAACTCAAATTACCCTATCTTAGTACACGGACTTTGTGGACACCCTAGATATGTTCACCTTTTGTAAGTAAAAAAAAAGTAAAGTCGTCGGGGTGGCTTATATTCAGTATCAGCCAGACTGCGTGGGGGTCTATCCTCTTTTTACAAGGGCTAGAAAAAGGAGATTGTTTGGGCATCTGAGGCGGAGCGCCAGTCCTACCATCAGCTCTTCACTTTATCGCACATATCCTTGTGCTACTCATACGCTGAGTTGGCGAACCAGGAACCTCGAGATTCTCAACATTCAACCGACAGAGCCAAGCGAGACCTTCACCTTTTGTGACAATCCTGTAATATTCATTGAAAAATATTCGCACACAATACTAGAATCTGTTATCATCAATAATACATTAAGAAGCAAAATAAAATAATTAGGAAATCAAGAGGATTAATGCTTCTTCTTTTATAAATAGTTAAAGATTAATATGAGGAATAGTTTATTCTTTTAAAGTATCATCAAGAGTATAAATGTCTCTAAATGTCCATAAATAACTAACGATTTTCTTTCTTTCTTTATTCGGTGTCATCCGATATTGTGCTAAATATATACAAAAGTACTCTTGCTTTAGGAATTTCATTTAATAGAATATAGATTAAATACTAATGGTGATTTTCCTAACAAAATGATTTGTCAGTTCACATGTTTATGCTCTCTCTCTCTCTCTCTCTCTCTCTCTCTCTCTCTCTCTCTCTCATATATATATATATATATATATATATATATATATATATATATATGAGGTAAGGTAAAAGGAAAAGTGACACACTATACCCCCGTCCTCCATATCATCCCCATGCAATAAATCAAAACTCTCCCCTACCAAGAATTTGACCCACTTTTCCCCAACCATCCCCTTTCCCAACAAACACCTAGCAACCTCCTCATCTCATCTTCCCACACAAACCACCATCCTTTGAACTACCCCCTCCACTTTATATGATGTTATTCTCGTTTCAATCAAATCCTCTCTTACCTCCCTACCCCTCAATTTCACCACAAACTCACTTTCTCTTCTATAAATTCAAATGTACGTACTTTGCTTTGAATAAAGTCAGACTGATGATGTTCTTCGGGTATGAAGGACGAAATATCTTCCTCCTACTTCTACATGTTTGAGTCATTATTTTTGTTCACTTTTCCTTTTACCTTACCTCATAATGTCGGATTCTACTCCAAACCTCCTATCTTCATATATATATATATATATATATATATATATAATATATATAATATATAATATTAGTAGAGGTAAAATTAAGGGTCTACCATGGTTTCAAATTAAACTTGCTAACTAGCTAACTAAATATATGTATATATTACATATCACACACACACACACACACACACACACATATATATATATGTATTTGTGTATGTGAACCCATCTCATATATATATATATATATATATATATATATATTATATATATATATATATTTTATTTAAGTCACCAATACAAATGTTGTATTGCCGACTTAAATAAATAAATAAATACAGCTCTTAAAGAAATAATTGAGCACTTTATAATCATTTATCCAATATTAATAACAAAAAATTAATTAATTAAATATATATATATATATATATATATATATATATATATATATATATATATATATATATAGTTTCGGATCATCAGTACCACTCTCATCGTCTTTTTTCCTTTTAAACTATTCTCTCTTCAGCTTTTCCCGTTATCCTTTCTTTTTAAAAAAGTCACAAAATAATCCAAGTATATATATATATAATATATATATATATATATATATATATATGTGTTGTGTGTGTGTGTGTGTGTGTGTATGTATTGTGAATTTTCATCATTATTATCAGGTCGCTCTATGAGTACAGATTTCCATGGTATTCACTCGCCAAATATCCATATCCGTTATTGCCAATGGGTACTCATTTTTTAAACTCAATTTTTAATGCATTTATTCAAATTCATTTTCTATATTTAACCCATAGATAGGACCCTAACAGGTACTACCACTCTTGTTCAGAGTGTACCTGTGTGTAATTGTGATGAAGGGGTATTTCACACTCCACAGAGCCCCAAATTTGGAACATCTGAGAGAGTTTAATCTCATACCCAGGACATTAAGACCCTCACACACCGACTTTTACCACATATAGTTATTTACTAAGCTTATCTATAGGAGGCACGAGGTCAGAAGAATGGGGCACTCAGTGAGTAACGAACTCACTAACAATAGTCTGCAAATCTAGCTAGCTACACCACGTGAGGTACCCAATTATTTACTAATCTTAGCTCAGATGTGGCACAAGGCCAGATGTAATGGGCACCAAGTGAGAATCGAGCTCACTGACAGTGATTCTAACTTGCCAACCATTACACCACCTTAGGGGCCCCTTTCTTCCACATCTATTGATAATGGAGATTCGCTCTTTATCTGTCTGTAACAAAAACTACGTCACTGCTTACGTCAGATGAGATCGTCATAACATAGAATAAATAGACTCAAAATTTGAGCATGCAACATTTGACGATTATCATTGTTTTTTTAAACAAGTTTTATTAAATACATGACTGGTATTATATATCTATATATAGTTTGTTTTATTTTAATATGTATTCAAGCTATCAGAACAAAGTTTCCATTTCAAATTGTTTTATTTTTTACTCCTTTAATGAATTTGATGATCTTACTTACCCAGGGAACAAACTCTCTGACAATGAATTTTCAAATCCCACACCCTCCGGCAATATCTTTTATAAATTCATTTATTACATCGCCCGGAGGGTGTTTTTTATTTTGCTAGTATATGTTTGTGGTTTGCCATGAGGGATATAGATTTGGGACAATCATATAGTTGCAAGGTATAGTGTTCAGGACCCCCCCCCCTGAAACGCGAATGGGTCAGAGGTGTTCATTATGTGTTTCAACGTGTTGCTGTTTTTTTTCTGTCGTGTGTTCAGCATTCAGTCTTGCAAACTGATATAATCTCATTCACTGATTGTTGAATAGACCTGTTTACGTACGTGATGCTTGTTAGGAAGCACATATTCAACTCAGGACTGCAAATACATAAATATCTATTAATTAGCGCTTGCCTATTTTCATTTTTAAGGATTCTTATGTTTGGACTGTTCTTTTCAAATATTTATCCCTGAATAAAAGCACATGCAAATATATTGATGCTTTTTTTCATATTTTTCATATATCACGCTTTAATTGGTTGGAGGCCGTGGCGTAATGAATAAAATCGTAGTAAATGGACTCGTCGAGCCCAGTTAAAATCCGGAACGAAGTTACAGTTCACATAGCGCGAATACACTTGGGAAAGGTATGAATCCTAATCTCCCTACAACTACGGATAATTATGTAATTTTCAGTGCTATTGCAAAATAGTTGAAAATGTACAAATTACAATAATCTTGACATGTGTTAGCCCTGTCCCCCAGGGACTGTAGAATATGCCGACTTTATCTCTGCAGATGATTAAGACCCCATCCCCATTAGGGACACCTGTTGACCATGAATTGCAACCCATAATACTTAAGGACAGAATCTTGTTGGTTGACCAGTCCATGACATGCAACACTCTACTTGGCCCTTTGGCAAGACAGGCCCCCTCTGATCAATCAGCTGGTCATGTCAAGCCCTAGCATCTATATGATTGTTCCAACCATATTCCTCTTATGGCAAACCCCTAACTCTTATTATCATGTAGGTATTTACCAACCCCTCCGCAATAGCAGGATGTGACACAAGGTCAATTTATTAGCAGTGTTTAACAGTTTTCCTTCTCCTAGACTAGTTGCCATACCAAGGTTAAAGAGGTCAGTCTACACTACTATTTACCCATAGCCTGAGGGAGAATAGTTTGATGTATACCTTTCCCAAGGATATTAGTTCTGTGTGAAATGCAAACAGTATCTGTCAATCTTTTGTCTTTCTTTTCTTCTTTTCATCATCGATTGAAACAGATCAGCGTTATTGTTTTCAGGTTCCCATCCCCATCTCCTTCCCCTATCCTTTCCCTACACTTTCTTTCTTTCTTATTATATTTTTCTGTGTTGCATGTACTTTCATTTTTTATCATGAAAAAAGAATAGTCCATTATTTAGCTGAGGTGACCACACGCATGAGGAATAAAAATTCGGTGGATAAGCAACAGCAGATATTCAGGATTTACATTTTTGCATTTTATCTTGAACGATTTGGACGGTCTCTTTTTTACCCAGAAGGTGTTGCAAGATAATAACAGTCGTACAATTAGGGAACACGAGTATTATCCCAACTTAAGAAAATAATAAAGTATACTTTCAAGTAATATTCATACACTCCCATCTGTTTTGCCCGTCTGCGTTATGGCGGTCGTCGGCTTGTTTTAACCTGTCAACGAAGCACGTCAGGATATTTTTTTTTTTACACCAGTCAATATGTAAGAGCTGAGATTCGACACCATTATCTTGCAAAGTGTTCTCTCCTTTTTATTTTCATTATTTTCAATAGTGAATAAATAATAACGTTTATTTTACAGAATGATTTTTGTCTATGGCTACTTTATTATGCAAGGATCTGTCGATAATGCAACAGGCAATGTGCTTTGCGATGGAAGAAAAATAACGAAAGAAAAAAAGACAGAAAAAAAGAACAACAACAAAAAAAAAACCGGGAAAAGAAGGAAAAAAAAACCTTCGCCCTCTTGGTGAATGAGCAAACAGTGCGAGACTGTTAATGTATTAATTATGATAGAGTTTCCATTGCCGCTCATCGTTCATTGACTATTCATGAATTCTTTTCCTAATGTGTTGCCTTTTAATGGCGAAGATTTGTCGACCCTTGGGCCACCTTTTTTTTATTTTCAATATGGCTAACAGGTGGGATGCGAAGAGAACAAATTATCTAGTCACTCCCTCTCTAATGGTTACAAGTCTTTCATTCTTCGTCAATTCCACCATTCCTACTACGTCTCTCTCTATATATCTCTCTCTATCTCTGTCTCTCTCTCTGTCTGTCTGTCTCTCTCTATCTATCTTTTTCACATATACATATACACACATATATACCCTCTCTGTGTTTATGTCTCTCTCTCACGGATACATACATACACACATACTCTCTCTCTCCCCCTCTCTCTATCTATCTTTTTCACATACACATATACCCTCTCTGTGTTTCTGTCATTCTCTCGCACGGATACATACACACACACATACTCTGTCTCTCTCTGTCTCTGTCTCTCTGTCTCTCTCTCTCTCTATCTATCTATCTATCTATGTATCTTTTTCACATACACATATACACGCATATATACCCTCTCTGTGTTTCTGTCTCTCTCTCACGGATACATACACACACACACATTCCTATCTCTCTCTTTTCTCTCTCTCTCTCTATACACACACACATTCCTCTCTCTCTCTCTCTCTCTTTCTCTCTCTCTCTCTCTCTCTCTGTGTATGTGTGTGAGTGTGTATATATTTCTCTTCCACACGACAATACACTCTATCTCTCTCTGTATGTCCCTCTCTCTCTCTTTCTCTCCCTCTCTCACAAACACTTACTCTCTTTCCCCCCCCTTTTCTGAGTCTCATACACACACTCCCCCTCTCTCTATCTCTTTCTCCTTCGCACAGCAATAAACTGTCTTTCTCTCGTTCTCTCTCTTTCTTTCAAGCAACACCACTCTCTCTTCTCCCCCTCTCTCTCTCTCTCACACACACACACACACACACACACACACACACACACACACACACACGCACGCACGCACACACATACTCTGTCTTTCTATAGCTCTGTCTCCCTATTAAACTCTATGTCTCTGTCTCTTTTTAGATTTCTGAATTTACCACAGAAAACCCCCACACTCACATACTCACATATAAAATCACTTATTTCCGATACTAAAAACGCATTAGAGAAATAAAATAATAATATCTCGGCGTAAAACATTTGCCGTATTTGTTCTCGGATTGCATGAATAAATTTGCAAGGCAAACCTCATGGTGTTCAGTTGAAATCAACTTCGAGTATTACAAGGGTGAATCAAAAAGTAATACTATTTTATTAAGAACAGGTATAATTACCAACACAGGAACATGTATGATACATCAAAATGAAGCTGGTCCTCTGTGAATCACATCCCTACTTCTCCACATAGGTGAGTCAAAATGTAATGCCATTTTGTTTAGGAAAGGTATAATTACCAACACAGGAACATGCATCATACATCAAAATGAAGCTGGTCCTTTGTGAATCACATCCCTACTTCTACACATAGGTGGATCGAAAAGTAATGCCATTTTGTTTAGGACAGGTATGATTACCAACACAGGAATATGTATGATACATCAAAATGAAGCTGGTCTTCTGTGGATCACATCCCTACTTCTCCATATAATCCCCGTTTCTCTGAATAGCAGTACCTTCGAATGAGAGCATGTATCATCGCCCCTTAAAATTATGTTGACTGTTCTTTGAGCCATGAGCCGGCAAAGGGATACATGTTCTCATTTGCTAAAAATATTTTTTCTAAAGCTGAGATTAATATTTTTCAAAGACATCCCCATATAATACAATACTTGTTGAGTGTCTACTTTGTTGACCATTAAGAATGACTTCAATTCACATAATTTCTAGAGACATTATTGCAAATCTATTAATAATGGAGATTCGCTTCCGGTTTTTGGCTGTAACAAAAACTACGTCACTGCTTACGTCACATTACCAAAAATCGTCATAACATAGAATAAATACACTGAAAATTTGAACATGCAACATTAGACAGTCCTCATTGTTTTTTAAAACAAGTTTTAATAAATACATGACTGGTATTATTTATCTATATATAGTTTGTTTTATTTTAATACGTATTTAAAGTTTACATTTCAAATTGTTTTGTTTTTTAATCCCTTAATGAGTTTGATGATTTTACTTACTTAGGGTACAAACTCGCTAACATTGAATTTTTGACTCCCACCCCTCAGGCAATATTTTTTAAATATCTATTTTTACATCGCCCGGAGGTTTTTTAAAATTTATTTTGCTAGTAAAAAATAATTAAATTAACGGAACTATTATACAATTATCAATTAATAGTTATCTCCCTTGATAAATAAAAAAAAGTATCTGGGGCCGTATATAATCAAGGCATCAATATAAAATGTTTTTATCATCTACGTTAATGCGATCCCGCGTTATTGGTCGCAGAAAAAGTCTTGTCGCGACGTTCAGTTTTTGATTTAATTTTCAAACTATGACTAAAAAATAAATAAAATAAGTAAAGTTGGCGGAGAGGCCTTTACTCGATATCAACCTGACAGCGAGTGAGTCTATCCCCTTTTTCTAGCGCTAGACCAAGGGAATTATTGTTTTATTCTTCTGGGGTGGAGCGCGATACCAACCACCAGTTTCTTGCGTTATCGATCAGATCAGATTACCCAATCGGTGCTACACATCCGCTGAGTTGGCGGAGATCGGTATCGAACCCGGAACCTTGCGATTCCGAGGCGGTTGCGCGACCGATTGAGCTAAACCGGTACATATGCTTGAAAATCGCATTGGTTTGAAACTGACAGTTAACAAGCGCTGTTGACTTTATATCTTCGCAAACCTTAGATACATGTGCCCCATCAAATATATCAAGTAACTTTTACTAATAAATATTGCATAGTATATATATATATATACATATATATATATATATAGAGAGAGAGAGAGAGAAAGAGAGAGTCATCCACAGACACGTGTTTCGACTTATCAAGTCTCTTCAGTGTGGCTAGACATTTGTAAGCTATAGCCGGAATTGAAATCCGATCCGACACCTTAACCATTAGGCTGTCTTCACTTACAGAATGCGAAGGTGATTTTAACTGTTTTCATACACACATCGCTTTGTGTGTAAAGGCCGTCATAGAATCCGCCCAGAGTGATATATATATATATATATATATATATATATATATTATATATATAAAGAACGTTGGTTTGTTTTTGATTTTCTTTATTATGTCCAATATATCGGGTAGCGTCCATACTTTTTCAATGGCTTCAGTAGACAGATTGAAATTAATTTAAAAGATGAGACAAACATGAAAAAGACGTAATTTAGCCGTTGGCTCTCTGTTATAATGTTACGTTGCGATATGGTCACAGTACCGAAAGCGATATATGTTATATAGTGTATCATATTGATATCGCTGGTGTATATTGTCTACTTCGCTTAAACGTAGTAGTCGAAATCACAACACATGTGTATGGTAGAAACTTCTGACTTTATTTTTCCTCCTTCGGTTGTGCGTGGGTGGCGAGCGTTGAAAATGACTGCTGAAATGGGTTGGTGAGGCTGAAGGGGTGTCTATGTGGGTCTCAAAGCCCGTCGACGGACCGTAGCGGCTCACTTGTTCTCTGTTCCCAGTCATCTGTCTAACTGCCGTCCCTGCTATCTACTTACTTTTATCTATACAAACCGCCCACGCATTTTCTTTTGTTATACTTATCAGCGGAAAATATACTTCCGATTTCATTGTTCGCGTTAACCGGAAAAAGCCCTTTGTTATTTTTATCGTATTTTCTTTGTTTCGGTTTAAACGGAAAATCCTACTTCCGCCTGCACGATATGCAACAATAAATCGTGTGAGATAACCTGCTTGAAATTGAACACGGCATTACCTTACCATATTGTTCGAAATCCAGTTAGATATGATATCGTAAAAGTTAACTGCAACGCATTGGGAAAGTAACCAAAAACGTCCCCAATGACACACACACACCCATTATGCTGATGAGACTTAATAAAGTTGAAACGGCTGCTATACGATGTTCTACGTAGTAGGCAATGTTTGCTTGTCATGATTATTTTCATTAGTTATCAAATTTTATACGATATACGTATTGTAACTGCCTTCAAGCAAAAAAATATAAATAATAATAATAATAATAATAATAATAATAATAATATATATATATATATATATATATATATATATATATATATACATATATATATATATATATATAACTAGTCGCCGCGAGTTCAAATCCTGGACGTGGTAATTGCATTTCACTTAGCGCTAATACCCTTAGGAAAGGTATGAATTCTACTTTCCCTCCAGCTATGGGTAAATAGTATGGCAGACTGGGCTCTTTAACCATGGTTAGGCAACCGGTCTAGGAGAAAGAAAACTCTGAATTCAAATGTGTTAAACTCCACTTAAGAAATTGACCTTGTGTCACATCCTGCTCGGGCGGAGGGGTTGGTAATAATATATATATATATATATATATATATATATATATAGTAACTATTTCCCCAATCCATTCTTCACGTAGGATGTTACACAAGGTCACAAGTATGGGGTATCCAGCGAGGAACGAACTCACTCCTGTAGTAGTTATGGATCTACAAGAAAAGCTTACTAAACCAGTATTATTTACCTAACCCGTTCTTCGTGGTTAGAATGTGACACACATTCACAAGTATAGGGCATCCAGCGAGGATTGAACTCGCTATTCAGTAGTACTGTGCGTATTTACCGAACAAATTCTTCACGGTAGGATGTGAAAAAGAAGTCGAGAGTATGGAACTCGCTATTGCAGTAGTAATGGATCTGCGAAACTAGCATACTGACCATTACAAAAAGATGAGACGCTTGACCCGGTTGTGAAGCGTGTGTTACGTCGGCCGTGGCCACAGCTATCCCGTCCAGTACGAGAGGAACCGCGGGATCGGAGCACCGGTTCGCGTGCTCACTGGAACGAGCGGTGGTGCGAAGCTGCCTCCGCGTGAAATCTTCTAAACCGGATCCGCGACGGGGTCGCCACGGTATTACGGAAGGCGTCTCTTTTCGTTCTGCTGGAGCCTGTCATAGCGGTCGTCTGTCACTAGTAGCGGCGGCTGTTGCGTTCGGCGGGGCAGTTCGGCGGGGCGGTTCGCCGTCTCCGTTGGGCGTGGCTTGTCGTCGTTGCATACGCGGCGGCGTGCACGAACGGGCCAACCGACTTGACATCAGCGACAGGCGGGATTTTGCCGTCGCCGTCTTGTTTCGAACCCCCCGTGGAGCGTGAGACGAGGGAGCGTGAGACGAGGAATCGCTCGTAGACCACTTGACTTCATTTACGTCCAGAATATGGAAATAATTATGATTAAATGTTCTGAACCCATTCCCTTGTTAACAAAATATTCGAAACAAAATAGAATTGATAATATCTAATAAAACTGGCTGAGGTGTACGCCTACGCTTGCTTCAACGTCATGGTTTTTATCGCTTCTGGTTTTACAATATTTTATTTTCTCAACTTAAAATTATCACCCCATGTTCTTTTAATAAAAGGTTTGGTTAGTTGTTTAGTTGGTTAGGTTTAACGGCGTTTCAAACATTGTTGGGTTATTTTATGCCGAAGACGTTTTGTTTTATTCCTTCTTGATGATATTTAATTTTTTTCAAACACATTTTTTAAAGTCGTTTCTTTTATTTAACCCACATTTAGGATCTGAACAGGCACCACCACTGCTAGTCAGAATGGACCTGGGCGTAATGGTGATGAAAGGGTTATTCAACACTCCACAGAGCTAAGAATTGGAACCTCACCACCCGATGCAGTTAAGAGTCTGCCATAAGGCCAATAATGTTA
Organism: Doryteuthis pealeii; assembly: GCA_023376005.1. Classification (NCBI taxonomy): domain Eukaryota; kingdom Metazoa; phylum Mollusca; class Cephalopoda; order Myopsida; family Loliginidae; genus Doryteuthis; species Doryteuthis pealeii. The sequence goes on along the minus strand of CM042138.1, from coordinate 16,371,975 downwards.
GGGCAATCCTATAGGCGCTAGGACTTGACATGACCAGCCGACTGATCGGAACGGACCACTCCGACTGATTGTCTAGCTTAAGTAAGAGTCAAAGTGGAGTGATGCATGTCATAGACTGCTCGGCCACCAAGAATCTGTCCTTAAGCATCACAGATCATCACCAACGGCCAACAGGTTGTCCCATTTGGGGGATTTTACCCTTCTATTGAGGTGCAGTCGATGTATTTACTCTCCCAGCCGAGAGGCTGGTAAAAGAGTTGGTTTGATTTATTTATTTAATGGCTTTTTAATCTTCATGATTTATTTAAAATCAAACCCATCCTTGTAGAAGAACAGTAGTGATACTACATACACTTTAAGGATAAGAGAGTTCATACGTTTCCCCTGGGTATTCGCCCGAATGTGAACGTAATAGCGAAACTGAAGTTCGAACTCGCTTACTACAATACATCATCCCTGAACATCAACCGCTACGTCACATGGACTCCACCCTTCTTGAAAAGATAAAATCATTTTAAAGAAAATAGATTCATCAATTACAAAAGTAGAACGACTGGAGTTCGAACTCGCTTACTACAATATCATATTCCAGCACGTCAGTCACTAAGCCCAAAAATTGATCCCAAGGAACCATGTTACTGACATCCTAATTAAATGCGATCCAAATATGGACTCACCCTGTGGACAGGGGTCAGAATAAAATGAGTGTAGGCTTTTTAATGAAATAAGAACCCCTACAAAAAAGGAATATCCTGGGTATAGCACTAAACTGAATCGAATGGTGAGCCTCAGCATCTGGAATTCGAGCGTCTTTATTGGCGATTGAATCTATGCGGTCACGAAGAGTCTATAAAATTAAGTTGTAGCACCCAGCACACCTTGTATAAAAAATATATTCCAACAGTAACTGCTCTAACCATAAATCTTGGGTTTGTCTGCAAAAAAATCTCCTTGTCTCGCTCGGCATGTTTTCACTTTATCTAGCTCACTCAATACATATCTGGTTCATTTCTCTTCGTATTTATCCATCGGAGACAGCCCATATCTACCCCTTAATGTTATCTATCTCTCTATCTATCAATCTGACTCTTTTTTTCTGTCTCATCCGGGGGGGGGGGGGTCCAGTGTGCTTCAGCCACTGGACCGGGTTAAAGTACAATTATTAGCGTCGATCCCAGGGGGCTTTCCCCCAGGCAACATCTGTCCCCTTGACTTAAAGGGGCAGGGCTGGGTTTATTACCCAGTGCCTGAGGCGTCCTCCCCCTTGAGGGGGAACGTCAAGGGGATCGATGCAATTTTTGTTCTTTACCACCCATGAGCTTCGGCTTGTGGGTGGGCCCACGTTAAAACAAGGCCTTGTGCCCAGTCCATACAAGTGGTGTATGCGACAAATACACTCTATCTATCAATCTGTCTATCTAAATGTGTTCATATCCATTTAAACATCTATCAATCTAAATAGTTAGTTAGTTATCTATAATTTATTTATTTACCTATCTATCGATCTGTTTATCTATATATGAATCAATTTTCCTAACTGCCGTGGACACACGTCTTGGGTTTGTCTGCTTAAAACGAGCGATCAGTCTACTTGTCTACATGCTCGCCCGGCATATTTTCTATTTATCTACCTACCCCAGTCGATACATATCTGAAGATAAGGAATCACCACTTCATTGACTTTACTTTAGAGTGTTATTATCCGTTAAGGTTTCATCAAAGGTCAGACTTGTCGTCTGGGGTTTTAGAGGAGTAACCTTCCCAATTGGGCGGCCTCCTGTTGGCTGTGGTTGAGGATCCGCGATAATTAAGGAAGGAAGACTGCTGGTTGTGTAGTCCATGATATGCAACATTTGGCCCTTACTTAGGCTAGGCGGTCGGTCGAAGAGGCGCCCTCCGATCAATCGGCTGGTCACTTCAATCCCTAGCACCAGTATGATTATCCCAACTCTATTGCTCGTATGGCAAACAACCAACCCTTTTAATCATATATGTGCTAGTAGGCGCTGGCTGAGGGTCTTATTTTCCTGGGTATGACGTTAAGCTCTGATGGTATAGTACTAGTTCTGGTGCACTGGCGAATGTGGAGTACCCCTTCATCACACTTACTTCCAGGTCCACCGTGACTCGGAGTGGTAGCACCTTTTATGTTCACATATGTGGGTTAAATAGAACAGAATGAACATATGTATTTAAAAATGTGAGTACCCATCAAGAATGAAAAAAAAAATTCTTCAGCATAAAATGATCCAACAAGGGTTGACATACCGTAAAATCTAAAACCAACCAACCAACCATCAATGGGTCAAGTAGATATTATCCTTTTTATAACTCTTTAAAGAGACAGGTTAGCTGAGTCGGTAGAGCGTTCGGCTAGAAACCACAAGGTTCCTAGTTCGATACCGGCCTTCGCCAAATCAGCGTATGAGTAGCGCATGGATCTGTGCGGTAAAGTGACGAGCTGATGGTAAGTGTGGCGCTCAACCTAAGACGCCAAAACAATTTCCTTGGTCTAAGGCTAGTGAAAAGGGAATAGACACCCTCGTTGATTGGCTGATACCGACTTCAGGCCACCCCAACGACTTTACTTTATAACTCTTTATATTTTCAACATATATGGTATCACGTGTTCCTATTTGATAGAAATAATTTTTACACTGTTATTATTTTATGAAGTTGATATTGGATAAGTTTAATCACTTTTGAAACGCGTTTTGTTTATTTGTATTTTATTTATCCAAGTAAAACGCAATTTATTGAATATTTATGTTCTTTTGTTTAGAGTTTTAAAATTTACAATCAAATTATTTCATGTAAATAATTTACATCGACAGCTTGAAGAACTTTCTAGAAATCTCATTTGTAATCCGTGATTATTCTGTTTCAGATTTGTCTTTTTACAGTTTCTACTTTCTTACAATATGTCTTTTTACTTTTCTCATTCTTTCTTTCTTTGCTTTCCATAAGTCTTTCTATATTTTTACAACGACGGCAAGCATTACAACGCACACCTCCAGATATATATATATATATATATATATATATATATATATATATATATATATATATATATATATCTGTGTTTGTGTGTGTGTATGTGTGTGTGTGTGTGTGTGTGTGTGTGTGTGTGTTGAAAGATAAAATGAAAGGAAATGTTGTATAGATAAAAATTATTTATTGAAATGCTTACACACGTTTCGACGAAGAGTTTGACCTTGTATATATTGTATTCTATTTATTATTATTTTAAATACACAATAGAATATAATAATAATAATAATAATAATAATAATAATAATAATAATAATAATGACAAATATCTGGACCTTGCCAGAGAACTGAAAAAGTTATGGAATATGAAAGTGAAAGTTATACCAATTGTAGTTGGTGCACTTGGAACAGTCCCAAAAGGATTAGAAAAGGGCTTGGAAAGTTTGGATATCAGAGGAAGGATTGAAACCATTCAGAACACTGCACTGCTGCAATCTGCCAGAATACTCAGAAGAGTCCTGGAGATCTGAGGAGACTTGCTGTCACTCAGACTCCAGTGAAAGACCATCAGCTAACGCTGATGTGAAAACTCAAAAGGAGTAAAAAATAATAATAATAATAATAATAAACATTAGATTTAAGTATACAAAAAAGCGGTCATCTTCAGCGCAAGATATTTTGGTATCTAAAAAACAAACAAAAAACAAAAAACAAAAAAACAAAGAAAAAAAGAAACAAAAGAAAACACGGAATTTGTTTAAGCGTATGAATATTGATGTGGAAATCAATAACTTTGGCTTTTGATTGGTCAAGGAGTGCCAAAAGTGCGAAGAGTAAAAGCGAGAGAAGAAGTTTGGAGTCTTGCCTAAGTTTTCAAAGAAAATGGATGGAAGGAATCTAGGCTAATGTTGTATGTCCTATTCGAGGCCATTTACTTGCGTTAAAATAAAATAAATGAGCTCTGAAAAAAAAAAACAAAAAAAAAAAAACACGCGTCTTGTGTTCATTAATTGAAAACTAACAAGGGACGTAAGGATGGACAGAATCTTAGAAGATCCCAAGTGGTTCCAGACCCTTAGAAGAACAGATATTATACCAGCTAAACAATAGACCCAGCTAGCTAGCTACTCCGACAAAAAATAGCAGATACCCAGATAGACAGCCGTTATCCTCGGTGAGTTTCGAGATTAATATAAATATATTGCATCATGCTACTCCTATGAAAGAATTCCATCTGATATATGCTCCCAAAAACCCGGTAGAGATCTCTAAAATTGACTTTCACCGCCTGCATAAAGTAATTATCGTCTGCTATTTACAGATTTTATCTCTCTGGTGATCGTAATATATTTATAGATGTATGTATTTAGCAGTTAAAACACTGCTCCTTGATGGCAGCGTTCGATGGCCGAAAGGTAGTTGTTGTGTTTAGCCACACTGATGAGACGTGAAGCGTCGAAACACGATGCATGTGGATGACTTTTTATATATTATATTATATTATATTATATTATATTATATTATATTATAACTGGCGCCCGTGGTGTAATGGTTAGAGTAATAGGAAATGGACTCGTCGACCCGAGTTCAATTCCTGGACGAAGCTGTTTGCATTTCACATGGCGCTAATACTATTGGGAAAGCTATGAATCCGATTCTCCCTTCAGCTATGGGTAAATAGCAGGGCAGACTGGGCTCTTTAATCATGGCTAGGTAACCAGTCTAGAAGGAAAACTCTGAATTCAAACCTGTTAAACTCCGCTTAAGAAATTGACCTTGTGTCACATCCTGCTCGTGTGGAGGGTTTGGTATATATATATATATATATATATATATATATATATATATATATATATATATATATACAGGGTCCCAGAAGTCGCGCACCATGTATGAAAATACATATAAAAAGTATAAAAAGACATGAATATCAATTTTATTCATCATAATCATAATAGATGCTCAAATTGTTCACCCTCTCCATTGATACATACATCAATTCTCTTTATAAAAGTTGCACAAGATGGACTTTGTACGGATGAAATTACTGTGTCTTAAGAATACGATGTACTGATGATTTGCTAATCGTAAGCTCCTGGCTTATTTTCCATACTGATTTCACGGGGCCATAGTTGATGTTGCTTCATCAGTTGCACTCTTTCGTCGACCACATCTGTCGCGGTCAGCAACTGAGCCAGTTTCTTGGAAACGTTTTATCAAACGGCAGACAGTGGTATGGTTCAATGGTTTTTTTCTCGCTCGGGATGAGTGCGGTTGAATTCTTCAGCTACAGAGCGGTATGTAGCCCCATCTCTTCCTAACATAAAAAACAATTTAACTCTTTCTTTTATTGTTAATTTCTCACCTATATCCAATAAAATCTGAAAAAAAAAAAATTATATGATGTGCGACTTCTGGGACACCCTATATATATATATATATATATATATATATATATATATATATATATATATATATATAATTGGTCCGGAATGTGTAAAAACAATAATCACATTCATTGAGTTTTTTCGACGAATTAGTAAATAAACATGAAAAACAGAAGAAATTTTTTTTTTCATTTTTTAATTTGTTCCATCTTTTTTATCATCTTCAAATTCATAAATATCATAAATATTTTCTGGGTGATACATTTTCACTGATTTCTAATCTCACTAGCTTTTGTAAACCGGAAGTTAAACCGACATAAGCGAATATTTAGATACATATTGTTATTGTCATTTTAAAACAAAACTACTACAAATAGGGCAGTTGATACGGTTTATCTTAGTTTTTAAAATTTAAATATATTCTAATTTTTTTCATGTTTATTTGAGCATTCTTCAAAAACACATTACATTTTTTCTCATATATATATTAGAAGCATACGCGAAATCTTGGAATACACTCACGGAGCCAATAGCCATCGACAACATAGTTAAACAGAGTCGCATAATTGCATACAATTAGGTGCTAGAGTAGGTAATATGATTATTTACATTAAAATACCACGAAACCTGTTACAATACCCCCTGATATATATATCTGTGGGAGTATTGTAACATATATATATATATATAATATATATATATATATATATATATATATATATATATATAAAAGTAATTGGTAATTTGCTTGAAGCATTTGCTTGAAGTATGTTATAATATATTAATGATTTGAAGGTAATTACAATGCGTATAAAAAATAAAAACAAAAAGATGTTATTTTTGTCTTATCGATTTCAAAGTAGACACTTCATCCTCAGAGGTGTATATCATCTTCAGAGGTGAATATCATTTCTGATATTCACCTCTGAAGATGAAGTTTCTACTTTGAAATCGATAAGACAAATATAACATCTTTTTGTTTTTATTTTTTATACGCATTGTAATTGCCTTCAAATCATTAATATATTATAATACATATATATATATATATCCTGTCGTGCCATAATTCATCCAAAAAGTGCGATATACATATCAGTTTAAAATAAACGAGAAATTCTGGTGAAGCCAGCTAGTGTAGTGGTTAGAATGTCCGCCTGTCAGCCTGACAGGTAGGGTTCGAATCACGCACAAAGCACTACCCTGTCTATAGCTCTGCTGATGAGGCATAATAGGCTGAAATGTACATACAGAGATCTACTTTTTCTCGGTTTGTTTACGCTTTACATTTAAATCGATATGCACGCCTAATTCATTTAATTATAATTACTTAATTAACAAATTAGGTATGACTTTAATTAATCATATAATCTCCCACAAATCGTCGGGCTTCGCCATTTCAAACACATTGTTTGACCACTTCATATATATATATATATATATATATATATATATATATATATATATATGTGTGTGTGGGGGGTATTGTAATAGAAGTTTCGTGGTATATGAATTACTGTATTACCTACTCTAGCACCTGATTACATTTCTTTATTTAAATAGACATTTTGGGCATACTTACATTTGTATGTGAGATTTAGAACATCTGCAGTCTAGTTCCGCTTCTCATTCTCATTTTAATTTATACATATATATATATATATATATATATATATATATATATATATATATATATATAAATTGGGTGTGTGTGAGTGTTTGGGAGTGTCTGTGTGTTTGAGCGCGCGCGTGTGTAGCGCATTACTTATTCTAACGCGTAATTACATCGCCTCCTTTGAAGTATTCCTCAGAGGCATGGATACGGCAATCTTACAAAGTCTACTTCTCCCAACGGCTACGGGAGAATTATAAATTATTGATACGCGTACCGGTACAAGTTGCACTCTAATTTCGCAAGCCATTTCTATTGATCTCAGTCTTCACAAGATTACTAAGGATTTTTAGCAAACTAACCTGAGCTTAACAAGTGTCTACCGATACAAATCCAGACAACACTGACCAGATTACGTAGTGAGATGTTACCACAGTGTTCACGGGCTATTTCTGGTAATATCCATTGATGTACGGTACATCCACGCCTTGAAGGAGCATTAGTATAATGAAATATATTGGATAAAGTGGACAATCATCATCTGTAATTTGAAGTGCAGGTACAAAATTATTCCGGTTGTGGGTAGTTAACCTGGCGTAGTCGCTAACGTCCTGGGCGACAGCATCGTTGTAAGCGAGTTCGAATTCTAGTCGTACTATTGAATTCATTTGGACTAATACCCTTGGGAAAGGTATGGTTCTCTTATTCTCCCAGCTATGGGTTAGATTGTACAACTATAATTCTTCAACAAGGATAGCTGTGGGAGGAAATAGCCCACGAAGTTTTATATGCCAGTCAACAAAGAAACCACACCAAACTAAGTTTATCAAGGGCAATCCTTGAGGGATAGTAGCTAATGTGTTGGACTGCGGCATCGTTATAAGCGAGTTCGAACTCTACTTGTACTATTAAATTCATTTGGAATATTACGTGTTGCGTGAGGTGAAGTGTATTTCCCTCTAGTAAAGTAGTGACTTTTGGTATGTGTCCTGTCACCTCTTTTGGTAGGAGTGGTTGGGTCGCTGAGGAGGCATAAATCCGTGGCAAATGCTCTCAGAGGGTAATTAATTTTTTCGGCTAAGTGAACCATTTGTCCGTGTCAGTCTGAACGGCGATGCTAGCAACGGGGGAGATTTGAAGACCAGACCATTTGAGGATCCGAAAAAAATTAATTGGGTAAAAGGTATGGTTCCCATATTCCCCCAGCTATGGTTAAATATTACTATTACAATTCTACGACAAAGATGACTATAGCATCAAGTATCCCACGAATTTTGATATGCCATTAAACAACAACAACAATAAAAAAAAAGTTTATCCGTGGTAATCCTCGTGGTTAAGTAGGCAACGTGTTGGACTGCAACATCACAGTAAGCGAGTTTGAACTCTATTCGTGCTATTTCTCAAAATATAGCCTAGTGGATAAAGGAGCTAGTTTAAGACTGTTTTAGGTGATAGTTATCTCTAGACGACAGGTTCAATCCTGGTCAATCCTGGTCAAGCAGTAACATAGAGTAATAATTAACACAGCTTAACACATGTACCCCAGGTATGGTTAGCAAAATGAGAACAGGATACCTCCGTGGACTGAAGAAAGGGTTAGGTTTAAAGTTCCGTGATGGCTCCCGGTTACGACAAGAAGGTTCCCGAGTCCGAGAAGGTTCCCGAGTCCGACAAGAAATACCTGAAGAGGGCCGGAGGGCACATCGGCCAAAACGTTGTACAGATAACAATGAAGATAAGGACAATAGTCCGAATAATCCAAATAATACCTTCTATTCGTGCTACTGGGTTAACTTTCGGATGAATGACCTTGGGAAATGTTTGACCCCCTATATCCTCAACTAAGTGTTAGATACGGCTCTACTGTTCTTATGTAATGTTAGATTTGTCAGTGAATAATCTACGAAGATTGTTATGTCATAAGATAAAGAAACTAAACCAAAATATGCAGTTCAACCGAAAATAAAATTGTAGTATATATTTCAGTTAAAATTTTACTGTTACTGAAATAAGAAAGTATTTAAAAAAATTAAGAATTAAAAAAATCAACAATGCGAAATCCATGAAGTTAGAACATATTTTTATTTATTCATATAAAAGTGAATAGACGTAGAGTAGAAAAAAAAAGAATGGGAAAAAACAAACAACGAACAAATCTTTATCTTATTTCATTTCCTTTTGAATATTTACATACAAACTTGAACATTCTAGTAAATTAGTATGAAAGTGTATCAAATGGGACAATATTTAAAGACAAGAAGTAGATAAAAAATGTCAGAAGGATAAGTAAGATTATTTAATAATCAAAATGACGGCATTTCTCATAATTGTATAATGAGAACAATGCAAAAACACGCTCTCTCTCTCTCTCTCTCTCTCTCTCTCTCTCTCTCTCTCTATCTATCTATCTCTCTCTCTCTCTCTTTCTCTGATTTAGTTTGTTTGTTTTACGCCCTATCAACACTTTCCGGGGTATTTAATGCCGAATCAAATCATTTTGATAAGAGTTTATATAAAAGAGTTTTATAATTTGCTTGAAGCATTGTGTATATATTGGTTAGGAGGTTGATTTAGAAGGGTATTACAATGCAGGTGTAAAGAAAAAAATAATAATACGGTAACAATGATGTTGTGTGTAAACCTGTATTTAATTCTTCAATTTTCGAGATAATATCTCTTTTTCAAAAGATCACTGGAACTGAAGCAGTCTAGTTATGTCATTTCTTTTTAAGTGAATTTTTTTTGTTGAAAATGATGGTATTTTTATATAACTGTATTCTCGTGTTGTATGTTTACGTGAATGCGGGGTTTTTTGTACTTGCACGTATGTTGTCATGCGCGTGTCCATGAAAATGCGTGTTGGTTGTGACTGTATCATAGTGCGGGATTGCACGTGCATATATGTATGTGCGTATTAAAGAGCGTATTTGTGTTTGGTGGCCATGGTGATGTATGTTTATATGTTTCAAATTCTTAATACCCTCCAATTTGTATAAACAATGTTCATTAACTTCATTTGGTTTGCTTTTGTTCGGTTTGATTTGTTTACTGGTAAAATAACCCTGTTGATTATTAAATGCCAAAAACTGTTAGAGTGGGAGATAAAAGTTGGTACTCAAGTTTCCTTTAATGGTATACTTTTTGTAGATATATTTGTGGATGTATTTTATACCTGCTTAAGAATGTTCGGTACATTTCTATTTCTCTCAGGAAGGGTAAAATGTCATCCATGTTAGTGTTCTCAAAGATATCCCTCGTACTATTTGCGTTGAAATTCAATAAGAAAACTCCACACTCCATGAGGAAATGTTTGACAGTATAGAGTGTTTTGAATGTTCCACACCGTAGTTGATCCTCCTGCCTGAGCTTAAAATGTGCATAAGCCTCGTATGTCCAAATGCGCAGCCGAACCAGTATTACTTATTTTTTACTGGACTTTCTCTATCCCGGCTTCCAATTTCCTACTGTTAGCTTAATTGAAAATAATTTGTTCGTTGCACTACTCTTCCAACATTATTGTCATTTTTGCTTGATAATAATTTTTGATTTGGTATTCTAGATCTGTATATGGGATCTTGAAATTTTCAAAACTTTGTATACACCTTTTTACCCCTCTCTACATCTCTTTGTGCAGAGCGTGGTTTAATGGTTAAAGTCATGGCAAATGAACTCGTCGCCCCGAGTTCAAATCCTGGATGTGATAATTGCATTTCACTTAGCGCTAATACCCTTGGGAAAGGTATGAATCCTACTCTCCCTCCAGCTATGGATACACAGTAGGGCAGACTGGGCTCTTTAACATTGGTTAGACAACCGGTCTAGGAGAAGGAAAACTCTGAATTCAAACTTGATGAACTCCGCTTAAGAAATTGACCTTGTGTCTCATCCTGCTCATGCGGAGGGGTTGGTAAATATGTATATCTCTTTGTGTACCATATTAACTCTTAAGTTCTTCTAACATGTTTCGTCACGTGGGTTACTGTCTTTCTTTCGAGTCGGCATTGTCCCTCTCTCTTCTTCGGGGTTGTCTGCTTGTCTGCGTTCCGTCTGCGTTCCAATTATATCAAGGAACACGGAGACATTTTTCCATGTGTACAAAATTTTATTTGCATTGCCTTGTATACCCCGAATACAATATCAACCCACCGACGAGGAAAATCAACTCAGAGACGGAATCACACGTCTCCCCGTGTAGAGCGCTAGCTCAACTCTAACAGAACCTGATCACGAGACTCTCTAAACCGATGTAATACCCACTCCAGATGAACTCGTGGTGAAATTTTGTCAATCCAAATCTAACGGCAACACTGTTGAAAATTACAGTAATTTCAAAATGTAAACTACGATTCCTTACAAAAATTATAGGCTATGTGTATCCACTATGTAACATGTATGTATGTGTGTGTGTGTGTGTCTGTGTGTGTGTCTGTGTGTGTGTGTGCGTGTGTATTTGAGCGTCTATTCAGCCACCCTCTTCTACACGGACAGGATGTGACGAAAGGTCAACATTTCAGTGCAGATTAGAATTCAAGATGAACTGGAGGTGAAACATTGTCAATCAAACCTTAACAGGAAGAATTATAGTAATTTTAAAATCTAAAATACAATTCCTTACGAAAATGATAGGCTATGCCTATCCACTTAGTAACATGAATGTGTGTATATGTGTGTCAGTGTTTGTCTAGTCAACCCCTCAGTCACTGGCAGGATGTGACGAAAGGTCAAGAGTGCTGTTTAGAATTCAGTTTTCATTATCTTAGAATTGTTGCCTTACCAAGTCTAAAGAATCCAATCTATCCAACCACCATGTCGGCTGGAGCGTTAGAATACATCGACTGCACCTCTGCAGAGGGGTAAGACTCATCCAATGGGGCAACCTGTTGGCTGTGGGTGGCGAACAGTGATGCTTAAGTATAGAACCCAGGTGGATGAGCAGTTCATGACTTGCAATACTACACTTTGGCCCTATATTGGGCTAGACGGGCGGTCGGAGAGGCCCCCTCCGATCAATCGGCTGGTCACGTCAAGCCCTAGCACCTATATGATTTTCCCAACCCAATTGCCCTTGTGGTAAGCCCCAACCCCTTTTTATCATATGGGTGCTAGAAAGCGGTGACTGAGGGTATACATGTCCTGGGAATAAAAATTCTATCTGATGGTGAGGTTCCAGTTTTGGAGGTTTGAGGAATGTGGAGCACCCCATCGCTCCCTAGTCCACTCTAACCCGGAGTGGTAGTACCTGTTAGGGTCCCATCTATGGGTTAAATAGAAAAACATCAGTTGATAAACAAAATGTGTTATCCATTATAAATGAATTTATTTCAAAACTTTGTCGGCATTAAATGACCCACCGAGGTTTATATGCCGTAAAACAAAACAAACCAAACCAATCTGTCCAAATTAAGTTTTGACACGAAGCTTGATAATTTCGATTATTTGGATTATTCGGACTATTGTCATAATCTTCATTGTTATATACATAACGTTTCAACCGACAAGAAATACCTGAAGAAGGACGGAGAACATATCCACCGAATCGTTGTGTATATAATAATGAAAATGAAGCCAATAGCCCGAATAATCCAAATAATACAATTTATTCTCTATTTATGACTCTTGTTCTTAATACTGGTCTATTTAGTACATTGCATTACTCATTAAAGTTTTATTTCTTTAGTTAATGGCATATTCAACCTTTCTGGGTTATTTAATGCTAAAACCAACCTTTGAAGAATCACAATGGTGGTTCACTCCTTTCTCAATAGCATTAGTTTGAAGTGAAACGCAAACTGTTTATTCCAGAAATTGAACTCACCGTGTCCAATTCCTACCACGATAACCGCTACGCCACGCACCTCCGCGTTTGATGAGATGTGTGTGTGTGTGTGTGTGTGTGTGTGTTGTGTGCTAAGAAAAATCGATATTCCCATCCTTTTGTGGTACTATAACAATGGCATTACTCATTAGTCTGTGGTGTGCAATAATTGTATTTATAATGTCACAATGAATTTTATACATAAAGGTGCGATGATTACAGACACTTTGATGTAATGGTTATAGTGAGAAGATTGTACGTGATCATCTTGATAGATCATTGGGAGATGAAAATGAAAACCATACAAATTATTATATTCTCTCTAATGTCTCTTTTTGGTCTAAGAATGATGGCGGTGAGTCAAAAAGTAATGCCATTTTGATTAGGACATGTATAATTACCAACACAGGAACATGTATCATACATCAAAATGAGGCTGGCCCTCTATGGATCATATCCCTACTTCTCCACGGAGGTGAGTCAAAAATAAATGCCATTTTGTTTAGGACAAGTATAATTACCAACACAGGAACATGTATCATACATCAAAATGAAGCTGGCCCTCTGTGGATTACATCCATACTTCTCCACGTAGGTGAGTCAAAAAGTAATGCCATCTTGTTTAGGACAGGTATAATTACCAACACAGGAATATGTATCATACATAAAAATGAAGCTGATCCTCTGTGGATCACATTCCTACTTCTTCACATAGTTTATCTCACTAGCAATGTTCCAACTTCGAATGAGAGCATGTATCCCTGCCCCGAAAAATTCTGTTGACTGTTGTTTGAGCCACTTCTCGTCACTGGAATAAATTTTACCTCTCAAACCCTCTTTCATGGGGCCGAAGAGAGGCAAACCTTATTTCAGTGACGAGGAAGTGAAATCTGTAGTGAATAAGTGGTTCAACATAATTCACGGGGCAGGGAAATATACACTCATTGGAAGGTGGAACAATGCTATTGAGAAAACCGATGACTATGTGGAGAGGTAGGGATGTGTCCACTGAGGACCAGGTTCCTTTTGATGCATGTTCCTGTGTTGGTAATTATAGCTGTCCTAAATAAAATGGCATTATTTTTTTACCCACCGTCGTAGTATACTGAGCTGGAATGATTTTCTATACTATATACTTATCACATGGCTGGATTACGTAGGTGAACGTCATTCAGTATCATAAGAGAAAAAGTCTTCAAACTTTTTTTAAAAAAAGGGAAAAAGCTGGCGAAATTCAGCAAAGATTATTACAGATGCGGATTACTAGGTATGTGATTACTTATATCCTGTAGTAAACTTCTTAAACCCTACTAAAGAATTGACCTTGTGTCAGATCTTGTTCGTGATGAGGTAGTTGGGTGTGTATCAGTCTCATTTTTTGGTTTCAACTGACGTTTATTTCTCTTGCATCTTTGACTTATATATGTTTTTCTTTTGTTAGAGTTGATCCATAAATAGCCGTAAACTACAATTACAAAAAATAATTTAAAATAAATATACAAACAATTTCGACATAAGGAAAAAGGAAAACCTAATTAGAATTGCACTTACCAAAACTAATTTCCCCTGGGCTGGTATTAACGATGATATCTTGATATTTTTAGCATCTTAAATAACTTTCTTTTAAGCGGTTTTTACAGACGTTTTGTATTATTATAATTAATACTTAAATCAAGGGGGACAACTTCTCGTGGTTACAGGGTTAATACATAAAATAAAATGAACCTAGTATACTGAGCTATTCTAGTCGTGATGGCTCCCGAATACGACAAGAAGTTCCCGAGTTCGAAAAAAGAAGTTTTTCCGAGTCCGAGAAGGTTCCGGGAGTCCGACAAGAAATACCTGAAGAAGGCCGGAGGGTATATCGACCGAAACGTTGTACAATAACAATGAAGATGGGACAATAGACCGAATAACGCAGATAATACTGGTGGTTTTCTTCTAAACGAAAAAATGTTAGAGAGTTCAAATCCGAATTGAGACCTCGATGTTTATTTTTTTAAAACAAGCAATATAATTAGTAAAGAAAAAACGGCTTACGCGGTTATGCTACCCATTTCATAGATATCTGAATATACCCATGATACCCTTATATAATATATATAATATATATATATATATATTATATATATTATATTATGAAAGTTAACCCCTTGTTGGTTGAGCTCTCTGGGGTAA
>CM042138.1:16343492-16356792 GCA_023376005.1 Doryteuthis pealeii | reverse complement strand
TCCTCCATGATTTTATTTTTATTCAAACCCCAATTATTAATAAAATTATTTTTACATTATTAATACTGTTGACCATATCTACCTATTATTAACATGCAATTGTATTTATATATACAACAAAATAGAGATTTACAGTAATGAATGGGAAGGCCTAATTTGCATATTGATATTAAAAAATTGATTTTAATAAATATATACTTAGTATTATTGATTTTCTAATTGTTTGGTTTTATCTATTGAATATGAGCAAAAATCTCTTCAATAAATCTTAAAAGAAATTCCTTAACAAGAAGAAATAACTAATATTATTCTTTACTTCCTATTTTAACTAAACAGTTTAATTAGGAAAATTTACCAATGAAAGACGGGAGTAACGGAAAATGATGGAAGAGTTAGTTTCAAAGTTGTTCTATTTTTCAATCATACCCCCTCTGTTCAAAATATTTTTATCTACATTCTTATTCAGTTTCATTAGCCTTTCTAATTTAATATGATATTTTATTATAAAATTTAACTAAAATACTTGCACCCGGAGGGTGCATATATTTCCTAGTATATATAAGAAACAGTGGCCATCCTATTTAACCCGTACCTGAGAGGATGGGGGGTGTCATACCTTTCACAAAGGTATTAGTCCAAAAGCATGATGATCAATTCAAGTTTTCTGAAAGCGAATTGCATAACTGGAGTTTGAACTTGCTTGCTAAGATCTTACAGTCTAACAAGTTAGTCACTACAGCACAGGGACTGTATACCCTGCAAGAGGGTGAAAACGACTCTCCGCTCCCCGAAAAGGAGAGTCTTGCGTCTGAGGTTTAACCGAATTTGATGTTGAGGCTCCGGTCCTGGAGCTCTGAGAAGTGTAGAATGCTACTTCATTGTCATTATTTCCTGGTCCATACTGACCCAGAATTGTGGTCTCATTAGTGGATTAGTTTTAAAATTATTAGGAGTGCTTGATAGCATATGAGTGTGAGTAAATTATTTGTACTAATAATTACTTGAATCTATACTTGTTTACTAAGGATTATAGATGAGTTATTACCTATATGAACTTATCTTATGTGATCACCTTACATGACACAGCAAAAAAAAAATGCCGGTTACAATAATTACATTCTTTTATCTTATTTCAAACTGCTATTAACTCAGAGGGTGATACTATTTGATAATATTTGAGCTTGAAGTTTCTGATCATATCCCAACCAATTATTTCTCTATTACTGAAACTATTAGGCCGACTATATCAACTCCGACTCATACCCCTGCTAGTTCCATAATAATAATAATAATAATAATAATAATAATAATAATAATACGCATTGAAATAATTAATGGAGGGAATTGCCGTGTTTGAGTGATGAAATTTGATAGCACTATAAAATAATATTTTCTCAGAAGAAAATATTTCCCCGGGGAAATCAGAGTATGCACCACCGATGTGCCCTTCTCTACTCCTGATAAACTGAAACAATCAATTGAGAGAGAGAGAGAGGGGGGGTGAAGAGAGAATAAAGAAAATGGTTTATTCCCAATTAGGGAACGAACAAAACAAATCCCAGTGGAATCAACGGAAAGGGTTGTCATTGGATTTTTAAAAATTTCTTTTTTATTGTTTAAATCCGGTCAGTTCATGAATAACAGTTAACATCAAAAAAGGTAAAAAAATGCTAAATATTCGGAGAGAGAGAGAGAGAGAGAGAGAGAGAGAGAGAGAGAGAGAGAGAGAGAGAGATGAAAGAAAACATAATCATTAAAATCATCATTATCATCAAGTCATGCAAGTAGCACGAATATCCATGACAATCTCTTGCTAACCGTCCCTTTAATTCATCGCTCTCGAAGGTCCTACAAAAGACAGGTAAAGATGTTAGGTATTCACACAGAGAGAGAGAGAGAGAGAGAGAGAGAGAGAGAGAGAGAGAGAGAGAGAGAGAATATGGAGAGAGAGAGAGAAAAAATAGAAAGAGAGAGAGAGAGAGGGGGAGATTTTTATGTATTGACATATATATTGAACTGTTCGTATAGTTTTTTAAGCAAATAAAAGACACACACACACACACTTAAATACACACACACACACACACACACACACACACACACACACACACATATATATATATATTATATATATATATATATATATATAACTCAAGCGTAAACGCAACGCTCTCTCTATAAGGAATGGGGCACTCTGTGACGGCCTTTACACACAAAGCGATGTGTGTATTAAAACAGTTAAAATCCCCTTCCCATTCTGTAAGTGAAGACAGCCTAATGATTAAGGTGCCGGACTGACGCCCAACCGACCGGATTTCAATTACGGCTGTAGGTAGCTTACAAAATGTCTAGCCACACTGAAGAGACTTGATAAGTCGAAGCACGTGTCTGTGGATGACCCTATATATATTGTATATATATAAAGATAATCTACTGAGTCAGACGAACCTACCATTAGTTTCGCATAAAGCTCTTCAGGGCTAGAATCTGACTTATATATGTATAATATATATATAATATATATATATATATATATTATATATATATATATATATATATATATATATATATATATATATATTATATATATATACCAGTATGCTTTTTATGTGTGTATTTACCCAACCTCTGCTGACCATGATTCGACACATACAATTTTCCCTCTCGTAATCTGGTCAGCTAAACAGACTTTCCCAACCATTTACCCATGGGAGAATAGTTCTATGTGCCACAACTAATCTAAACTTAGTAAATAACTAGTTAAATAGATAATTCTCTAATAGGTCGGTCTCTGGCAAAAGTTTCAACGCCAAAAAGAAATCGGAAAAAAATGGACACCGGCATCTTCACTTTCATTCAATCCATGTACACGTATTTATCTCCCTTTAATTATCTTTTTATTTACAGTTTAAATTCACATTCAACTATTCTTTCTATTCTAATTATATGATTTGCAAACAATACGGTCTTATTCACCGAATTACCATATACGTTTCTCGCTAGACGCTAAACTTTACGTTTCTCTTTATGTCCGTGTGTCCTTCAAGTCAATGTCATTTTTCTCTTGATTTACACATTATCACCTCCGCCCATTGTTAATAAGATTAAATGAAAACAGAGGTGAATATAGGAGGAATAGAAAATGAGAGAGAGAGAGAGAGAGAGAGAGAAAGAGAGAGAGAGAGAGAGAGAGAGAGAGAGGGGGGGAGGAAGGGAGAGCTGATCGGAAATGTCCTAGTGATCATCAGGATGTGCACGCTACTTAAGGCGTTGCGTGATATGGTTTCCTTAGTGACTTTGTCGACATCCTTTCCGTGTAGCCAAAGGTGACAATCGCCATGTTTGCACTTAGAGAACCACTTGGATGGTATAAAAAGACGTAAAAAAGTATATATATATATATATATATATATATATATATATATAGAAGTACGATGAGGAAATTAATCCGGCAGTATGTGGAGACAATTTTTAAAGAAAACAAACAAAATAACCAATAATAACATTTTATCACACATTCAATAGATACTGAACATCTTTCATCTTTTACTCATACAAATATTCAATGTCCTGAAAAAGGTTCTAATTATTAAAAAAAAAAACGAAATACTTAAGTATCGGAAGAGTTTCCATTGTTCATGACATCCTGTGTTTGTTTTCTTCTTTAGAAATTTTCTCCACACACACAACACACACAACACACACACACACATATATAATATATATATATAATATATATATTATATATATATATATATATATATATATAAAAGGAAAAGTTGACTTACCGGTGAATTTTGGTCACGATGGTTAGCAAGTGTGGAATTCAGAGGGGTAAGTCAGCGATATAAACAAATACAAAGTGCTCAATACTAAGTAGAGCAGATTTATTATAAAATGGGTACAAGAGATAACCTACTTGAGTTTCACTGTAAGGATATTCAGGGTTAAATCTACTGAATTAATCGAGACACCGATTAATGGCAGTCGATTTCACGTGTGTGGTCATTGAATGCAATGACAACACACGTGAAATATCGACTGCTATTAATCGGTGTCTCGATTAATTCAGTGGTTTAACCCTGAAGATCCTTATGGTGAAACTCGAATATATATATATATATATATATATATATATATATATATATATATATATGCTGGACTAGTAATCTAGACGTATCTACGTGTAGATTACTAGGTCATGTGATAATCGATGGCATGAAACTCGGAGACGCGAGTTATTACGCAGCCTTACATTTTTATGAGTTATAATATATATATATATATATATATATATATATATATATATATATCTTCGTTTTCGTTTCCTAAAAGTAACAATGAACGCAAAGATGAAGAAATGCCAAGAAGTTCGAAGGCCAAGGAAACAAACCAGAAGAATCGATAACCAAACCAAATACCCAAAAAAGAGAATAGATGACCCGATCGAACATCGTAGGGGATGAGTACAATAGGATAAAATGGTGAACATTAGTAAGAGACTATAAAACACAATGATGTCGAAGGGTTTTCGAAATTCTCTGTATCGCTGTGATCTCTAACCTAACACAAACTATTACTTTCTTGATAGACTGCTTCAAAGAAAGACCAACAGGGTCAACAGACTAGGATTATATCTGATACATCTGAGAACAGATCAACTGACAAGGATTAAATCTGATACATCTTTCTACTTTGAGGACAGAGCAACAGATATGGATTATATATGATATATCTTTCTACTTCAAGGGCAGATCAACTGACAGGGATGAAAACTGATACTACATCTTTCTACTTTAAGAAAGGATCAAACTTTATACCACAAATAATATCCACTGTGGAACTGCATTCAATTACAGATCTAAAATCGTGTAAGATTCAAGGTTATAATAATGTTATAACTTGTTGAAATAATATTGTTATAACTTATTGAAACGAAACAAACTCCGACAAGGGTGTTAAATATATAACAAGATAGACTTTAATACAGGCACATGGAAACGAAACATAAATAGGAATGCATGATACATAGTAGAGAATACAAATAAGATATAATAAAAGGACACATTCATGAATGGAAATACAATATTTAGGTATAAAAGAGATACCTAAATGTACATATAAAATATAGGAGTTAAAGATAGTCCATATGGTTGAAGTCACTTACTGACTTAGTCCGTACGTGTGGGGGGAGGCCCCCACGAGGGTGGGGAGTAGTCACAAATGTTTAACCCATGTTTCCAGGTCCCAGAAGAAGGAGAAAAGAGAGTGAGAGAGTTTGAATCCAGCGCTTAAATACTACAGATCTCCCTGGTGGTCGGCACGGAAACCCGGCGGGAAGATAACTCTTCCAGACAAAAGGGCAGACAATCCCAACAATGGCAACTCGAATCGTATCAATGGGACAGTCCATTTCTACTCTACAAATTCATTAAATGAATGATTTTGAGATCGACTTATACACGGGCCTACACAGTATTTTGATTGTGACTCCTGCTTAACGACAGCATTTTTTCTCTATTTCATAAAACCCTCTTATCGGAAGATTAATTTAATCTCTTTCTTGTATGAGCGCAAAGACAGTTACCTTCAAAGTTTGTTGTAGAACCGTTACATAGCTCATTAGAAACCTTCAACTATAAATTCAATAATCTTAACGAAATGAAAAAAAAATGTCAATAATGAACGCTCCCATAACACACATTAAATTAAACTATCAGGTTGTTACAAAAATAATAGCCGAATGAAGTGCTCGGTTTTGAAATGTCATTTTAACATAGAATTTATTGTTTATTTCAGGTGAACTTTTGCATATATAATAATTAATGTGTGCTCAAAAATATAATTTAATTTATTTTCAGATAGACAGTATTTTTGATAAATAGGGTCCTTCAAAGATGAACATGCCTAAACATGACCTTCGCCTTCTTTACAGAGTATTGGTAAAGTGGAATCAAGCATCGAGCACACTTCAAACCGCCAAAGTTGTTGGTGCTCATTGAGCTCGTGAGGAACCCCTTTATTGAGCCTTTTCACCTTTCCAATACTCATTAAATGGCGGGAAACTGTTGTAATGTTGACACCAAGTGTCTGAGACATTACTCTGATACTTTGTCGTAGATTTTGCTCAACAACTGCCTGCCATTGTTCATTGTCAAGACTGCATGTCCATCCTCTACCTTTTTCATTTTCAAGACTCTCAACTCCACCGCGGAATTTCTGGAACCACCTTCGTACAGTCCGATCACTTGTGGACTCATCTCCCCATGCTTTGTTGATATTGGCAGCAGTTTCGGAGGCATTGTGCCCAAGCTTGAACTCATGCAACATAAGAAGGCAAAGTCACCTGAAATAAACAACAAATTTTATGTTAAAATGACATTTTATTTTCCGATTTGCGGTACTCATTTTCTCATAGAAAAGACCCGTAAGCTTTTTTTTCTATTCATAACTTCGGTCTTTTATCTCTTTATTTATACTCTAATTAGTACACAAAATGACCAACTTGCAAAAAAGTTACGCCCCCAACATAAGGGGGGGGGGCAATATTAGGTGACCCGAAAAAATCAGAAAGTTTTGAAATAAAATAAATAATGCATTTTAAAGTCCATTCATTGATAAATAAACACTGAAAATTTCATTAAAATCTGATAATTCCTTGATTTTTGGTAAATTATTTTCTGTAAATTCATTTTGTCAAAAACGCATGAATTTTGGATATACGTAATTCACACCTTTAGTTTTTGTTTTTTATTTATACTTTATTTAGCTTCAATTTTATTTAACCCCTCCGATATTTTGCACCCCAAAAAGGGGGTGGGGTCAGCGTTAAGTGATCGGAAAAGATCAGTAAATTTTGAAATGAAATAACAACCTAATATCATTCTACAGCCGACAGTCTGCATTACATTTCATCTGGAAGATTGTCTTTGTTGTACAACAGTTTTTTTTTTTAACCCTGTGACAAAGGACACGGGGCGAGTGGCGGAGTTGGGGACCGTGGAATTAAGAATTCCCTACCCGCAAGGACTAAACGCGTCTGTATATGTCTGTCCTGTGCGATGGGGGTGTATAGCGAGTGACACGAGATTGAACTAGTAACCTCCTGATCATGAGTGGTGGAATGGCCGTCACCCCTGTTAGCTGAAGTAGTGCGGCCACTGAGAGAAATAAATGCCGAAGGCGAGTTCTCTGAGGAAGAATGTCTTTTTCAGCGGAGAGAACGGTGTGTCGTGTTTCGATCTGAAAGTGAGGTGAACTTTTGACGAATTGTGTAAGAACTACTGGAAGTGTTGCCGGCAGAATACTTTTATCAGTTGAAGAAATTGATTATTACGGTCGTCACTTGAAACTAACAACTAGAAACCCATTATGCAAAAAAAAAAGTATTATAGCTTTGATTCTTTATTTCCTGGAACGCACAAGTTCTTGCTATTTTAACCACTTACCCACCAGATGCTCAAGTGCCAAACTCACCCAACAACCATGTGCAAAGACTGCAAACAATACCTAGCATCCTTTACATGTAAAAAAAAAGGAAAGAAAAGAAATATTATATGTATTTACCCAACCCGACCGCGACACAAGCTCAAATTTTCAGTAGTGTTAACAAACTAGAATTCAGAGTTTTATTTCTCCGGGTAGGGATATGGCCCACGGTAATCAATGTGGTGGTGTTATATAGCCACATTGACATCGCTAATTGGTGTGTGTGTGTGTGCGTGTGTGTGTGTGTGTGTGTGTGTGTGTGTGTGTGAGAGAGAGAGAGAGAGAGAGAGAGAGAGAGAGAGAGAGTTCTCAGATAGTTATTAGAGAGAGAGAGACAGATTAGAGACTTACTTGGTGAGAAGATCTTACTTGCTTCTTGCTGATCCTTCTACCTTCTCTTCCATCTGCACAAATTGTTGTCTAGTTGGGTTGACTTCTAAATTCTTCTTAACCAAGGGAGTTGAGTTCTTCTTAGGGCTGTTTCTTTTGACTAAGGGCTGATTTGGTCATTGCAATTTATTAACTAGACATTTTCCAAAGCTTTTATTTAACTAGCCCACGATTCCTATTCCCCGCGCGGTGAGACTAGCCTCATGGCACGTCTTAACTCTTCGAAGGCCTGGCTGAATCTTAATGCTCTCACCTCTCACTCTTCCTTCCTCCCCTTCGCCACGTATCATTCCTTGTCCAATCAAAAACAATGCCACGCGTCTTTGCTGACATCATTATTCAAATCTTTCCGTTACTGATCACCCACCACTCAAACTTTTCCATAACTAATCACTCAGACCACCAGCATGGTTCCACGTCATTACCATTGTGTCACATCTCCAAGACTGGTTACCAAACCAAGGTTAAAGAGCACAGTCTGTCTAACTATTTACCCATACTTAACTTAATACAAAAGAATAAAGTCTCTGACGAAGCTGACAGATAAAATGAATTCTGAGAGGACTAGACGACGGATTGTTTATTATGTATCAAAAGAAATCAAAATCCTGACAACAGAAAATGTCTACATTATCTGTTCACAGCCCTTTGGTCAGTTCAATGGACACTCTTTATGTAGACGCACCAAAGAAGGCAAGTGGGCTCCCGATCTGCAGGCTACGTTCTGATCTGATAAAATCTTCTTTTTTTTCAACTCTTGACACTAACAATAATTGATTTCTTTTTCGAATTATCAATGAGAAATACTGAAAAGAGTTTCTTTGAAGGTTCGTTGTGTTTTTTTAACCGTCGATGGTCAGCGCTGTCGAGTTATTGTTAAAAGAAAGTTTACATCATACAAATGCCAAGAGAGTCTGGTACAGAGACTGATCCCAAATCTACTAATAGAATAAAGAGAAAGAAAGAGAAAGAAAGAAAGAGAAAGAAAGAGAGAGAAAGAGTAAGAAAGAGAGAGAGAGAGAGAGAGAGAAAGAGAGAGAGAGAAAAGAAAAGAGTGAGATAAAGAAGGGGAGAGAGAGAGAGATATCTGATCTTTTGACAAGACAACAGGAATTGTCATTTTGCAGACATATGTATCCTCCCTCGGGATCGCCTTCTTCTGTTATAAAGTGGCATCCTGACATGTCTGGACTTCAGTTTCATAGAAAATGTTTCAAATAATGATGACAAGATATGTTTAGGCTGGCACTACTAATATTCCACTCTCAAGGAGTTGAAAAAAAAAGGCTATCGCACGGGAGAAACTCTCTGGATGTACGTTTTCTAAAAAAAGTAAATTCGTTGACAGGTCATATCATTTAGAATTTGAAATGTTTCTAAATAATGGTTTGGTAATAACGAACAACTAGCAGGACCTGTGGCTTAACCACAGTATGATTATTTATTACAACGTTTAATATATTTAAGAGCTACTGCAATCAATATGTAAAAAGCATAATCTTGATTTAACTCTCATTTTTTTTTCTTTACTTTTCATTGTTTGATTAAAACATATGAGCGTTATCACTTCCGTGCGCTCACCCCTCTCTACATTTTCTGTGCCATATTTATGTCTTATTTTTCTGTGTATTATGTCCTTTTTTAACTTTCCTTTATAATAAAAGCGGAATGGTCCATTATTTAACTGATGTGACACATTTTTATATATATATATGTATATATATATATAATTATTATATTATAAATTATTAAAATAATCAGATGAAATTGAAATAATGATAATCATAATAGTAGGAAAAATGTAAAAATATTCCGTACACAGGGATTTTTTTTACGGCCTTCATCAGAGCGAATTTTTATTTTTTGAGAAAAAAAAAATTCACTCTGATGAAGGTCGTAAAAAAATCTCTGTGTACGGAATATTTTTACATTTTTCCTACTATTATTATTATCATTATTTCAATTTTATCTGATTATTTTAATAATAATAATAGCGTAATCCGTATACATTTGATTTTTCCTCATATATATTATATATATAATATCAATTTGAAATAAATGAGACTTAAAACCCAGTTATATTGGGTATTATGAGTATTTATTTCAACATGCGTGGGTGGAAGACTGGGTTGAAATATAATAGGGAATAGGTTAAAAAGCATATGGATCTTTGAAAGGTTTTGTTATTGTTCAACAATGCGCTCTCTGATACAATTAAAGGAATCTATTCATTGATGGCACGTAATGTTATCTTTTGTGTGATTCTAGTCCAATCAGCGATGAGTGCAATTTAAATGGGGACCTGAAAATCTACTTAGTTTACTTCAACGGAATCTCACGTGTGCTAATATATGCACCGTAGCTTGTTTACAATGCTGAAAATCATTAATAAAAAAAATTAACCGAACCGTTTCTATACACACATTTATAAGGATATCCAATTAAATATTTAAAAAAAATGTGTGAATATATTATTTTCCTGTTGAGTTTTATCCCCGTCTTTCAATAGCTGTGGTTTTCAGATTTTTTTAATCGCCAGTCCCTTCTATTATAGCAATACTCCACTTTGGCCCTATCTTGAGCTAGACGGGCGGTCGGAGAGGCCCCCTCCGATCAATCGGCTGGTCACGCCAAGCCCTAGCACCTATATGATTTTCCCAAACCCTATTGCTCTTATGGCAAGCCCCAACCCCTTTTTATCATATGGGTGCTAGAAAGCGGTGGCTGTGGGTCTACATGTCATGGGAATGACGTTAAACTCTATCTGATGGTGAGGTTCCAGTTCTGGAGGTTTGGGGAATGTGGAGCACCCCTTCATCACAATTGCTCCCTGGTCCACTCTGACCCGGAGTGGTAGTACCTGTTAGGGTCCCATCTATGGGTTAAATAGAAAAATGTAATTATAAAATAATTGTATTATTCATTAATTGATTTATTTCAAAACTTTATCGGCATTAAATGACCCACTGAGGTTGATATGCCGTAAAACAAAACAAACAAACAATGCTGAAAATCATTAAAAAAAATTACCAAACGGTTTCTATACACACGCATGTATAAGGATATCCAATTAGATATTAAAGAAATGTGTGAATATAGCATGTTCCTGTTGAGTTTTATCCCCGTCTTTCAATAGCAGTGGTTTTCATATGTTTTTGAATCGCCAGCCCCTTCTATTATAAGCTTTATCTTGTGGACCAATATATAAAAATATATGAAAATATGAAATCTAATGGATCTATTGTTAATTAAGAAGAAAAATAGAACGTGTCATCTGGTAAATTTTGCGGTTCCGGTGGATGACAGGGTAAAAAGACTAGATTAGATTTTAAAATATCATAAAGTGAATAGGTTGATATTCTAGGCAAAACAAGACATTAGGTTTATAAGTTCCCAAAAATTCACACGGAATTGTTCGATTTGACACATAGCCTTGTAAATAAGGGAGTTAGGTTAAGACAGTTCTAAGTGACTTATCTCTAGACTGCAGGTTCAATCTTGGTCAGGGGCAGCAGTAACAGAATAATAATTAACTCCTGTACCCCAGAGAACAGGATACCCCCATGGACTGGATAAAGGGTTAGGTTTAAAGTTCGGTGATGGATTACGACAAGAAGGTTCCCTAGTTCGAAAAGAAATACCTGAAGAATTCCGGAGGGCACATCGGCTGAAAACGTTGTACAAATAACAATGAAGATGAGGATAATAGTCCAAATAATTCTAGTGTAAAATGAAAATATAGAAAAAACCATGAACATGAACGTGAATATCAATTGCAGTTTGTGCATTCGAAAAGGCCCCCAAGTCTGGAGTAAATGGAAATCAGAAGAATTAGGACCATTCAGACAATAGCATTGTTAAGATCAACTAGAATAGCAAGAAGCCCTGGAGACGTTAGAAGATTTGTTGCCACTCAGACTTCTTTGAAAGACCATCATGTAACGTGGGAAAAACTTGCAAGGAGTTAAATGATAATAAAAACAAACACAATTAGAGCAACATCAGTCCAGTTGAAATAGAATAACAACTTAAAGAAAGTCTTAAATTTGATGGAAAAATAATTGAAGTGGTATTAATTTGTGTTATACACGAATATTAATTCATGTTGGGAAAGCCGAGGAGCAGTTTCTTTGAAAAAAAAGATGTTTTTCAGCAAATGTTCATATTTTT
Source organism: Doryteuthis pealeii (assembly GCA_023376005.1). Lineage (NCBI taxonomy): Eukaryota > Metazoa > Mollusca > Cephalopoda > Myopsida > Loliginidae > Doryteuthis > Doryteuthis pealeii. Next base: position 16,344,744 of record CM042138.1, on the reverse strand, counting down.
TTTATTTGTTAATGATTCTAAAACAAAAGAAAAACTGAGTAAAAAACAATTCAACTTTTTCAACGATCCTCATATATATATATATATATATATATATATATATATATATATATATATATATAAATATTTTTTTGAAGGCAAAAATGCAAATTTATGTTGAAAAACATATTTATTTAATTTTTTTTTTCTTATTTTTTTTTACTCTTAATATTTTCGGACAAGGTCCATCTTCATAGAGTTGAAAAGTTTCCATCTGTGTTTGTTAAAATCAACTGTGGTATTATTTCGTTGAATCTTCTAATGGAAATTTAAAAATTCGTCAAAGATCGTAAAATTCCATTAAATCCCGTGTTGTGTTGTGTTTTGCGGGAAGTTTTGAAAATCATTTCAGATGTATTTTTTTAATACTATAAAAATAATAAGGATCTGCTCGGGGATATTGAAATAATTTTTTTTTTTAATTTTCATAGTGTGTTTGAAGCATTAATCAAAAAGTAATAAGATATTTTTGAAGGCAAAATAATGCAAATTTATGTGAAAAACATATTTATTCAATTTTTTAAAAACCTTTTTTTCTCCTTTTTTTTACTCTTAATATTTTCGGACATATATTATATATATATATATATATATATATATATATATATATATTCGCTTTTTTTGTGCCTAACAAGCTACTTTAAAAACTTTTTTAAAGCATTCTAAAACCATCTTTTTGAAAAAATAAATTTCTGACGTTGACCAGAAAATCTACTGCTGAAACATTTGCCTTAGTAAACATAAAGATAGGCTCACGAGGGCTTATGTATCCACGGTAGCAATGCTGAAAATAATTTAGAAAATCACTACTACGTTTGTATACACAAGTATGTATCAGCACATCCAATTAAACGTTAAATATGTGTGAATATGTAATATTCATGTAGCGTTTAATCTGCCTTTCATTACCAGTGGTTTTTAATTTTTTTAACCAGGAATCCTTTCGATTACAAGCTAACCGGTACCATTATAATATGTGGCCTAACTTTTGAATGTAGCCTACGAAATCATGTCTCTCTTATAGTATGTGTCCTACCATAAAAAAACATATTAAGGTTATAATAACTGCTAATCCTAACCCGTAATCCTATTTCAGAATTTTAGAATTTTTTAGAATTAAATAGATCTCTAATTCGTGATTCATTATGGATAAATTCTTTTTTAAATTATTCTTAATTACTATATACAACTTAGGACTGAATTGCATTTTTTT
>CM042138.1:16328492-16338492 GCA_023376005.1 Doryteuthis pealeii | reverse complement strand
ATTTATGAATGCCGTGTTGTTTTTAATCTTATTCAGTAAAACTAATAGATCAGGTGGGCCTCTATCTTTAACTTCAATTAGAATACATATTATATATATATATATATATATTATATATATATATATATATATATATATATATATAAAGATTTTTGAAGGCAATTTACAATGCAATATGTGTTGAAAATTATATTTATTTAACTTTTGTTTTTTTTTCAAAACTAAATATTTTCGGAAAGTAAAATTCCATCCTCAGAGTTATTGAAAGTATTAGGTGTTTTTTTATAGTACTTATCCCACGGCGATATTGTAATCATCTGTTGTTTAAGAAGTTGAGGAACGCCGTATATTTGACATTTTTTTTTCTTTTTCGGTTACTTCCGTGATGTTAATTCGGCTCGGCTGCTCCCGTGCGCGTGGAGATTGTTCGAAATTCTTTTAATTTTTACTATAAATATAGCCTTGCTCGGCATAGTGAAATAAAGTTTTTTTCATAGTATCTTAAAAATATTTATAGTATAGAAATCTGTTTCGACCCTTTATTGAAGTGGTCTTCATCAAGAGCGAGATGTGTATGATAGAGAGACGGTGTGAGTGAACCGTTATAAGACGAAAGTGGTACAAACGAAACGTTCAAGTTCGGAGCCGGATTTTTTTTTTTTTTTTTTTTAAATGCATATTCTGTTTTGAAAATAAAATGAAATAAATTTTATTTTATTTTATTAAATCAGAAGCATTATAATCCACTCTTGATGAAGACTACTTCAATAAAGGGTCGAAACAGATTTCTGTCAGCGAATTATAACATCATGTGTTTGATTTTTCTAAAATATTTATTTCACACTGTCGGATTCACTTCCATTCACTTTTTTATATATATATATATATATATATATATATATATATATATATATATATATATATATATATGTGTGTGTGTGTGTGTATGTAGTGTGTGTGTGATTAGTATAATGTTATTTGAAATTGAAACTATATCTAAAAAATAGGACTGAAAAATAATGCTGACATGTTGAAATTAATAATCCATTCGTCTAACAGGTTTCGCCTAAAGGCTTTTTAAGATTCTAGAAAATTGATTTTAAAATGATAACAGGATGTTATGAGGTAAATAACCATAACACAAGATGTGAACGCCGGTTGCTTGGCGATTTAGATTTTAAATTTTCAAACCTATTTCTTTTGTGATTACTATTATTTATGTACGGTATTACTAAATATTATTTTTTTAAAGATGATAATGTATATATATATATATATATATATATATATATATATATATATATATATATAATCTTTGAAAAATGTATGCATCCAACTATTTCCCCTCCAACTATGGGTAATTAGTAAGAGAGACGCTCTACTAAAATATTGATCACTCTTATATTATTTATAATCCCGACTTATTCGAGTAATTATTACGACTAACTTGATAATATATTACCCCAATAGTTTATCCTCTTATCATATATATATATATATATATATATGTGTGTGTGTGTGTGTGTGTGTGTGTGTGTGTTTTGTATAATAATATCTAGGGAGAGATACATATATATTAATATACGTATATACAGATGCACACACACACATACACATGTATATATATATATATATATATATACAAGTTTTGTTGAACTGTACAGACAATTCCTCTCGGACAATTCTTTGGTTGATCCGTTCCAATTTTCGGGCCATCCTTCTGTTGTCGGAGTGTAACTGGTATAACAGTCCACCAAAGGTTTCAAAACGAGCGCTTTCGGCAATACAATTTGCCATCCTCAGGTAGGAAACGATGGTATGATTTCGTGTCTCGTTTTTAAAGAGAACGAGTAGTAGCAAGGAATTAAAAGTGGGAGGTAATAACCATTGGTAGTAGGAGGTTGTAGGAATGGTAGTGGTTCGAGCGAGCGTTGCAGTAGTGATTTTTTTACACCAGAAGGATGGTCCGAAAATTGGAACGGATCAACCAAAGACTTGTCCGACAGGAATTGTCTGTACAGTTCAACAAAACTTGTATAAAAGAAAAAATGCTGCCAAAATACACTATATATATATATATATATATATATATATATATATATATAATAAAAAGAAAAAGGACTCCGAAATAGTGTAATAAATTGTTTGACCTTGCAAGAATAATTTCTATTTACCTGACATAAAATAGTTTTAAATCAATGCAGTCACATGTTCCTGACGAATGCTACGAATTAATTCAAAATGTTGACATTAGAAAAGTATAAAATGTTTGATTTACACATATGCTATTTTGAATTAAAGACATCTTATCAATTTTAATTTCGAACTTATAACAACTGGTAATCGTTTTAAGTTGTTAGCTTTTGAACATTGTAATTAATTTTAAAAGATAATGTATTCTATTTGACTCCATTAAGATATCTGATTGTCTGACAGAGTATGATTTTGAGAGGGATGTGTGAAATTGTTATCAGTTTAAACTAGGTATTTAAAAAAATGGAGGTAAAATTAGTTCGACTATTTTCAAATAGAATATCTGTAGTGTCCTTAGAGATACAATCTCCTCTTGTAAATTATCACTCAGGTTAAATAACCTGTTCAGCATCTTAAAAATAAGAAAAAATGCTAGATCATTCCGCGTATTCTCTAAGTGTAAGGAATTTTAAAACAGTTGCTTCAGTGCAGAAAAAAAAAGGTTTTTATTTACATGGAATTCTGTCCAAAATGAATGAAGACTGACTCGCTTACGTATCGTGAAGTATTTTATGTACTGAAAAACGAAACCAGTAACATTTTGAAAGTGAATTTTTATTTTTTACATCATGAGAAAGCAAGTCTAAATTGCAGCAATGATAAGCATACATTTTGTGAAGCCCTAAATTCACAGGAGTTGCTCTGCTTTTCAGCCTTGGTTTGTTTTATGGCACATCAACCTCGGTGGGTCATTTAATGGCGACAAAGATTTTTAAATAAATTCATTCTTAATAGTGGATACTCAGTTTTTTATTAACACATTTTTTTTATTTAACCCATAGATGGGACTCTAACAGGTACTACCACTCCGGGTCAGAGTGGACCAGGGAGCAATGGTGATGAAAGGGTGCTCCATATTCCCCAAACCTCCAGAACTGGAACCTCACCATCAGATAGAGTTTAACGTCATTCTCAGGACATGTAGACACACGGCCACCGCCTTCTAGCACCCATATGATAACAGGGTTGGGGCTTGTCATAAGGACAATAGGGTTGGGAAAATCATATAGGTGCTAGGGCTTGACGTGATCAGCCGATTGATTGGATGGGGGCTTCTCCGACCGCCCGTCTAGCCCAAGATAGGTCCAAAGTGGTGTATTGCTATAATAGAAGGGGCTGGCGATTCAAAAAATACTCAGTTTTTTATTAACACATTTTTTTTATTTAACCCATAGATGGGACTCTAACAGGTACTACCACTCCGGGTCAGAGTGGACCTAGGAGCAATGTTGATGTAGGGGGCTCCACATTCCTCAAACCTTCAAAACTGGAACTTCACCATCAGATAGAGTTTAACGTCAATCCCAGGACACTAAGACCCTCATCCATCGTCTTCTAGCACCCATGTGATAAAAAGGGTTTTGCTATAAGGGCCATAGGGCTTGACGTGAACAGCCTATTTATCGGAAAGGGGTCTCTCCGACCGCCCGTCTAGCCTAAGTAAAGGCCAAAGTGGAGTGTTGCATATCATGGACTACTCAGCCACCTGGTTTCAATTCTTGTAGAGGTGCAGTCGGTGTATTCTAACGCCCCAACCGACAGGACAGCTGATTTTTCTGTTGATTAAACCACACTGTAAATCAAAGATTGTCAGAATCTCCATAAATATTGAAAACACAGTATGATAATTTAATTATTCCAATGTTTGATATAAGGGTTTTATAATTTGTTTGAAGCATTGTGTATATATTGGTTTGGAGGTTGATTTTGAAGGCTATCGCAATGCAGGTGTAAAGAAAAAATAAGGTAACAATGGTGTTGTTTGTTAACCTGTGATTTATTCTTAATATTAATATTTCGAGATAAAATCTCTTCTTTAAAAGAACACTGGAACTGAAGTGGTTGTCGTCTTGCTATGACATTTTTTTTAGGTAAATGAACATTTTTTTTGAAAATGGTACAGATGGTATTTTCTTAATAACTGTCAAAGTCTACACGCATTTTCATGCACACGCGCATAGCAACATACGCACACGTACAAACAAAAAAGCGCATTCCCGTAAACATGCAACACGAGAATACAGTTATGAAAAAAATACCATACGTAACATTTTCAAAAAAAATTAATTTACCTAAAAAATGCTATAGCAAGACAACTACTTCAGTTCCAGTGTTCTTCTTTTGAAGAAGAGATTTTATCTCGAAATATTAATATTAAGAATAAATCACAGGTTAACAAACAACATCATTGTTACCTTATTTTTTATTTACACCTGCATTGTGATAGCCTTCAAAATCAACCTCCAAACCAATGTTTACTTAAATACTAATCTTCATTTCTCTGAATGTTTGAGATGAGGCTTGAAGATTAGTATTATTAGTGTTATTCGGACTATTGTCCCGATCTTCATTGTTATACATAGGTGAAATATGCCGCCCACTGAAAGTAAGACTAGAAGAACATCGTAAAGCAGTGGTCCGAGGAGAAATAGAAAAGTCGGGTATGGCTGACCATATATGGAATGAAAAGGGAAACCATCTGCCCTTATGGGATGAAGTTAGAATAATAGATAGAGAAGAACATTGGAAGAGAAGACGCATAAAAGAATCAGCACATATGATAGGCTGTACTGGGCTGTTAAGTAGACCTAGCATAGAAATGAATACAATATGGGAACCCATAATTAAGAAGGCTAGATCAGATTGAGGAGGAGAGAAAAAAAGAAAAAAAAAAGAAAGAAAAAAACACAATATGAGTCTAGGTAAAAAATCATACATAAGTAAAATAGGTAGATATTCTAGCTAAATCAAGACATTAGGTTTATAAGTTCCCAAAATTCACACTCGATTGTCCAATTGGACACATGGCCGATTGGATTAGGCAGTTGGGTTAAAAGACAGTTCTAAGTGATAGTTATATCTGGTTCCCGGGTTCAATCCTGAGTGAAAGCAGTTAGAAAAATAATTAATTAGCACAACTCCTACCCCAGCTATGGTTAGCGGAATGAGAACAGGATACCCCCGTGGAATAAATAAAGTTCAAAATTCCGTAATGGCTCCCGAATACGACAAGAAAGTTCCAGAGTTCGAAAAGAAGGTTCCCGAGTCCGAGTAGGTTCCCGAGTCCGACAAGAGATACCTGAAGAAGGCCGGAGGTTATATTGGCCAAAACGTTGTACAAAGAATATGGGGACAATAGTCCGAATAACACCAATAATATTAATCTTCATTTAACTCTTTCTCACGCTTTTTTTCTTTCCTTCCTTTCATTTATTCATTATGTTCGACATTATGTTCATTATGTCAAAAACTTTTGACTCTTAAATACTCATTCATAGAATGCAGTTTTTTTTTTTGCTCACATCAGAAACTGTTATTTTAATGCAAACAACTTGAAAACGTCAACATGGAGGGCATTCTGTCCTTTTTCAGGGAAATAAAATTATACCATAGAATATAGACATGAACTTAATCAATACTATACAACATGATCCCTAATGGTGCTAACACATTGTTAAAACCAATTACTTCAAAAGTATAAAAATAATACACAACATATATTACTTCCCAACCGATAGGCATGACACAACCCCACACAGGTTGATATGTCGTTAAAATCAATAAACCAACCAACCAACCAACCATCATTATGTTCGATTGAAACATGTTAGCGTAATCGTTTCCGGTAGCTACACTCTCTTTCTCCTTCTCTCTCTCTCTCTCTCTCTCTCTCTCTCTCTCTCTCTCTCTCTCTCTCTCTCTCTTTGTATTTTTTCTCTCTTAATTCATTTTTCTGTGTCGCATGTATTTTTCTTGCCTTTCTTTATTTCTAATAAAAACAGAATGGTCTATTGTTTAACTGAGGTGACGACACTCATAAGAAATAAAAATTCGGCAGATAAACAACACCAAATAATCAGGATTTACATTTGTGCCTTTCATCTTGGTCGATTTCATTTTTAACCAGAGAGTATAGCAAGTTGATAACGGTCGTACAATTAAGGAACACGAGTATTAATAAATAGATTTTGCACAATAAGCTTTTTTTGCTCTATAGAAACTGAATGCACATTAGAAAATCTTATTTCATCAAAAAACGCTGGAGACTTTTGCACACCTGTTATTAACATCATGTCTGACTCTACTCCTTTCTACTTTATTTTTTTCAACAAGAAAACATCACGAAGAATTCTATTCAATATGAAAGAAAAACTTGCTGAATTCACCCCCTCCGGTTTCATGGCGTCACCCCTTCTTGCGTCCAGAAGCCAACAGCGACGCACAAGCATAACTAAAACTCTCCAAGGAAAAAGCCGAGTATATTGTGCTGATTTTTTTCTTCTTCTTCTTTTAAAAATTTTTTTTTTTTTTTGATCGGCTAATCGACGTTCAAAAGTTGATCACGACACTGTGATCTTAAAGAGACATCAGTTCAAAGATTGTCGGTTTGATATTATCTCGCCGCTACACAAGACATCGTCAACGAGTACAGATTTCCATTGAACTTCAATTCATAGATGGACAATTATATCATTAAGTTATATTCAGTGCCTGTCTGGACATTGTAGAAAAGGGCAATAATACAGAGTGTAAACTCTGTTAGTTGGGAAATGTTTGCACATGATCTGAATTTACAATAGTGTATGTTTGGTAAACAGGTATTTCTATACGCTCCGTGATAGGTCATCAATGATAGAATGAAGGGATGAGGAGTTTAAATTCAAAAATCACTGACCGTGTGTTCGATCCGCACAGACAGAATTATTCGTTATTGTCGATTGCCTGACCTGGTTAAAATCAATATATAAATAAACTAACGCGTGCAAGAGAACTTAACCATCTGAACTTATAATGTGCTGACTGTTTATTATAGATCGGTTGGTTGGTTGGTTGGATTTTTACGGGGTTTTGCCCCATTTGGGTTATTTTATGCCGAAGACGTTTTGTTTTAACAATTCAATAATACAGCTGTACTCTGTTTAAACAGTTGACCTTATGCCACACCCTGCCCGTAGCAGATGGGCTGGGTAAATACGTAGAATATAAATCTGTAGTGGAAGTAAGATTTAAATATTCTTATCAGTTGGGAGGCTCAAAGTAACCTTCCAGCGTGGGTACATAGGTATACATAAATTACTCCGACGAAGAAGTTATAAGATAATAACAAACATAGACTTTAATTTGTGAGCACGTGAGAAATACACACAGGACAGGTATTCATATACTCATTACAAGGTACAAGATAGATATACAGAACAGATACATAAACACATTATAAGAACTAGCAAATATATGCACCCTCCGGGTGCCAGTATTTAAGTTTTAATATAATAAGATATCATATTAAATTAGAAAGGCTAATGAAACTGAATAAGAATACAGATGAAAAGATTTTGAACAGAGGGGGTATGATTGAAAAATAGAACAACTTTGAAACTAACTCTTCCCTCATTTTCCGTTACTCCCGTCTTTCATTGGTAAATTTTCCTATTTTAACTGTTTAGTTAAAATAGGAAGTAAAGAATAATATTAGTTATTTCTTCTTGTTAAGGGATTTCTTTTAAGATTTATTGAAGAGATTTTTGCTCATATTCAATAAGATAAAACCAAACAATTAGAAATCAATATTACTAAGCATATATTTATTAAAATAAACTTTTTAAGATCAATATGCAAATTAGCCTTCCCATTCACACTGTTAACTGCTATTTTGTTGTATATATAAATACAATTGCATGTTATTAGTATGTAGATATGGTCAACAGTATTAATAATCTAAAACAATTTTTATTAATAACTGAGGTCTAAATAAAAATAAAATCATGGAGAATGTGATGTAAATAACAAAGGGAATTGTGACTTGTATAGTAATATAGTTTCGGTTACAGACAGATAAACACACAATCTCCATTATAATAAGATGTAGGACTGCGTCCTAAGGAAGTGATACAGACTTTCTAAAGGAATGTCATTTACTGATAGTTGTTTGGGGGGTAAAGTGCCCCACTTAATTAGCAGAGGCCCAACGCGCCTAAACCATGTGATGTTGCTGGCCTGAGAAAAAGAGAGAATTAGAATTCCCGGGCTACTACTTAAATACTCTAGCCCTCTACTGGCGAAAAGCTGGCAGCAAGGGAAGATATGATCCGTTATGTTGGGAACTGTTACATAATCTATGCGGTTGCATAAGATTACTGTCAATTCCCTGTAATTCTAAAGGGATGGCCCTTTTCATATCACGGGCGGGACTTTCCGTGGAATAGTACAGAAAGCTCGCGAAATATGTGAAGTCACGTGGGACCTGGTTAGGTCTTCAGTTTTCAGTTGGACGTCAGGCAGTGAACGTCCTGCCTTACTGTAACTCACTCTGCATACGCGCGCTATGTTAGTCAGATATTTAGTTACATGAAATGTATAGTTAAAGAAATAAAAGCTTAAGAAAAATAAGATGGTCTTGTGATTAATGGGTGTCTTGGTAACAGGACTGATTGGAAGAAGAAATGAGTTAAGTGCGACCGACCAAGACGAAGTCCCCAAGAGAAGTCCAGACGAAGAAGAGATGCTAGAAGAGACCTAGAAGAACTTAAGATGTCAAAGACGACAGAAGAAGAATAGAAGAAAGTAAGAAGTAATGAGAAGGGTATACAACAGAACGACACACTCCCTACCCTCACCTTTTAACCCAGGACCAGACTAACTAATCGATAAATTCAGAGGCTTAGAATTCTACGACAGTTCAAGCCAAACTTTATTAATAAATGAAATGTTTTTAACTTAAACCATGGCGATTTCCATTCCAGATATCCGCTACTGGTGAATTTCAAAAGAAGTCACATTTCTTTTAGGAAATATGATTTTAATGTTTTTTTTATTTGATCTGTTTAATCCAAAGATGGGACACTAACAGGTACTAGCACTCCAATTCAAGGTAGACCCGGGAGTAATGGCAATGAAGGGGTACTCCACATTCTCCACAGTTTCCGAATTGGAACTTCAATAGATGCAATTAACGTCATACCCAGGACACTAATACCCTCAGCCACTTCCTTCTAGCACATATAGGATAAAAAGTGTGTAGGAAGCGCGTGGTGCGATGGTTAAAGTCATGGGAAATGGAATCGTCACCCCGACTTCAAATCCTGGATGTGATAATTGCATTTAACTTTGCGCTAATACCCTTGGGAAAGGTAAGAATCCTACTCTCCCTCCAGCTATGGATAAATAGTAGGGCAGACTTGCCTCTTTAACCTTGGTTAGGCCACCAGTCTAGGAGAAGGAAAATTCTGAATTCAAACCTGTTGAACTCCGCTTAAGAAATTGACCTTGTGTCACATCCTGCTCGTGCGGAGGGGTTTGTAAATATACATAGGATAAAAAGAGTTGCCATTGGCAAATTCAATTTGTTCTTAGCTGAACTTTTGTTGGATTCTATATTCTCTATATTTTTTCGAACTCAATTTTCATTCGGCATAAAATAACCCAACAAGAGTTCATATGCTGTAAAATCCACCCAACCTACCATCAACCTCAAATATCCAGTACCATTATAGTATGTGGCCTACCTTTTGAATGTGACCTACAAAATCATGTCTCTCTTAAAGTATGTGGCCTACCATAAAAAGCATATTATGATGTTATATTAATAACTGCCAACCCTAAATCTATTTCAGAATTGTATAATATTTTAGAATAGATTTCTGATTCATGTAAATTATGGATAAATTCTTTTTTAATTATTCTTAATTACAATATACAGCTTATGACTGAATTGAATTTCTTGAAAATGACTGTGTGTGAAAAATAATTA
>CM042138.1:16320992-16323492 GCA_023376005.1 Doryteuthis pealeii | reverse complement strand
GTCTATATAAAAAGGAATCGCATCTGGTATGTACATGTCGAGGTACGGCTAAGAAAAGAGATGTCATTGAGAATTAAAATCGCACTTTCATCTTGATAAGTTTATAATAAGGAAAAGTACAAAATTTACTTTTTGATTTTTACTGATTAAATGATATAATTAAAACTCAGTAGATCTGTGGAACTCTTCACTGTTCTTCATAAGTATTTAAAGCATATAAACACGAATACATGTTTCATTGTAACTCAACATTCCATTAAGAATTGAAACTAATTTTTTGTCATGTAGAGAAAATGATAATTACTCTCTTCAGTTGTATCTTGCTTAGTAAACCTTTTTTCTTATCTTAATACTCATTATGTTTTCTTCCTGCCTTCTCTGTTAACTCTGATACTTGAATTGCAACAAAAAAGATTATTTCAAATGGCCTTGTCGGGTGGTATAAGCATTGGCTATCTATTCAGTTTACCTTGTAGTGCATTCCTAGGTTGGGGATTTTTGATGAAATAGAAAAGAATAATATTAGTTTTCAGATTGGGATCAGATAAATAATATCTTGATTTGATAATATACAGCATGGTTTTTAAACAGTTTATCTCAAATATTTAAAGAAACATAGAAATAAACTATTCATAGATTAAACGAATAATTTTCATTTGAATCAATACGTGACATTTTCCACCTACAAATAGGTACGCATTCTCAGCGAAATTAGTGCGGTGGTAAATGCAAACAACCTCGTCCAGGATTTGAACTTGGGAAAACTAGTCCATTTCCTAAAACAACAACGATTACCCTGCGATACACCGTGTGTGAATGTGTATGTGCGCGTGTGTGTGCAATTTCTCTATTTTAGATATTCTTGTTTTTATTATTATTAGTATTTTTTTTTTGTCAGTACTCTTCGTAATGATTTATGCAATATTGAAAATTCTTCAACCAAAGAAAAACACGTGCGAAATGGTCGCTGCATTTTTTTTTGGCAACGATTTTGTTATCTAATTGCGATATTTTCGAGCTTTAAAAACTGATTCGTACTTGTTAACGCATTTCCTCGACATTTCTGGTTTTTTTTTGTATTATAACCAATGTTATCTCTGTGAAATACTTGTTCACTTGTCTTTCATTCTATGCACTGTTACGATGGATATATCTATATGAGGATGTTCTGTTTCGCGTAAATAGTGTGTACAAATGAATGCACACACACACACACACACACACACACACACACACACACACACACACAGACACACACGTGTGTGTGTATATATATATATATATATATATATATATTATAAATAATATATATATCGCAGACAGTTATCTTCACACTTTTCTCTATTCTCAACAACATTTTGTCGGATTTAGTCAAATCATTGACTCCTCATATATATATATATATATATATATATATATATATATATATATATATACCGATCTATGTGAGTTTTCATATCCGTGAATTTTGCGTACAATCTTATATGTTCATAAGCAAACATATCAATGTCAGTGTAAACAAGCAATATATATATATATATATATATATATATATATATATATATATATATATATATATATATGCAATTAGGTTTTTGTACAGTTATTATACTTATTCTCCCTGTTGCCTTTTATGATGTTTCCTTTTTGTTTCCTTGAGTATTTCCTTTAATATTCTTACTAATATATATTATATAATATATATATATATATATATATATATATATATATATATATATATTACATCTATATATATGTATATATATATATATATATATGTATATATATATATATATATATATATGAGAATTTCCAAAATTCCTTTTGCTTCTTCTATAATCTATTTTAGTGCCCGACCGGGTCATCCGGCCGTTTTATTTTTTCTTTATTCTTACATTTCAATGAAACTTTTTTTTGTTTTTTTGTTAGGCTTATTTTGATACAATAATTTTAACCTAGATCTTCTTTCGGAATGTCTTGTTTTTGTGTTTTTTTAGCCTTGCCCCCTCGGTCCGTGTTTGTGATTTGACTTCGAAATCCGGGGCTCCTGATGATGTTTCACGAGCTCCCCCTCCCCCAGAGGAGACGGATTACTAATCACTCCCTAGTTTGGGACCGCTGTCCGTCCATGCCATCAAAAAGCGATAAAGTGTGCGAAATAGCGCGAATAACCAGCTAAACACATGACTGATTCCCTAATGTCAAACAGCACTTGTAAGACTCCCCAGAGAATTCTGGCGTATCCGAGCTGCAAAAATCCGAAGCCAAATCAGGGGAACCTGAAGAAAAGTACTTTACTCGGAGCTGTGCTCAGATTGAAGTGACGTGGTTGATTTTTAGAGCTGGAAGTTCATAATGAGGGGAACGCTGAGATAAGATTAATTCTTTTTTATATATATTTTTTCTGTTCCTGAGACGTCAAATCCATTTGCGTTAACATGTGTACATAGCGTATACATACACCTAAAATGAGGGGGGAAATATGTTGTTAGTTGATTGG